>JAFREE010000215.1:0-32398 GCA_019400425.1 Hymenochaete sp. R1
ACTCAGGACTACTACCAATGACTCACTCTGCCATCGTCTTGCACAATGTAACGCCGCACCCTCCCTTTTTCGTCCACCTCCCCTCGGCGCCCCTTGTGCACCATCGCGTCGGCGAACAATGGATGAATACACCCGTCAGATAAGCCCCTGAGGTTTGACGCGGAATGGCTCGTACTCATAATACGATCGCACTCCTGCACAATTGTTCTTTCTGCAGCGTGTGGTGCAAAGCTCGCCCTTATAATCTCGAACGCCCCAAAGTTTTCTGGGGCACATCTGTGAAGGTTTGTTCGCCACCGCAAGTACTTTTATTCCAAAAGGCTGAAATAGTCCCCTCCCGTCGTATTCCCTTCGCAGCACATAGGATGACGAAACAAAATGCTCCAGCCCTGACGCTCATTAGGCAGCTACACGGCCGGCAAATGGAAGTGAACTGCATTTCTTTTTCGCCCAATGGCGAAATTTTGATTTCAGGGGGTTTGTCCTTCATCCTTTTGCCAAAATCGCTTTCGTGTACCTGAGTTTCACCGATGGCTTGATATTACACCAGACACTCATTCTCAGCTATGCGTATGGAGCGTTGTTGCAGGAGACTTGCTTCAGCAGGTCTCCATGGAATCTCGAGGGGCCATTTCATCCTTTATCTGGCTTCACACCTCGACATCCGATCGAGCCACTGCTTTTGCTTGCGGGTTCGCGAACGGTACTATCTCCATATTTCAACGGAGTCGAGACGGTCTTGTAAGCCCTTCAATTATGCACGTATAAGCCATTGAGAAGTGCGTTTGACGTGACTACAGGAAGTATTCTCGATGACATATACGACAGTGGAACGCGTGCACGAGGGACCGGTAGAGGATATGGCGTTTGAACCCTTTACCTCAAGGTTAGCATCCTGCGGCCGCCCTGCACCTGCAATCTTTAAATTCGAGAAGACGAACGGCATGCTTTCTCAAAAGAAGAGAGGAGCTGTACGTCTGGACTTTTATCAGAGGAATGTATTTTTCAATGGAAATGGATCGGAGCTTGTAGTTTTGTTGCTGGAGAGTCACGAAGTGTGGGTTCCCAGGCCGGCCTCTGCACTCTTTTGATGAACTATCGCTCAACTTGTTCATCCACGATCTCAGGATCACCTACGACCCCGATAGCATGGTGATTATTTCTTCAAAGTTATTGCCAAGCAGAATGTGGGTTCCATTTCCATTCCCCCCACTCGCCCTGTTCCTCAAGTTGTTTTTAGCGGAAATGGCTTCTTTGATCGAGGCCAGGGTCGTCTCATCATCTCCAACCTTCGAGATGGGTCCGACATTTACACATTCCCTGCTCTCGTAAAGCTTGGTAACCGGCGGCAAGTGATCACACGAAATAGACCGCTTCAAGTGAAGGTCGATGGGAGTGGGGAGTGGATGGTCGTGGGAGGAGAAAGGGGCGCTGCATACGCCCACCATCTGTCCAATCTTACAATGTCACAAAAACTGGAAGTGCCGTCTGCGGATGGTGCGTGCGTTAACGCTATAAACTCGCTTGTGCTTCTATTACCTCTAACCAAAACCGGCCGCCTTCCGTTTAGATCGCCTTGTTCAAAATGTGGATGTGCGTGAACATCACTTCCTCCTATTCCTTTCTTACTTCTGGCCCCAATGCGTCTAACACTTGAATGGTGGTTCAGATCATCGAGAATCAAGGCCGCACTTTGATTGCCGCCTGCGTGTCAGAGGGGCCATGCTACGAGATAATGGTTTGGGAGATGGGTAATGCATTGCCTGGAAGATTGAGGAACTTGAAGCCAGGTTTATTCCGAGGGGCGCTCTCTGAGTTACCGTTAGTTATAACGACGTGCATAACTTTTATTTTGCTCTGGATCTACGTCGGTCAAGAAGAAAGCGTTTAATTCACCATATTCTGATTTTCTAGTCATTGGAGGGTGGCGAGGGCTGCTGTAATTCTGTTTGCTCCGCTCTGCTGTACCCGTTCCCTACGTTTTATACGCATTTTCACTGGATGCTGGCGCTGCGGAGCGTATCGTAATATCAACGTCCGTTTTCAAAACACGCCCTGTGTCCTTATTGCCCGCCGTACATATGTTGACTGCAGCTGGTCTAAGTCGGTTGCAGGGTGGAATGCGGACGGAAAGAAATTTGATAGAAAGGGGTGAACCAAAACGATGATTTCTTTATCCGGAGAAATAGAGAACCCGTCGAATCGAATCGGCCGTGTTGGCCCTTTTCGATTGCTTGAGATGGACGTTCCGAACTTGAGCAACAGTCAAATCCATTCAGATTCGCCCTAGCAGATGACAGATTGAGTCATTTTATGGCGATAACTTTCCTGAAAGGTCAGAATTTGAATTCTGTTGCGATCTTTAACACCGGCAGAACCGAGGAGAGCCATACCAGCATCATCGAATTTGGGAGCTTCGTTAGCTTCTGTCTCCGGTGCTGTTGGACGGTCATCAGGCGTCCCTAGTTTGTCGGTTTCAAGTTCATCCCTCATGAGAGAGCAGGAGCCTCAAGCTTGAAAAGGCTAAATATCGTAGAGGTTCTCCCCAGAACCGTAAACAAGCGCAGTGTTTGACGGTGTCTCCAAGCTTCCGCCTTCTCACGATCGCGCTTCAACAGTGCAATTATAATCGTCTGCAGCTTTCCCAGTTTCTTGTCAATAGAAGAGATTGATGTACGCTTTACCTTCTTGTTCGTTTCTGACTGTCAATTTGCACATTCTGAATCACGGAAAGCAGTTGCGCTCGACATTACGATTGTGCTGATTTGAATGGAATGGAAGGTAACATTCAGTGCGCCCAGAAAATGACGAGTCGATATACGTTTTCCAGCTGTACCCAGGTGGCTGGAACTATCCCATCGATCCTTCTGTCTCCATGTACGTCGCTGGCAGGTGCTTCGTCTTTCTACTTGCCTACAACCGCTGCGCAGTAGAAAATGCGACCGCTTTGCCCTGCCGGCATCTGAATGCATCTTCAGAATATCGGAAACTGCTCTGCAAAGTTGTGCAGGCAGCAGGCTGATGAGTCGCCATGGAAGGACAGCTGCCCAATTGAAGACGTTTACTATAGATCGGCACAACATATGAAAGTATCGTTCCACTTCCGCCAATGCGTTATGACAACTTATTTGAACATTAAACTTTTCGGGAATGGTAGAATTATACCACCAGCAAGTAGTTACTAACCGAAATAAGAGACGACGAAATGCCCACCAGTGGAACGCCGCCCACTTCAACCTTGACCTTGACGAGGTCCGTCGTATACCTCTTTGATTCAACACTTCCTAGTAACCGCATTGTTATCAACGTCGAAACCCCCTCAGGCTCGAAGCTGGTTTTCGACGACTCAGTACACGCTTCTGCGGGTTCGCATTTCTAACACTCACCTCTTCTTCCTGAGAATCCTTGATCGAACGAGACAATTTCCCATCGCCATCTGACTGATCGTCGGAATTCGAACGGTCTGTGCTACCCTACTGGGGGGCGAAATGTCCTCTATTTCGACACCGCACGTCTGGCAAGGACAATTGGCGTCATTTTTTGCTGACTGGGTGACAGCACTTTATCGACCGCCGGGTTCCAAAGTAAACGAAATAGACTCACAACATTCGTCACGGTCCTTGTCATGAGCCGTCAGATTCCACACCGTTTCTGCGGGCCCAAGCGTTCTAAAGGTGACGCATCTTCTGTTTCGGAAATGCCCGCAAACTCAAAACAACAGGGGATTAAAAAAAGCCAGCATACACTATAGTAACATCGCGACGCTCGATGCGCGGCACACTGACTCGGAAGTTTACAAAATGAGGAAAAGGTGCTTTTCCTACAGATGCTCAGAACGTATGGCACCGAAGTCCTGCCAGCGCCTTATTCCGTCATTCCCGCCCCGAGAGTATCTTCGTGTTTCATACTCTGGTCTTCTCCACCGTGAGAGATAGCTCTACCCGAGCCTGAGAGCACTTGAGTTCTGTGGTAAGGAAATTCGCTGGTGTTGCTCGTGCGGCGTGGCTGGAATACGTAACTGGTTCTTTCGAGTGTTTCGTGGATACCGTGATAACTGAGCGATACTACATAGCCTGGAGACGGAAAATTATACGTTTAGTACTAGTCATCAGGGAAAACCCCCCGTGCAGATTATTGATGACGGGTGGTCATGATTAGTTCATTTCTGATTAGCAGTATTATTCGTGTTACTAGAGTGTTTATTATAGAAGACAGACCTAAGGTCCGTTGATCGACTGATGACCGAAAGTTCATTTCAGATGGTGGCGAGTTCTCCCATTGTTAACCGAGTTAGTTGTTGACCGTACATTTATGAAGTGATGACGGAATGCTCACTGCATGTTTATGAAGTGGTGGTGGAATGCCAATCGTGGGACCGTGACGAGTAGTTGGTTGACGACCGTGCAAGATGTAGATAAATGTAAGAACAAGTTGATTGATGATGACTGGAAACTTTAGTTGCGGCAATGTTCATTGCGTACGATTTGTAACACACAACAGTTTGCCGAGTGCGTATTACGACCGTTCCAAACTGCGGATGAGACGGACATGACTGACTAGAAGTGGCGGAACATATCGTAAATGCTTCTATTGGCGTGTATATTGAAAAGAAATTCATCAGCGACATCGAGAACGTTGTCACTGGACCATTCCCTAGGGACAACCTTGTCGAACCTAGGGATGAGATGAGCGCTCCTCACTAACCAGTCAACGGGAACTATAGCCGCGTCAGAGTTAAGGTTACTGAACGGAGGAGTGCTTCCTTTAATCTTGAAGAATCCGGTATTCAAATCCCGACTTGCGAGTTTCGTGTACCATTCGACGTACGCCAGGTGGCGTGGAGTTCGCGCACGCACCTCTTCATCTGGATACAGAGTTTCCGATAGGGATCCTAGAACCGAGAAGACCAGCCGAACTCGGCCAAGTCGGAGTCCTATTAATGAAATGTAAGCGAGACTCCGAGTAGCATTACCATGGTGCAACCTTTAGACGTTCGGACAATGGCAGGATCGAACCGCGCCGGATTCGACTTGTCTTTGGGCGAGGCATGCAATATGTCTTCTGTAACGGATGAAGCATCGTCTGGCTGTTGGAGGACGAACTTGACGCAGTGGTAAACTTGCACACGAGGAAGGCGGGGTTCGTATGTTGAGGCTCCGTTATGGGGGCGGCGCCCCCTGAGTTCCGGACGAGTTGCATTTAAAGCAAAAGAGGCCATGGCATGAGTAAAGTCGCGGGCTCCATATGTCGTGTGAACTCTCTCGATGTCCACGGCCTTTTTTGTAGGCCACCGAGTCAATTGCGGAACGAGTACACGTACTTCCCCATCCAAGTGAGAATGCACGGCGATAGATGGGTGGTCACACGGCCCAAGAACATATGCGGTTAGGGCTTCCATCTTTTCCTTGCGTTCCAACCACTTGGTCATCTGAGGTAGCTCGTCTTTCTTGTTAGAAGCCCGGTACGGGATTTTGGCAAAATCAATATGAAGTCTCTCCGTAAATTGAGTGTTCGTGTTATCAGTAGAGCCGAGGCGTTGGATTGCTTCTGCGTTGTGCTTCAACGAGTGCACTTTGGGAATGTCGAAGTCGGAACATAAATCCAAAAGAATAAATATGTCCTTGTACTTATGGAATTCCGCCAGGCAAGTTTGTAAGTCGTTGAGAGTGTCGTCAGTGTGAAGACGAAATTGCGCCAGATGCGTGAACTCGGCGATAGCTCGGGTCACACGGATAACCTTTCTCTGCACTGTGCTGGAGCGGACCTCTCGTCCCGGAGGTATTTGGCATCCTGGCTCGAAACCATTGATAAGGCCCGTGAGCACGGCAAGAACAAGTGCCGTCTCCTTCCCGCTAGGCTGCACGAGCGACGCTACCCCTTTGCGGAAAACTCGAATGGGATGGTCAGGGGGAATTCTTTTACCCCTCGCATTCAGTTCGTCCATTCCTACAACTTTCACTAATAGTTCCACCATTTTTTTGACGACGCCTTGGAACAGTTGGTGGAGCGCGTCGGGTGTCATGCGTTGGTGGATGTCTACCCGCGGGATATTGAGCCAGAAGGGGTTCCAGATCTCTCTAACGCGGATTTGTTGACAGGCGTCGGCGAACACCTTCGGGTCACGATGACGTTGCAGCGGTAGGATGTCCGTGAGCCATTGTGGGTCGCGGTTTGGGCTAATGTAGTCCAGGTCTTCGCCCAAATGTTTACTGTCGCACGTGCATGAATTGCATTCACCCTGAACGGTGCCTGCGAGTGCGCATTCCTCCGGGTAGTCGCATACTACTCCTGCTAGAACGGGATGGCAATGACGCACCCGCCCGTCCCCAGTGACCCAGTGCTCACCCTCAATACCAGCGGTGACGAGAGGGCGAACGATCAAGTCCATACAGAACTGGGATGTGTTGAAACGGGCAAGCGTACGTTTCCGTCCTCCTTCAACGTCGAGTAGGCTGTCTGTTGGAAGGTATGCCACTAGGATCCGGGCTCCAGTAGAAGGTTTCTTCCGAAGTCCCTTTGGGATGTTGCCCGATGTCATGTAAACGGGATATGCTGACTCATTGCCGTATTGTGTGAGCTGGGTCTTGTCTGATGCCGTGAGAATAGGCACGACAGTTCCGCCTGGATAACGAGTTTGTATGAGTTCCTGAGTGATCCACCACCACTCGCCCGTGTTCAGCTCGTGATACATTCGAATCGTTTTTGACGCGTCCGCGTGATGACGTTCCGGCGTTGACAGAAATTCGTTGGCCCAGGATTTCCTGCTAAACAAATATTTCATGCACGCCAGAGTGTCCCGGACGTATGACGTCAGACGTTTCCCGTTGACTAATATATATTTTGCTTCGAATGGGGGCAAGGATGCCTCCACAAGCTTATCAAGTCAATTGTTTATGGCCCAAACTGCGTCGAAAGATAACGGCAGTTCTGCGTGTTCCTGTCATTCGTTTAGTCGCTGTGGTCTGACTGTTTTCATCTTATATAGACCCACTCACTCTCAAAATGGATATCAAGGACTTCGTCGCCCTGACAGATATCCTGTTTTCTCTGATTGTGCGCCATACGCAAATCCATTTTTAAAATGAACGGTCCTTGCAATTCTTTTTCTCGTTCTTCGTTGTGGTCCACTGCAGAAGGCTCTTCTGAACCTCCCAACCTAACCGTGAAATCCTCCCTTGATACCGTGTCGTCCAGACGAGTCTCGAAAACTGATCCATCGGTGGGAGAAGCCTCGATGAAAGGGTTCCTCCTTCCGTTCGGCCCAGAAGTGTCTGCCGTTTCTTGAGTATCATCGTTCGAACTACCATTATTCGCGTCGAATGAGTCTTCGAACTCGTGCTGCTCGTATCCTTCCAACTCCCTCCCCATTCCTCCTTCATTGGACCCCGTGCTTTCCATACTAACAAGACGGTATCATTAGCTCACCAGCCATCGCATGCGGTGAAATATTCACTGCAGTACGTACCTGTTATCTTTCAGGCCCGGAAGCTGCCTCATGCTCCCGCCTGCCATTGAATATTCCGTTCCATCGACAATAGCCTGTCTGCGGTCCCGCCAGAAACGCTTACAAGGGGGGTCGTCCGCAACTCTCATTCCATGCAGCTCAAGACTGGTAATGGTCTTTTTGCACAACGGGCATCGCATCGGAGTTCGAACGTCCCTTGTAGGTGGACGGGGGTCACTCCGTCCATCCGTAGCATGGTGTCTTCGTTTTGTGTGCGTGGGCACGGCTCTAGGCATGTTGAGCGTCGCATGTGAACTGTGTTGGCTGCCGCGAGGTGTAAGGCCTGGTATATGCAATATTCGACGTGCGTCGTCGGCCGCGTTTCGAGCGCGTCTCGAGCCGATCAGCACTTCACGTGACGGCGTCATCCGGCCGTCGTCGTCAACTCCAACTTTCGCGTCAAGTTGACTCCTGCCTTTCGGGTTTCAACCAGACTCATGGAGTCCACTCCGCGACGACGGTATGAAAAGCACATTCGACGCACGGGCTGACTGATATTGTTGACAGGCTGGCGACTTCGTTGTTGCTGTTCGAACGAGCACGACGATTCGGAAATCTGGTAAGGTCCCAGATACGCCTTTCGGCACGCTCGACGTTGCGGTGTCACGAACGACGGTTGCGGAAGATCCTGCAGGAATTTCGTCAGAAACAGGGATGTTGGTGCATATTCGTTCGAAAAAAATCACACGCAACAGTGCTCCTCAATCGACGCGTCCCCTGGCCGTACGGGACTGTCGGATAATATCATCGATGGATTGGAGGTTTCAATTGCTTTGAAAGGGTCGAAGGTCGAAGGCAACAGATACATAAGAGACGAAGTTGGTATTAGTTGCAGCGCACTGCAAGAGGAAGCCAGTTATTATACGATCTTCCTTGACTATGTCGCTGGTTCAGTTTCCCTATTAGGTTAGTTGGATCACAGTTTAAGAGGTTGATTCTATGCTCACTCGAACGATTTGCAGATGTCTTCGATAAATGTACATTTTGTTTTGTCCCAATGGCATGAAATAAGATCAAAACCCCGTGAGGTCGAGATTCGTTTGTGCCGCGATACATCCATCGTCTGATCGTCCATGGAAGAGACATGATAAGGTTCCTTCATAACTTCACGTCTCGATGGATGTCACGCGATTCGGAGTTTGTTACTGGGGGGTGATACGACGCCCCGAACGGCACGGGACACAATGCGCGAGAGACAGAGGTCTGTATCTCGGGCACAAACCCATGACACTGACGATTATGGATATTTTTAGCAGCAAACGACGCGGAGTCCAGAAGTCCGGTGCGCACAGGATCCATTACAGACGCCGGATGCTTACGTGACCAGACGCGCGGGAATACAGATCCAAGTATGTCAGAGCTTCGACGGAGTTTGATTGCGAGAAGCAACGGAGATCAAAGCATCGAGAACTCTATTTCATTGCGCCCGAAACCTAGCTTTTTCGTTCTTTGACTCGACCTACCAGACCAGCAACGTTTGATTTTTGTCTACGGTCCAATCTTACTCCAAATGCGTCCCACAACATCGCTCGAGCCGTTGACGGGTAAGACTATTACCAAGTCGCGTCTAAGTCGCGCTAAACCCGATCAGCAACTCCTCTCGAGGGCGACGCCTCTCCGCTCGTCAACTCCGCCCACGCGTCTACGAGCGCGTTTCCCTTTGCGTTCGAAGTAACGACGCTTACAGGGAAGACCATCATGCTCGAGGTCAAATCCAGCGACACGATTGCGTCGCTCAAGTCGAAAATACAGGACAAGGAGGGTATACCTCCGGATCAGCAACGTCTAATCGCTCGCGTCCCACCCGCGCGTTCCTGTCAGCTAGAAGAAGGGTACACCCTCACGGACTATAACATTGTATGCGGTCGGCCGTTCACAGTCTGCATGGTGTTGAAACTGCGAGGAGGCTGATACGGTTCTCGGAGATGTGTGAAGGTAAAAAAAATCTCGTTCAAGTACTTCTTCTTGAATTTA
This sequence comes from Hymenochaete sp. R1, assembly GCA_019400425.1. Taxonomy (NCBI): domain Eukaryota; kingdom Fungi; phylum Basidiomycota; class Agaricomycetes; order Hymenochaetales; family Hymenochaetaceae; genus Hymenochaete; species Hymenochaete sp. R1. The sequence goes on from JAFREE010000215.1 coordinate 9,479, forward strand.
CTGACTTAAATCAATCCGCAGGCGAACGGTGGAGCAAGGGAATCGAATTAGGGACAGTGGATTCGAGTTTGAAATATGTACCGGTTTCATTACAGTGGTGTGGCTGCAGGTCGTGTATGCTAGATGGTTGGAAGGAACTGGACATGGCCGAGTAGAATGTATGCTGGAGTACAGTTCCAGTATACGGAGCACGATTTCGTTGCAGTTGGACAAGAACAGATGACCAGAGTGTAGGGAAGAGTGCAGGTCTGGAGAGTGTCCCTGGGATGGGGATGCCAATCAGAGAAGTTCTATACCAATTCGTACTACATTGCAATTCCGAAAGATTCTAACTACAGTTTTACAGATACTGCATAATTGAATGTCTCCCGAGGGTGCAGGTGGTGGGTAGTGGAAAATGTCATAGGTGAGTATAGATGTATCTTCATAGGCTAACCTCTCAGGCCACTTGACATTAACTCTCAAGATGGTGAAGGCTACGGTAAGATGTAACGAGAATGGACACACAAATGGTATCCGCCGACTAAGAAGGGAACTACGAAGGGCATCGCAAGGGCAACGTTAGGTGAAGATTTTCAATCCTGTCTGTTCCATCTTCGTACATAGAATTCGTGTATAATACAACGTCATGAAATCCAATGTAATTTTTGCTCACTGATCCAAACATAGACATCGAGCCTCCTCGATCTCACAACGTCAATCTCTGATCCGGACAAGACTTAAAAGTTAAAATAATTTCAAAGTCTAAATATGAAATGTGTAATTTTAGATTGTGGGAAAAGATCACATGACCGTGTAAGTGACTTAGGCTCTGTTCGGCAGCGTTGCTAAGACGTTGCTTGCCAGTAGCCAGTACTAGTACTAGTACTAGTGCTATCTCCGCTTAACACAAATAGGTTCCCACGCTTAGAGCTAAACTTGTTTTCCGTTCAATTGCCCCACAACGCGTGGGAACGGGCTTACGTTAAGCGTAGATAGCGCTAGTACTGGCAAGCAACGTCTTAGCAACGCTGCCGAACAGAGCCTTAACACTTGTATCGTTTCTATCGTTTCGTTACAACTCCGCAGTGCAATAGTGCAATGTACATGTTTCTTCGTTCACCCAAGTCACTTCATCGTTATGAGTCTTGTAACATAAACGATTATGTGATTGTATGAAGAACTCTACTGATACATGTTGTCCTGACTTCCGTACTAGATACTGCTGCACAAGCTCTGCGTAAGAATGCGCCGGCCGGGATCGAACGTCGTCCAGACGTATTTCGACCCTGACTTTCCTAAATCCTCCTATGTTCGTTTTCTCGCCATCATGCTTTGTCAGTGCTATACAGCAGCAAATTCACCGACGTTGGAGAGTACCAACGCCGTAGACTTGGTATGAGGTGCCTTTCTATTCTTTTAGGCTCATTTCCGACTTCGGCTTCTTTACAGTATCGATCCTCTACGGCATTCGACTTCTTCGCAAACCTTATCCAAGATACTGAAATGGCACCCAAAAACGCGTTGGTGGCGTCTCTTTCCGAAAACCAAGCGAGTAAGCCAGTGAAAGCACGACTTCCGAGAGCGTCGAAAGAGAAGGCTTATCGTGGTACGTACGTTCGGGGCGATCGGGTTTTGGCTGACAATCCTACGGCTTGAGCGGATCTGAAACACAAGGAGCGGCAGGGTAAAGGCACCTCAGATGCTCAAAGTGAAGGCAATACGAGCCCACAGTCGTCTCCCGTAAAGCGCAGAGGTACGGGTTTGTGGTTCTAGTCTATCTACAAACGTGCTAACGGATCCCTTCAGTGGGAACAACGTACAATAGGTCCGGAATTCAGCCAGATATGAATTCTCCCGGGTTCACGATCATGTCCCGTACGAACGCCAGTACGTCAATGCTTTTCCATGTATGCCGTCCCGTACAGTGCAAAACCATCTACAGAGACCCACAAAGAGGCGAAATCCCAGGCAAAACCTCAGACGAGGATCTTGACAGGAAGTGCCGGTTAGTACAACGGGTCCAGTAGAACTAGCATGTCCCGCAGCTCTTCAGCAACGGCAGACGAACCGCCTTCTTCCGCTACTGCCCTCTCGTATGATAGTTCAGGCTCGAGGCAGGAACGGTTCCCTACGATAAAAAGAGTGGATACACCCCGACCTTCGTACGTGAATTGTTTAAGCGGCGGGACTCAAAAGTAAGTTTTACAATATATCAAATACAGTTTTCTGACTACGATCGAATGTCAGAATCACGACGGACGGTGAGCGTATGGCCGAGGAAGCCATGAGAGCTGTGGCGAACAACGTGACACCGGCACAATTGAAAGGCGCTAGTCGCAAGGTGCTGCCGCATTTTCATGCTTTTTACCCAATTTTATAAGCTCAGTACGATCCATCTTTGTGCAGGACGCCAACAACATTCTTTTTGGAAAGGTGCGACAGCCTAATGGAAAGGGAAATAAGGGAAAGTTGGCACGGGGCGACATATTCCCGTTAGCATACGAGGTACGCCCAAAGAATGCTATACAGTTCTGTTGTGGTTGTTGAACAATAGCAGATGTCCGATTCGGACAATCGACCGGAGTCGGAAGACGGTAATGTGTCAGGGAACGATTCGGGAGGGGCAAACGTAAGTGCCAACGTCTGCATCCAGCCATCACTGATTAGTTCCTGTAGGGAGCGGTTGAGGACGATGATATGGCTCGGAGAGTGAATTCCAAGCGCATGAGAACGCTTCTGAGTCAACTAACAGCGAAAACGACGCGGATCTCATTTCGGACGAAATTTCTACGGTACGCAATAAACGGGTTCGGGGACCTAGGTCTCGAGCGACGAGCAAGAGACAGAGAGTCTACATCTCGGTAAAGCACGGCGAAACGCAAGACGGACCGAAGCAGGACAACGTGGACAGCGTGGTACGACGTTTCGTGTTATGCAGGTATTGGATTACGGAGCGTTTAACTACCCTCAGGTTGAGCGAGTTCCGAGACGCTCAGAAGTCGTATCGAATGAAGTAGATATTGAGTTCCGAGGGACGCCCGCATACTCAAAAATCAACCGCCTGTGCTTCAAAATTGCTTATCGGATTTTTGTTCGAAAATTGCATACTTTTCTCTCAGTCTAGGATTTATTAAACCAGGAAAGCCAAAGCGTTTGGACTTGCACGGGGAGATTGCAGCCGAATTATACCACAGGGAAGAATATCGGCCTATCATGCACCGGCTCCGTATGGATACGAGTTACTTCAACAAGTTTTCCGCTGCGATGGGTTCCCTTTGACCAGTTTCCTACCCGTTTCTAACCTTCCACCTGGATGTGAAGATTGCAGGAAGAGTGAGCACGGAAAACCACAAGTTTCGTCATGTAGCGCGGTTGCAGGTGAACGAGTTTCCAAAACTCGACGACGATTCACACGAAGCCGTAAGGGACAATCGAGTACAGTCGCTACTGCAAAACCGACTGCACTTGTATCTCGAGCCGTATCGCAGCACTGTGAGTGATCTGATTTCAGATACGCCCGATGCTCATTCTTTCGAAGCCCGGACTTGTGATCGAAAGCTTCCAGTCCCCGCCCATCATAGGTACCATCCATTGCCACGCATTCACTAGCTCCGGACGACGCCTTTCCCTGTATGAGCTCCATCCCCACCTTTTCAACTCCTGCTTAACAAGCAAGCCATCGGAGAAGGAGATTCCGATGCACCTGGCGGTTTTTTGCCGCATCAAATGTTTGTCCCTTCATCTCGGTAACAAGACCGTTCTGCTAATGAAATGAAAACAGGTTAGATACGCGCTGGAGAATTATAAACATTACCGGAACTCCAGGTCGCATCTAGATAAGCTTGCGGCAGAATACGAATTCCTCCAAGAATTCCTAGAATCGTTATGGAAAACTCAACGCGTTCACTATCATCAATTAATGCACCGGATTTTCGATGCTGCCTGGGCAGTCGGTAAGTCCGGCAACGTTCAAACGGAGACCGATGGGTTGTCGGTGGAACGACTTTTGAACGAGATGGAGTCCGGCGTGCTCCAAAACGAGATCGACAACGAAACAACAAGAACACGTACATCACCCTTGAACTTGCCAACTTCCGACGAAACACACGACTGTAATGGGGACGGCAAGCACGATGGAGCAGATGGAGCAGAAGGGGACGATGGGGACGATCCCGAGCTGCAAGAGGGAGTTATCGAGCAAGAAGAGACGGTTGAAGACGGGAATCGAGTTCTTGTACGATATCAAGTGACTGACGAACGAAACGAGCGGGGGCAGGTGAAGGTTTACAGGATCGAATAGCGGTATAGACCTCTCTTTTACGGTGTACCGGAATGATTGTCTAGTCTTATTTTAGTTCGTATTTGATGACACCCGTATACAATGCAATCCGTCAACGTTATCTGATATATTTTTTGTGATTATGCGTGATTATGCGCGATTATTCTGGAATATCGACACATTCGCCAAAGTCCATCGGTTGCAAAGCTGCTGACGGTCTGATTATGTGAGGTTCATATCTGTTTACGGTGCGTTTATTTCAGATCATTTATGCTCATTTTGTCTTATTCGATGATTGCTTATTTGAAGATAGTCACATAAATGGTCATGCGGAAGTTCGTTTATTTTTGTTTATTTTTGATATATGATCATTAATATACAATTATATACAGGGAGGGTTTTCCCGATGTATAATAAACCTTCAACTGAAAATCATTCCGCAAAGTGTATATAATTTTACATTTCCCCAGGCCGTTGCGTATATATATTGGGAAAGGAAGGACTGAATACTAGTGCAACCTCTTCAACCTTATACGTTCAAAAGATTGCCAAGCGACTCGGAGGTGGTAAGTGATGAAGTACATTTATGTTGCAGACAGTTAGACGAGACTCGGAAGTTTATGGAAAGGAGTCAGCTCGCGCCGACCGATGCTGAAACTCAGACGGAGTACGCAGTGTCTCGATGAAGCTTTGGCCGAAAACGTTCAAGTTGCCACCCATGCCTTTGGTACTATTAGCACACAGCTTCCTCTCAGCCTTTGGACTATCGCGTTCCATGAACCGTAACTAGGGAGCAGCGTCGCTGAACGATAATGAATATAGAACAAGAAACAAGCGAGTAACACGCCCATCGTTATTATGCGCGTGTGCCAATTTGCCAAAGGAAACAACTGAGAACTGAGAAGAGCCTTCCTGCGAGCATCTGCCTGGCCGACTGACTCTTTCAAATCTACGTCATCCGGGGATGTTGCCTCGCTATAATTCAAGCCCTCCTACCTACTCAGGCTACTCTAAGCTCTGCCTTTGAGTTGCCTTCGATGGACCGGCCTTAAGATCGTATGTTTCTTTGCTTTCAAAATGGTACCTTAAGGACGGCTGAGCAAAAGACGTACTAGTACTGTTCCTGGGTCGCTGCTTTTCGAGCCGTCAGCAAACCGGGCCAAACAGCGACAGTACCTCCGATCTTCCACATCGGGATCGCCATCAACCTCGTCGAACGCACAAGTTGAAAGCCAGCTCGTTGAACACATGTGAGCATCAATTATGAACGAGTCGGCGTTGGGATGTTACAAGGAGGCAGGTACTTGGCGCCAACCTTCAAGTTGGGACAGTGTGATGTACGACACCGTGACTGCACTGTGCTGAAATGAAGTTAAGAAAACGGACCTCGGAGCATTAGCATTACATAATTTACAGCTTCTTAAGTACAGGCCGCATTATTACACGGCCTGAGCGCAGGCGCAGGTATGCAACCGTATCTTCGCCACCGCTCTAAGTGTGTGTGTAGTAAGTGACTTAGTCCCCCCGCCCTCCAAATAGTTCAACGACACAACACGACACATCCCTAATTCTCCTGCGCTTCGTGTCGTCCCCCTGCCGCCAAAGTCTTTCACACATCATCCGGCAGCACAAAGGACGTTGACATGTCGTACAGTAACAAAAAAAATTGAAAAGAGTCCACCCGCTGACGTTAGAGTCCTCAGTGCCTTCGCAACGCTCAAACGGGAAGCCGCCGGGGTTCATGCAAGTGGATCGCACATACAACCGTGACTGCGGTACCGGTATTGAAAGAAAAGTTTCAGAAGTATTCCCATTTTCCGCCGTGCGTGAGACCTCTGTCCCAACGCGAAGAAACCCTCTCCATAGGGAAGATGAAGGTGAGAATGCGCAAGTCTACGTGCTGCTTTCATTTGTTCTACTGGCGCTTTGAACGGGACAGGGTGGAGTGTCCAGTAGACTTGACGATACGGCGAGAGACATAATGTTAAGGGTTGTGAATTGAGTTTGCCGTTCCTTTGATGATGTCGAACCACCCCCAAATATCTGATGCGCTTTGGAAAAGCTGCTGATATAGGCCAATTGATGGTTGTCGATCGGCCCATAACCCCACCGCCGGAATGTTTGTTTGTGGTCGCTCATTTGAGTATTGTTATCTCTCCAGTAACATTTCCCACCCCGCTTCTTTAGAGAGAAGGAAGACCGTGTGAGCTAGTGAGTAAGATTTGATAGAGGCCCGAGGCCCACGGTCGTTTGGTCTGTCCTGCACGGGACCGTGCACAATGCCACCAGGACGCCCGCCTCGATCGTTGCATAAAGAGACCGTGCCTGCTGAAAGACAAAAGCAACGCTCTTGCTCACTGCTAACGCGGAGGCTCTTAAAGACAACGGAACACCGGGAGAACATCAAGTCCTTCAAACGTTTACCCGGGTCTTCTCAACAAACGATTGGTTAAAAGCTGGGATTGGTGACGGAAAGGCAGCGCCATTTGCACAAAGGCACGATGTAACTCTTTGTGAGTTTGAAAAAAAGAGACAGATCATAAGCCCACCGCTATCGAATCACCGAACTCGGGCAGACTCGACTCGGCGTACGTTTCGGGTTCCGCCTGCATTGCAAATGGGCCGTTCGAGAGTGTTGCCGTTCACTATGAGGGAGTGCACAACGACAAGGACAATAATAAGTCCAACACGTAAGATGCCCTCTTCAGGTAGCAGTTGTACGGTATGATCTGTTGGAAATGAATAAAGACATATCAGCGGTTATGAGGAGCATCAAATGGTTTGGATCGAGATCGACATACGTGGTAAACGCACAGCGATATGAACAGCTACGCACCTCTGTGCAGTTGTCTCCATCTTCGACATTGGGATAAATTTCTGCACTTTCCTCTGTACCTTCAGATGTTTGCATCCCTACCATGCCGAGACGTTCCCACATCACATTATTGTCTATGCACGAACGTAGTGCAGAGAATGGTACGCGCTGATCCTTGAAGGCGAGAGCCAACAACCGCAGCTTCAAAATCGAGCAACAAATTGAAAATGATGGCGGGCGGGGAAGGCGGTCGCCTTCAAGTTTGATTCGTATAGGAGATGTCAGAGGGATGGGGAGAAATAAAAGAGGGGGGGGGGGGGGGGATGAGGCGACTGCGGGTCTTCTACATACTTTTTAGGAAAGCGCAACATGCCTAGCCGTCGCATTTGAACCCTACTTTGCCCCCTCGGATTTCCACCATACTTGCTCGGAAATTAACTCTGTACTGCGGCTTTGTTGGAGACGGAGGGCGCACGCAATCAAAGTCAAAAATAGGTTGCCGACGTCGCCAAATGACATGATGCTGCCGTCACCGCAGTCTGTCCGGAAAGACGACGTTCAATTTGTTCTTCGACACTCGGACCTGCTCAAGGACGGATGCTGAGAAAGGAGTCAAAGACCGCCTAGTAATGGATGCATTTGAGACCCCGTTGATAAGGAGCCCTTCTAGCCAACAGCGTCCATCGATAGCTCAGGCATAGTGAATGGCGAGGCCAACCGCAAGGACAACGACGGATTTTGATTCTAGCAGAGCAATGAAGTGAAGCTGGGAAGAGGGAAGGGGGAGGTTGCGATTGAAAGGAAGAACGCGTATGGTTAATTATTATGAGCGACTGCGCGCCCGACAGTCCCAGGGACCTCGGCAAGCGTGCACGTGATTCAAGCCTCAAGAACAAAAACAACATGGTCCCTGGTCTCTACCTTATAAAATCTTAGGGGTGACTTTCGGAAGTAATTTTACATTGCACTAGCCTACTCGGGCGATGTTTATTTCACTAACGTACAACGTCATTAGTTCTATCTTTGTCAAAGCGCAGCCTTTCGGCCGCAGTTGCGCCCCAAACCTCCAAAAACTTGAACGCCTGCTTCAACACCATCCTTAGCAACGATCATGGGCGATGGAAATAAGACCCACCTATAGTTTTGTATCCGGCCGGGAATGGGAAACGCACGTCATGCACCACGGGTGCACCATCCCAATTCAGAGGTTCGTCGTCCCAAGTCCAGGTCGCATTACGAATGTCAAAGGGCTAATGTAGTTTTGTGAAAAAACAGAGACTTCGGATAGGAAAAGAAACCTTACTTCAGAAAGCGTAAATGTGCAGTGTAGGTGTACCTTTGCGAAGGTTTTGAACCCCTTGCGCCGCAGGTGTAAGGTAAGATGCGTTCTCTGATCTCCCAGGTCTGAGCTATGCGGAAGTCCTCTAAGTGATCGTCAATATCAGTCTGACTGTATGCGGCTGTTGCGTTGGAGGTTTACACGATTTGGATGTGCCTTAGCTCCCTCATATGAAACGGCATTCCCTTGACCATTGCGTAGGCTGTCTGAACCGCTCTTCTTTCCGCTCGGATGGCCAGATGCTCTTTTCCAGGGCCAAATCGACCGACGAACTGCCGATCGTAAGGCCCCCAGCAGACTGTTGGCTCATATTCGAGTCCCCATTTTAGGTAACGGGTGAATATGCTCTCGCGAGCGGTCTGGTCGAGGTTGAACATGTTGAGCCGATGGGTTGAGATTGAGACTTGAGCGCCGGATGGAAGACTGAGACTAGAAAAGAAGGAAGGAGAGAGAACTTTAGCTTTGCTTCGAACCTCTTTTAAGCCCAGCCATGCTGTGCGACTGGTCCAGTTTTATCTGGGTCGACGGTGATTTGAGAGGAAGAGTCACAATCCAAAACTTTTAAGATGCACACCGCAGCACGTCCTGTATGATTTTTCTGCTGACCGCCGGATTGGTGCATACGACGCGGCATGAATGGCGCTGAAATAATTAATTTAAGCCTTTTTCTTCCGTGATTCTGTGCCGAGGACCTTGCCGAGGTTGGCGGATAACCGCGTGCTCAAGCAGGTTTGGTCCCGGGGACCCACAAAAGGGGGCGGGGAATATCGGCGTAACGGATCGGATTTTGGATTTACTGTACACTTACGTAATTCATTCGTTAGACCTTCCCCCTAATAAGACACAGCGTTACTCACCGATCAATCAGCGAACCAGCGAAATTATTGAGTCCTTCCGAGCTTGGAAAAAGGGTCCCTTGAACGAAAAGAAGCCTGCGATGTTTGATTTGAGGCACTGCAGCACAAGCGTGACACTATAATGGTGCCAACAATTGAGAACCCCTTGCGATCTCTCCAAGGTCAGAAGAGGCGAGCTGTAAAGGATTAAAAAGTGGGTTTCGTCACGGGATTCTTATGATACGAAAAGCGATACCGATATTTGGCTCAGTGCGGCCCGAGAAATAGAGCTGGCCATGCAAAGCATATGAGCAAAAAAAATAGATCGGTTTTAGTGTGTACAAAAGTTGAAAAAACTCTAGAAGCCAAACGAAGTCCCTAAAAGATGGGTCAAGCTCTCTTCTCAGCATGCCGCGCTGTTATAAACTAGCCGGGTTCTGTATGCCACAATTTTTTCAGTCAAGCTGATCGCAAATGGTTTTGAGACCGAAAATGCACCCGAGGTCCTCAGGTTGTACGACGCCATAGTGAGCGTACAAACGATTGATTGATTGATAGAGGCCGTGGACGAAGCATAAGAACAGCTTTGATGCGTCGCGTTGCACCTATCTGGGAGGGGGGGGGGGGGACCGTCTAAATGGCACGCCATGACGATGATTGGCAAGCTGGAAACCCGCACGAAGTGCGTAGGGCGACAAGACCCCGTCCGTTTCTGGCATGTCCCTTTCTATTAAATAACATGGCTCGGCACGTTCACTTCGACCCAACCTCATGCGACGCTGCTCTTCACCCCTTCGTTGAAATAAAGGAAGGCACTCTATGAGACTCCAAGACTGGTCAAATGTTTATTATGGTTGCAGGTCGGAGGGAAATTGTCTAGTTCTTGAAAAGGCTAACTGGGATCGCTTCACTGGCAGCCGCGAAGGAAAGAAAGGAGCGGAGGAAGCAGCAACGAGCAGAAAGGATTGAAGGTCAAAGACATTAGCCCCGCAATCATTGAGTCTTTATACCGCCCGCATATGCGGAAAGAAAAACAAACAAACAAAACGAGCTGAAACAGAAAAAAAGCCATGGAGGGAATGCGACAACGAACCAGGTGGTTGTTAACCTTGTGTATTTGAGTAAAACTTGGCGTTACATAGCAGCGAGAAAGCGCGATGAGATCCCCACAAAAATTAACCTGAATTTCTCAATGAGGTAAAATAGCATTCTAGGATCGGTAGACGTACGGAGTCAGTCATCCTTTGCCTTTCCTTCACCGGTTTCTGCAATCTTCAGCTCCTGAAAATGTGAAAGAAGGTTGTAACCCTGATCCCAACGCCTTTCGCCTCCTCTGTCTAGCACCCTAGCCACTTCAGCGGCCTGACCCTTAGACTTGCCGCCCTGACAAATCCACCGGAAAATACCACCCGGTGTCCAATGGGCTATAGTTCGTCTTTCTTCTTTGCTCGGGTCGGTAAGTGGGCGGCTTCTGTGCGTTATGGCTCCGGATGGGAAAAAGATGACATCAAAAGGACAAAGCTCGACGGCGAGTTTCGCCTCCTTCATAAGAAGTTGCGCAGAGCTTTTATGGTCAAACTTGCCGAAGACACTGACGCAGCAGATGCCCCACACCAAGTTCTTATAATCACGATGCCATTTAGTAACGGCGTTCTTTCCCATATTCAGTGAAGCTGTGTCAAACTGAAGATTCGGAAAATACTCCCGCACTTCGATCCCCAACTTCTCAAGCGCGATGCGCAAGTGCATTTGCCCAAATTTGTAAAGTGTGGCTAGTCTCGGGAAATACGTCGCAAAAACTCCTTCAGAAAGGGTGAAGTAAACGTAAGGTAAATATGACTGATATAAAGCTTACTGGCAATGTGGTGGGTGTATTTTTTCACATCATCGTGGTTAGAAAATTCCTCTAGAATGGAAACTATCTTCTCATTCCTTGGATCCTTAGTCACCCCATTGGAAACCATTAGACTTATCGGCGTCTGTAATTTTGATTATCTCAATTTAATAAAAAAAGTGTGTGTAGCATGGAACGAGCGCACCTTAGAGCCCTGCCCGGACGAGAGGCCAAAGCAAACGCTTGGGAAATCTCCCCTACTGTGAGCTCGCATCTTGCTATCGGGCATCAACCTTTCTAGCTTCTCGTGAGTTACTTGGAGCACAACATCGACCCTTGAGCAGATGGAAATCCAATCCGAAGGCTGGGACGGTCGCACAGCAAAAATTAGACCATTTTTGTCTGTAAAGATGGTCGCTCTCCTGAATCTTAAGGTCAGAGAAGGACGATCTTGGAAACGGACGGCCGCATAGTTACTCACTTAACGTCCGATTCTGCGTAAGTGTACCCGATGGCCTCCAATTCTTGACGGCTGTTTAGAGAAGGTGGGAATTGCTCTGCATCTGTTGGATTGGTGCCGATGAAACCCTGCTTCGAGCGATGTAGTTCGCTGGGGGTCATTTCCGTCTGTATGAGAGAGGCGTTGGAAACGATATCCCTGTAAATTCGCTTGCATTTCCGATCGCTGTTAAGTAAGCCCCTTCTCACTTGCCTGTAGCGCTTTGTTTCCTCTTCGGAATGCTTGACAGCATGACTCGTAGCTGCTGCTCTTAATTTCGCCCTCTCAGACGCCTTTACCATTTTCCTATTGTTGTTCTTCTGAGCATTCCGTCGCGTCTTGTACGCGCGTTTCTTGGCATCGACGTCAGGCTCGTTAACAGGTGCACTTAACTTCGGCGGATCTGAAACTTCAACACCATCCCCTACCAAACTCTTCGAAAGCACGGATGGCTTGAGAAGAGGTTCGGTGCCTTCGATTGGCCTGTGGGAAAGCCCCTCCCTCGCTTCATCGATAAAGTCGAACAAAGTATCATCTGGAAGCCCGAAATCGTTTACGAACACTTCCTTCAAGTTGGACGTCGTATTCGTTGCAACACCGCTCTCATTGCAGTTTTGCTTGCCATATTGTATGAAATCGAAGGTCGAAAGAGGGCATATTCTTGCCTTTAAAAATGTGAACAAAAAGAGGGTGTAAAGTTGCCGTGGTACTCACTGCGAGCTCTGTGATGTCCCTGTTCAGCCGTCCCATTTCATATGGACCAAAAGGATGCGAGAGGTACGGAGGCAAGGTTATATCAAAAGTGAAGGGCTATATACGGACGAAGTGTTTGGTTACTGGATGGCTATGGCCGCTAAGCGCGGCAGAAACGATGACGGAAAGGTGACAAAAGAGTCACGGAGAATGTCAATTGCTCATTGTAACGCGAATGAAGCCCAATGACTGCTGAAAGCTTCAATTTACCCATTGCGGTATAGTGTCTTAAATGAGACTTTCGCGTATAGATGGTATCTTACGGAAATATAATTATTATTCATTTTGACTAGAATTCTCAAGGACAAGGAAAAGTGTACAACATACCATTCCGTCGGGCAGCCTAGCAATAGAAACACATGAAGGCGGGGAAGAAAAAGAAGTTGAGGTAATGTAATGCCTGTCTGTGTCAGATATCAAGATGTGGCCTACTCAAAAGTATGGCTCTCTAAAACTTCAGTGTGACCGTAGAGTATGCGAGTATTTGACAAAACCCGGGTTACCCATTCTTATGCTTAAACCACCAATTGTCTTGGCGGAGCACTCCCCTTTTGCGGTGTTGAACACGACAGGGCATCTGTGGAGGTCAGACAAATTGAGTAAGAATATACTGCCAAGGTAAGGGTCTCAAAAGCCGAAAAGAAATGTGTGCACGGTATGGTTACAAGCAAGCTGTGGTGCTCCGACAGCAAAAGTGTGCTTACCTAGGTGCCATGTAGCGGATCCGCAAAGAGACCTTGCAGATGGATCGGAACTTGACAAGAAACCGCAGTAGAAGTATCGCACGTCAATATGAGAAGGTCAGACTTCAAGAGGTATCATAAGGCAGACTGAAACAATGAGTGTACGTGTCCCTAGGGTATCATTACACGCTGACAAACAGACTCCAAACGCCCTTCACGTATCCAACGATCTCATCTGCGCCCAACTTAATTTCTCCAAATATCCGATCGACGAAACTAATCAGGATTTCGCCCATTGTGTACCCCATCTCCCGCGCACGCACCATCATCTCCATCTGTAATACGTATCCTTTACTTTGCACGCTCGAGATGACGTTCCAGCTCGAGATGACGTTCCAGAGGACAGGAAGGCGGTATAGGCGGAAGGAACCCGTAAGATTAGAGACACCGGGAGAAAGAACAAGAGATGCGAGGAAGTTGGCGCCTCGAGATACGAGTTTCCGTTTGAGGTCCCACCCGTGCACGCCGCCTGGAGCCAGCCCTGGGAGCGACGGTGAAGCAGATGAAGTGTATCGCGTCCCTGTGACTATGTCGAGGTTGTATTATTGCCGTAAGCTAGTAAAAACCACGTATGAGTTTCGACCACAATCATTACGACCAATGTCAGCATAACAGATGAAGCGAGGTATAAATTTAGGCTGCAGGACTAACCAGCCTGCAAGCTCGGATTGAAAGTGTGGATAAACGTACATGGTGGGAGAAGTCGGTATCCATAATGATCACAAAATCACCCGTGCAGAAGTCGAGACCATGGATGTAAGCAGTTCTAGTAGCGTCTCATTAGTCTAAGCTGTCGACCTCAGACAAATGTGGGCGGATAGAAGTGACTACGAAAATCGGAAGGGTGGCATGACATACCCAAGTCCAAGCTTCCCCGCCCTTGGTTTCAGAACCTGAAAAATGTTAGATATATTCCTTGTTAAAAATAATCAATGAATCGAAGACGTACTATTTTGTCTTCGTCATACACCTTTGCAAGCTGTTTTGCAACGTCCTGCGTTCCATCAGGGCTCGCGTCATCCACAATAATGATTTCCCAGCTCAGTTTGCTACAAAAGCACATCCACGAAACAACCAAGGCGGATATCGAAACGCGTCAGAGCTTGCTCCAACCCCTTCGTATACACGGCACACTGATTTTTCGTCAAACATGTGTGGCAACAGTCAGGTAAGGATGGATAGATTTTTGCGTCCATTGTACGTTGGAAGGATGACCGAATACTTGAGCGTGTTGGCGCTGGTATGAGCTCCCTGCATTTTGAGTGATATCTCGCTTTCAAACGGTTCAGAAACAGGTGTGGACGAGAGAAGGCAAAATTGAACTGAACGCGACGGTCAAAGTACTGATGATGAATGCCACTCAAAGGGCTCTCAAAGGTACATCCACAAACAACGGTAACAAGTGCAAGAAATCTGCACCAAATAGCTTGCGTGCCATCAACAGAACGGTCGTTTCCGCGCGTTTCCTGGTACTGGGCATCTCATGGTCCGACAATGCAGAAAAGAGGGCAACAAATTCGCGCATGATTGGATAGGCGTCAACGCCTCCGAGAGCGTATGAAAGGATGGGTCGTGCGATCGCTGTTTCGAGGTTGTTGTCGGGTTGAGCAAGGTGAGAGTAGAGACCTGCTGGAAAGTCGATAGGAAGCATAACTTCGCCCTTTGAAGTCATATCAAGACCTTACGAATATAAATTTATCAAGACGTTAAATCAACAAGAATATTTTCATTCCCTACCTGTCTTCCAACCACTTGCAGAGCTCGGATACGTCCTCTTCAAGAGATCAAAGAAACCTGGCCGAATGATCCGCGCCAGTCGAACTGTCAATGATGAAAGGCGTAAAAGCGATTCGTGTTCGTAATGTAGCAATCTTAGTTCTTCCCCGAGCACGTTCAGTCCCGCCGAGAGAATACGCAACGAGTTCCTTTCTGATTTCGTCAAGGAACGGTAAGTCGGGAGGGGTGATGGAGTTTTCGTTGACGGTACAATATGTGAAAGCGCGGGATTATCTTGCAGTCTGAAATGTTGAGTGGAGCTCAGCATATCATCCCATGGACTCGTCGGCGTGCTAGCGGGGTTTTCCGCCGAGATCTAGCCCATGCCTCAATGGTTCAGAACAGCCTTCACGAGGCAGTCGAATTGAATATCTGGCATGACGCTGTAATGGTTTGAGTTCCAGATGCGGAGAAATTCCTTCTCGATCCTCGGGAAGTGGCCATGTTCTAAGCTCGACGCGAGCACGACCATCACTGACTCCACGAGAGGAACGGAGGGCAATAGGATCACATTAAGACGAGCCTTATCGCCATTTTCGAGCTCGAGTGTGCCATTCGAAACTATGGAATCACGGAGTGCGACGACTCGGGGTCTGGATCCAATACTTGACGACATGGAGATTCCAGCATCGCTCTGCGTTGAGACATCCACTGGGGACTTCGTAGGATTTACAAGTCGTGACCAAAGAGAGACGTTGAGACTGAAGTCAATATTAAGCTCAGAACCTTCAAAGGTCAATATGGATAAGGTATGACCGGATTTCAGTGTCAGAAGGTCCCAAATCCTAACGTCTACAAGCTTTCACTGCTGCAATGGGTCGGACGAAGGGCGTTATCGAGTGCATGCTCGGACCCAAAGAATCATCGAGATTGTTGGAGAGTTCAAGTTGAATAAAGTGGTGAGACACGGGTAAGCAGAACGCCACGAGACACTGGTGCTTCTTGCCATCATAACGTTGATCATGAGCAATGAACGATATATCTTTCCAAGAATTTGAGCTGGATGCTGGTGAGAGAAATGAAAGTGAAATGAGTGGGAACTTTGCTTACCCTTTGTTCTCGGGCTCGTGACCGTACATGAGTTGCTGACTAAAGGAAGCGAATGGTCGAGAGCAAGCAAGGGAGTCGCTAGACGGTGAGACATTCTTTCTCAGCAGCACGAAGGGTAGGTGAGAGAGGAAGACGCCGAAGTTGCTGAGAAATGAGACGTTGCTGAGTCTGAGTGAGCCTCTCTCAGAAATTGACCCGGGTCAACCGTTGAGGCGCTTAAATATTACTAAATATGGACGGGTTTTGCCCCCCCCCCCCCTCCTCATACTCCACCCTTTAGACGGATCTCCGGACTATGTCCGTCAACGTAACGTGTAACAGATTCGAGAACTCCAAGGGGCTGTCACTCACAATGAGTCACATATCACAAGAGTTACCCTTGGCCAGTCTCGGTTAGCACCGGCCCGGATGCGGAGGACAACTACTACTACTAGTACTCATTTCAGATCAAATCAATCGATCGATATCGATGCAACGCGTAACAATATTAATGGAGGTGGGCAACCCTCTGCAACCCTGCAATCCCTGCCAAAGATTAGTGCCACGCCGCGAGCTCGGCTAACAGTCGGATTTCCTTCTTGGGACGGAGACGACTCAAAATAGTGAGGTACGCAACGGAAAGGTCAAAACCCAAGTACTTATTATATGTACGGGCGTGATTAAGTGCATGTAGGAGTTTGTAGACATATTGAGGAGTATGAGGACGAAGTTTGCAACTAAAAGAGTGAATATTGACAGAGAACGGCGCGCCGAGAAGTGCATATAGCGCGAGGGAAACATACGACGCGTTTCGAGTGTCAAAAATATGCATTTACCATTTACCCCATCAATCGTTTAGTTCATTTATGCATTTGCCATTCGCTCTATTTATCATTCACTCTATTCACCCATCACGCTTCCAAATTTCGATATTCATTGCCCGTTCGCTTACTCCTACACAATCAATAACAATCAATTCGTTTCTTTCTCCCTCTATGTGACCAAGTGCAATAAAATAATATTTATATTAATGTAATAATAGAGAGCCGACACATTCGCCACCCTCTGAAGTTCTCTACCTGAAAGCGTCTTCACCTCCTGATCCATAATGTTCTCCAAGTTCATTGGCTTCAGCACATCCGCTCCAAACTGCGGGTGCATGAATGCTTTCTTGATCTGCTTCAACAACAACATTCGTACCGTCTCCGGGAACTTCGGCGAGATCGTCTAGTGCTTCAGCGACACCGACAGCGCGATCTTATCCGTCTCGACGTCCGGGGTGTCGCCCGCGCGGACCTTGACAAAGGTCGTTTTGCCTGTATCGTTCTCCCTGAGCATGACGATGAACTCTGAGTCGGTGAACTCGCCCGCCTCGACGGTGAGCCTGAGCTTGAGCAGCTCATCAAATGCTACGGCCCCTTCTCCCCGGATGATGTCCTTCTCCTGGCCTCGTATGCTTCTCGTACGGAGAACTCGGGCCATATCGATACTTGTATTGTTGGCTCCCTCGATGACCCTCCGCGTGCCCGCGCTGGAATCAAGCTCCTCGACTTCAAGCCATTCAACCTTGTCGACAAGCGCACTGAGATCACGTACCGTGAGGGAAATCAACTGGCCGCCTCAAGCGCGCCGCCAAGGGAATGACCAGTATTATCATCGACATCTGCACACGCAACAAGACCGACGAGATTCAGAACCGCCTCGAAGAGGACCTTAAGGATTTCGCAAGACGTGGCCTTCGTTCCCTTGCTATTGCTTACGAGGAACTCGACCACATCGATCCCGAGGGAGAGGGCAACGGGTTTGAACTCATCGGTCTTTTGGCTATCTATGACCGGCCCTGCAGCGACACCAAGAAGACGATCGATGATGCTCTTGCGCTCGGTGTTAAGGTTAAGATGGTGACCGGTGATCAGCTTGCTTTTGCGAAGATATATACTTATTGCAACCTCGAATATATAAGGTAGACGCAACAATCTGTTTCAGAACTCTCTGAATCAAATGATCTTTCCCGGGACGAACAAGTGCCAGTGTCGAAAGGTATGGACCAACGTTGAGGCAATGTCATGATTAAAACATACTGACCTCATTCTAATCACTGCAGTCACGAACGTTTCTGATCAAGTTCTTGATTTCTTCAAAACGGCCGTACAGTGCCATGGACGGGAAATATAGCGTGATCAATCGATCAGGACAACAAGGTAAATGGAGTAAGAAAAAGACAAGACCCGTAGACAGCCAGAGCCAGGACAGTAAGTACCAGTCGGTCGTCGGACCCTCCGACTCCGAGGCATTCGGCAACGGATCCGCTTGTTGAACTGCAAGTCCAGCTGCTCGAGTCGAGTTGATGAACGCACACAACAAGCTCGGTGGGTGAATGGTAAATGGGCAATAAATATCGAAATTTGGAAGCGTGATGGGTGAATGGAGTGAATGGTAAATAGAGTGAATGGTAAATGCGTAAATGTACTAAACGATTGATGGGGTAAATGGTAAATGCATATTTTTGACACTCGAAACGCGTCATAGAAACAAACAAGTAGACGTGCTCTGGTGTTCCCTATCTGTTCTGCACTGTCCTTCCGCTACACTGCTCTGGTGACCTTTAATCGGTTGTTATGTACCTTCTGGGCCTCACTCTGCCTCCGTCCTGTGCCTCCAGCCCCTCCTGGTCCGTGTTTTGGTCTGGAGTGACACTCACGACCGCCTAGACCGCCTTAATACGACCGCTAAAATCATGTGACTGCACGCATATACACAGAACTCCCTCCTACACAGAATCTATCAGAACTCTTCAGTACTAGTACCTCAAATTCAGGTTCCGATGTCTTAAGTAAAGTTGTTGGCGATAAGATGCTTTACAACTCTGTCAGAGCGGATTTTGTAAATAGGTCTTATATTTTGAAGGACAGCTTTTATTTCATGCATTAATATACTATTCTATTTAAAACTATCACACAATCCTTCCTTTGCTTCTTTTACGTTGTTCATTGTCTCCAATTGGGAGATTTGGTAGTAAGTATGGCCTTCCGAACATACAGAAGGTCGAGCATACTGAAGCCTCAGTAATTCGACCTCTGTGTCGATCAAAATGGGTTAGCCGAGCGCGCGACGTGCCACAATTTTCTGACAGGGCTTGCCCAACCCCAGTAACAAGACCTAGGCTCGGCTCGGAGATCGGCCCCTTGGCTATGGAAAGAGCGAGACCGACGATTCGATTGATTTCCTCAGTACTACTAGTACACAGTAAGCTTAAGCTCGGCCATTCCGAATTTTTCGGTGAGGCCACACGGTTCTACGCTTGGGACCACCCCTTACAGCCCGCAAATGGATCGAGCGCGGGTGGTACCCTGGCTCTCTTTTACCCTCACCGCGGATGCATCTTTCAAATCATCCAAAAGCGTCTGATTAAGGTTCATCAAGGAAGGCGACAGCTTTTGTAGACAAGCTCCAAGATGGCGTTCCCTCCGCAGTTGCAGACCTTACACTCGCGTGGATCAAAGTCTCGATCACGACCGGCGACAAACTCGAGACCGCTGTCGCCATCGGATACGGAACAAACCTTATCGTGACAGAGTCGAACATGCTTGTCGTAAGACCTGGGGAGAAGGGTGGATTGAGCATGTTCAATCAGCAATACAATGCAGCAGAGGAATTCTTTCCCGAGGCAAATATCGTTGAAGAAGAGGCGTTAGATATTAATAAGAAACGCGCAAGGCGTTCGCTTGGGGACGGAGCACCTGCCTGGGATACTGTTTAGAAGGGTGGACACAGGTATATCATCTCTAGTGGGCTCCAATAACGGTGAACGACTGGGCGGACTTGTTCTCATTATCGAAGGAATGATGCTCGGTCTCGCTCTTTTGGATGAGGAGAGCAAGCGCATCATGCTCCGGTTGGCCATTCTGTTCAAAGCCGTCGTGTGTCGTCGAGTTTTGCCGCTGCAGAAGGCAGGGTTCGTAAAGCTAGTGAAGGAAGGGATTGGGGCAGTGACATTGGCGATTGGGGTCGGGGCAAACGCCATCAGTATGATTTAGGCTGTGGACGTTGGGGTTGGGCTATCATGTGCGGAGGGTTTGCAAGCTGTCCATTTGTCAAATTATACAATTGTGCAGGTAAGTGGCGATTTTACCGGGGACTTTCTAAGTTTGAAGCTAACCTTCTTTTCCAAGTCCCCATTCCTCAAACGCTTGACGTTCGTCCACGGTCGTTGGTTAAGCGGAAATATGAATGTATTTAAGTAACTTCGCCGAGTCGCATGAACACTGACCTATCTGTAGGATTGTTAGTTTACTTCTTCAATAAGAGCTTCATTTGTGTCAGGGTCTTGTGGTGGTTCATGATCTACTGTAGTTGGAGTTCGTATTATGCTTTTGAGTATAGGTACCTACTCTTCTGGATCGTTTTCTGGTCGCCCTGCTCCTTCATCGCTGTTAAGCGCCTTGATCGTGCGGCGGGTAAGTATTTTTCCGATGCTTACTTTCGCATGCCTTGCTAAATTCCATCCTCGTAAACGATCAGGTTGTGCTGGAGCTTCCAGAGCTTTGTAGTCACGGACGGGAAGTATGCTGGTTTGGCCACAAAGTGTTCGATGCATACATGATGGATGCCGTAATACAGGTACATTTCGCAATCTATATGTGATATCATCAACCTCGAACTCGAAAGGAGCCACATAATTAGAATCAATGTTCCAATCAAGTCTGGCGAGCTCGACATAGCCTGCATGGAAAACGGCACCGCCCTCAACAACGTTCTTTGGGACAGGTTGGACACTGTCCGTGTTAACGACAGACAAGATGGAACCTTTTCTTGGCTCTGTATATGTATCAGGTGAGTAGAATCTATGTACATGTGTCTGAAAACATCCGTTGTTACGCGTAGTATGCCTATTACGGGTGCCCGCAGCCTGTAGCGGCGTTCAAACGCTATGGGCTGCCCGTAGTTACAGGTCTCGCAGGCCGCGATGCACATGGAGTACTACGTGATATTACGCGAAGCCCTACACGCAACGAGGTGGACAGCGAGTTGCAGGCACTTGTTGCCGTCCGCGTTGTACGATCAATGTGGCCAGTCGCTAAAGATGAATGGGGTGAGTGCCAGATGAGGATGGAGCAAAAGAAACTAAATCTCAATCTGATAGAGAATGCGGACAAACTCTTTGGGCTTTCCCGCAAAGTGTACGACTGCTTCAATCGTGGCTAGCTCCGTGTCACTCGCAGATTCTGTGTTGCCCCCACTTGCGCAGCGCCCGCGAATATACGGCTCTTCTTGGGACCAAAAAAAGTCAACATAGGCTATTGGAGAACCTCTCGTCTTCTTAAGACTTGTGCCTAATATTGGGCCGGTAGTAGACTGTCCCGACGTTGTTGGCGCGAGGCATTGTGGCAGTGACGGCCTGAGGTTTGTAGAGGAAAGATGTAAAGAGGCAAAGAGGATGCTCGCAGACTCTCATTCTTTTTTGTCTGCTGCTTTCTTCCTTTCCCTCTTGCCCCCCCCCCCCCTTCTTTCGTCCTCATCTTCGTCGCTCTCACAAGGAGTGCTTGCCATTGCTGTTGATCACTCTGGGTTCAAGAGGCACACTGCAGCGTAGCTCCATACCGAATCCAACATCCCCATATCCGTTCGCCACTTCAACAATCGTGCATCATCATTCAGTGATACTCCAACTCCATTTGTTTATGACATCGTTTATGGGCACTTTCTCAGACAAAAGCACTCACCCATTTAGGATCCGCACCCCAGCCAGTGCCTCTTCCACCAGGAGTCCGTCACTGTTGCCAGGACTTGTCCACAGCGTTTAGTATATCAAAGCACAGGTACTGTGGAAGTCGATGGGTATGGGATTCAGTTTTATGCTCTTCCACAGCTTTCGGAGGCTGGATAAAATGCCGAAGCGCAGTGTGAGCACGTATCTTACAACGCATGCAAATCATTAGGCAGGTGGTCACCCTACTTCCGAAGACCAACTCTCACTCATACCAACAACAAACACAAATATTAAATCCCTCAATGCGGTGCCCTCAACGATACAGTTGCAGAGGGAGGGGAATTCCAGGATGTCTCTTCGTAACTTGATACAGAGTCACCAAATGCGTCCAATACAAAACAAAACACCTACACCAGGCATACATAAGGACCATTTGCTTGCATCAAGGTTGAGAGAGCATTGAAGACTATAGCGGCCCTCCAGTCTCCAGCGGTCCTCCAGCGGTCCTCCAGCGATCCTCCAGCGATCCTCCAGCGGTCCTCCAGCGGTCCTCCAGCGTCGATCGCAAAATATTTCAAAATATATTCTTAGTAATTTTCTCCGATTTTTTTCGGGAAATTTATCCTCTTGCTTATGCAAAATCTTATATTGAGTTTCCCTAACACAAAATTACAAAAACACGTTTAAAAGGTTTCCTCCGAGAAATAAGGTTAAGTTATTCGATATAGAAGTCAAAAATACCTATGAAGAAGATGCTCTAACAAAGTCAAGAAGCATTTTAAAAGACTACGTGAATAAGACGAAGGGTTGTATTCAAGAGCTCATTTAAAATATTGATAACGAGCTCACTGAGAATGGGGTGTATGAAAGATTCAGAAAACATGAATCAAAATTTGAAAGATGGGAATGATAGAATTTATCTAGAATAAAATTGTGGACTTGTGACGGATATATCAGGTCCGTAAACTTTGATGTGTCTGCTGTGATAGTTAGGCACCGAAGAGACTCTCCGAGTCCGAGCCTGAGCGTTGGATTGGGCATTGAAATGAAACCAGAGCAAAACGCAAATCACCCGAAACGGAAAGGATTTCCATTTACGTGCACGTGCAATGACCAGAGCCCGTGCGAGTCATTCACAGTGAAGCAGCACCCACTACCTTCCCGATTAGGACATTGTCGAGCCAGAGCTCCATCCCTCATCGTTCAAGTTAGTTTTCTCCGCATTAAGCCTCTACTCACCACCTCCAGACGTCCAATATGGACAAACACAAGCCCTCTGGTCCACCACCAGAGGACACGCCTATGCCTCTCTCTACTATAGGGGA
>JAFREE010000216.1:0-32241 GCA_019400425.1 Hymenochaete sp. R1
AAACAAGCATTTTTGACTTTTTACGGACGAAACCAGTCCCTGGCCGGTTCGGGGACCAGGGCCGATTCCCCGTAGTGTAGTACTGTCTATCTATTTCCATCAGTATACAACTTTGTGTCCGCGCCGGACAGACGAAGTAACGTTCACTTCCTCTTAAAGTCACTCGCATTTCTCAACTTTGTCTTTGCACGCACCATGGCTTACATGACTCGCCGGGCTAGGTCAACTATGCGGCTTCAAGTCTACCTCAGCTAGCATCTACATGAAGGTGGTACTTATAAACTCTCTCTCTCTTTCTACCTTCTGAGCCCCGTCGTCGCAGGACCTTCTCATTCTTCATCCGGTGATCAGGTAAGTCTTGGATCGGTGTACATTTGATACTCCACTGACGGCCAGCAAGGCGAATATCGAGCGCGACCTCAGAGATTGAGCGTAGGACCTCTTGTATGGGAGCAAAGAGTGCGTCATAAGTGCACTCCGGCTGAAGTTCACAATGTCTATATGGTGTTCTAACTGTTGGTGTGACAACGCTAACGCACGCAAATTGCTCCAGAATACTCTTCTAGACTTGGGTATTCACAAAAATAACTCTGGAGTCTTGGATCATATCGAGAACCTAATCAAGTCCAATATGACGACGCCTGCATTTACTGAATGGGCGAAGCTATTGCTGCTTGCCAAAACAGAGCAGCGGCGAGCCTGCAAAGTTACTGGGAGCAGATAAACGACGACGCAGAGGACGCTATTGACAAATCGGATCTTTTCCGCCGCATCAACTTTGACAGGACAAACAGAATAACGCAACGCTGCTTCGGCCATAACCGTAAGACGTTCCAACCAAAGTCGAAGTGGGAGCGGGAATGAGTGCGCAGGATGCGATCCACTGGCTGCAGTCCATTCAGAAATCGAAGGTGACGGTACCGAGAAAGTGAAGAAGTCAAGCTAAACCATGATGCACTGGCAGAGCAACAGGACTAAGCACATTTGAGGTATGCTTCAATCCTGTCTATTGAACCAGCGTTGACCTTTCTTTCGGATTTTTACAGTAGTTAAGTCATCACTGGCAGGTTGCGGTATCCGAGTCACTGAAGCATTTTCACTCGGAAAACTTAGTATAGAATTATAGTACTGTAGCAGTTATAGATTTTATATAAAACAATACTGATACACATGGAATTGCTGATGTTACTATCTTATAGAGCTCTCTCACTGGCATAGAGGACATCGGACGTCAGCTTCAATGCAGATGGCCCACCAGACTAATGCACCGAGTCCAAAAGCACTCGCCTCCATAGTAATGGGCCGAACAAATCCGCAACGCAAAGAACGGGCCCTCTTCTTTGCAGCTAGTAAAGACTAGCCAATTGTCTTATCAGCCAGCACTTTGCATGCAGCCCACAATCGAAATATTGAGTAAGGCTCGCCGCATCCTTCACTTTGCCTTTTCCAGCATCAATATTCCCTGTAGGACTAATTCCCTATGCGGATCATGCATTGGCACATATAAGATTGTTTCCTTGACCGTCGGTGACGGTATCTCTCTTTCTCTCCCAATCCTCGAGCTTTCTCTCCTTCAGGTCCCGCCCAGTACTTCTCACCCTCCTTTGGCTCAGATATGTCTTCCGCTGACAAGGACAAAGTCAGAGATGCGCCACGGCCGACGAAGCAAGATGAACAGTTGTCCGAGCTGGAAAAGTTCCTAGAAGAAAACAAAATTTGGCTCGATTCAATCGAACGGTATTCGGGCGAGTTCACCGGTTATGCCTGGAATAACATCAAATGGAGCAAGAAGGACCTGCTTGCCAAGTTCACTCCCTACCGTCTCGCTTTGCAGGAAGCAAACGTACCGGCAACGAAGATTATCGATAAGGAGCTTCATATCCTTTATCGTGGGATCGACATCACAGTGCGGCTTCTGAACAGGTTTCGTGAGCACGCTTTAAGTTCACGCCCGTTCCTGACAGTGCCGGGGGCTCACTTTGCTTTGGAACTCAGAAATCTGTTCCGTAATCTCGTAAAAGGAGGCAGAGACTACATCGAGAGCTCCCTTCAATTGATGCCCAAGAATTCTTCATTCAGTCAGCGGAGCTCAATAGACAAAGAGCGTGGAGCCGAAGAGGCTGAGGAAAAGCTCCAAATAGCACTTCATGATTTTGTCATGGGCAGCGACGCTGCTGATGCTTCATTTCAAGTTGATAATGTCGTCAAATCTGGGATATCCGAAGCGGCATCGCAGACCTTGCACGGCGAGATACACTGGCTGAAACATCGCTGGAACGACATCAACGAATCCGAAAAAGTTGTTTTGCAATCGAACCTCTTCATATCGTTCAATAAAGATGGATCAATATCCAAGAAGAGTGCAGGATCCTCCAGTTATAAAGATCGTGGAAGCAGGGGTAAACGTGGCAGCAACAATCGCGATAATGAAGATGAACACCATGCTGGGCCAGCCCGGGAAAGCGTCAGCAAGCGGGCAAAAAACCTCTGACAAGGCTCAACAGCAAGAAAATAAAGCCTTATCTCGAGATATATTTTCATTCTGTTTAGTGATCCAATGCTGAATTTGCATATAGGCAGCTTGATGCTAGTCCAGGAGACCAGAGCAAGGGACAATTTGAGCCACTTTCGTTTGAAGAGAATGATATAACCGATGGGTATTATTTCTGATTCGCAGGATGTCTTCGTGTAATTGGCATTGCAAAAAAAAAAATAGAAATGGATAACACTGCGCACCTGATATTTGTGCCCGTTCATTCAACGTGTGCGTCTACGTCGTAATTTTGCCCGAGAATTAAAGTTCGCATGAAGGATAAAAGGCACGGATGCGGATGCAAAACGCAAACTTGAAAATTCCTTTGAAACTCAGATAGGGGCACCAATCCTTCAGTTTGTCTATAATTCGAAACCGTACCACATTTTCAGCCCCAGTATTCTTGTCAGCTCAATGCGTTAAGAACGTTTGCACAGCCCGATATCGCACATCTCCCGATTCTCGGGATCGGTACGGATATGACCAAGCTGCATTAGGGTTAGATTCATAGAAAGTTGCGTTTTGAAACCGTTAGGCTCGGAGATGCGATGGGACAAACCTTTCAGCCATCGTCGACTATGCATCTTGTGGTGATTTCTCTTGATCGGAAGCGTAAATGAGTCGCAATGCAGAACCCCAGGCTCTCCCTTAAAAGAAGACGTAAGACCTTCTTCTTTCCCAATCACTCACTCTTACCTCATAGTCCTTCGCTCTTCCATCATCGATAGATTCCTCCTCGAATGTCTGGTAGTAATCAGGCTCCGAATTCTTCGGCCGGCCAGGTATCCCGACAACGCGACGACCTTGTCAGAATGAAGGCCGAGCTGGACGATTGTATCAAATCCATCGAGGCCTGGATCGCTTCTATCGAGCAGACGCCACTCAGCCCTGGGGATCACACCGAAACCTTTGATTCCTATGTCAAGGAACTGGATCAGTGGATGAGAAATCTCTCAAACATGCGCACACATTACCAGTGGGTACTCAAAGACCCTGAGTCCGAATCGACCAATGCTGGGGAGCTCGATGAGCTGGTTCAGTATTTCGACTACCGCTTTAACGTCACGGTCAGGCTTCTCGAGTATATTCGTCAGTACGCCCTGAGGGGAGACAGCTACGAGAAGCCTGCCACGAATGATCTCAAATACGCTCATAGCAAAGCTAGAAAGCGTATTTGGAAACTGTTGGAGGCTGCCAGAGGATGCCTTAAAGACGAGGCCAGAGACTACGTCGCATACAGGCTCAAGCAGTCTGGATGGCAGACCAAATATGAATGGACCGGAAATGAAGGAGCTTTTGGCGCTTTCATCGCAAACGCGTTGGACTTGTCACATAATTTCGAGCCGACTGTCGAATGTCTTGAAAGTCTGATCAAGCCCAACCTAGCTACGCGTATGCTTGTTACTCCAGCGTCACAGGCGTGCCTTGCAGTACTCAAGGAAACGGGCTGGATAAAGGCACGCCAAGTTGACCTTCTAAAGAAGGAGGACGAGGTCGATAAGGCCTCTCCGCTTTGCACAAGAGTCACCCTTCGAGGATCCAAACGATCCAGAAATGCGGACGAGAGGTCAAGTGGTAGTGGCAAGCGAGTCAAAGCATATGACTGGGGTGACCAAGGCCAGTCCTAAGGGTAATGCGTCAAGTTTTCGTACGTTCTTCGAAATATCCACAATTCATCTTTGACTGATTGATTCATCGGCTGGAATTTTTTCAGAGACGCCATTTTCGAGGGTATCGCCCATCACAGGCATTAATGGACAAACATCTTCCTTCATAGACGTTTATCTCAGAATAACAAAGATACATAACTACGATTGATTTAGTACTAATATCAGTGTTCAGCGGTTAAATCACATACCCTGCGATCATAGTCAGACCACCTAAAGGTGTTACTGGACCAAGAAACTTGAATTTGTCTCTGTTGAGCACGAGTGCAACTATACTTGACGAGAATACGAGCCCTCCAATTGCAATAGCTGGGCCAGCGAAACGGTGTTGCGAGAACCTCGGATGCATAGAAACAAGCATCAGTCCAAGCCCATTGTAGATCTGTAGGCCAATGTTAGAGCGAAAATGCACCATAATGGACTACACAACTAACGGTATAATGCGATGCAGTCTCCCAAGAATGTATTTTGTCTGTGGTTATGCCTTGTCTGCTCTTGAGGCCGTGAGAACCAAAGGCACCTGCCGCCATACCGGCTGCGACTGCAGGGGTTCATTACATTTGTTTGAGTGAGCTCAATGATAGGCGTCTTTCATACCAAAGAGAGCTCCAGCTCTGAAAAGCGTCCTAGGAGAGATTATAGAGGGAGACGTGAGGAGAGGCGAGCGTTCTGAAGCCATGGTCAGTCAATGGTCGTTGACTGAGAGAGAGAAAGAAAGGGAAGGATTCCGTGTTCACCCGACGCGTGCTCTTTTCGACTCAGTGCAGGAAGCTCTTACGCACTTTGCCCACCCACGCAGAGCGTCCATCCTGTCGACTTTTTTTTGACAATAGCATGTACATATCCTCGTAGCGAAACCAGACTGCTGCAGACTGCAGTCAAATGTGTATATAGCATCTGAATGCTGTCAAAGAGGCCTTGCGCACTTGGAAGGGATCACCAAAGATTCAGATAGGTTCAGGCTAGGCCCAGGCTGAGTGCCAAACAATTCTTCATTTCTGTATCTAAAACGTAGGCCATACTTTTTGGTGTTGACGAGTGAGTATTCTCTGAACTATTTGAATGATCATTTGTCTTTAGGCATTTTCGAGTACCTGACCAGATCTCCGAGTAGAAAGCGTAGGGATGCCAGAGGTGTAAAGATTTTTTCTCAATGGATCACCAACCGCCCACCATTGCTCGGTGGAATCCCATATACTGCAAGGAATGAAAAAAAGCGGCCCTCTTCTCCCCTTGTCAGCGACCATCATCATCGGAGGGCACCTAGCACCCTTACGCCGTTCACAATGTCCTCCGTTTCTCGCGTTTGCGCTGGCATTCGCCTCAGACCCCATCGTGTTGTCTCACTCTCCAGGTCCCTCAGCGGCGCACCCTCATCGAGGTCAGCGGTAACAATCAGGTCGTTCAAGACATCGGCCTCGCTGGCAGCAGCGAAAAAGTCCTTATTCAGCCCGCTTGACACCTTCACAGAACGCCATGTTGGCCCAGATGTATCTGAGGTCAAGACTATGCTTGAGGCGATCGGGTACGAGTCCATGGAAGCCTTCGTCAAAGCTTCCGTTCCAGAGTCAATTCGTCTTTCTGAGTCATGTATGACCGACGAGACCATTCCTGCCTTGAGCGAGTCTGAGTTTCTCAAAAGAGCCAGGGATCTTGCAGCTGCAAATAAATGCTTCAAGGGCTACATTGGTATGGGGTATCATAATGCTGTCGTTCCTCCTGTCATTTTGCGCAACGTAAGCCACCTCAGATTTTTCTTTCTTTCTTATCTACGGCTAATTTAAATGAATAGATTATTGAAAATCCGGCCTGGTACACGCCTTACACGCCGTATCAGCCGGAGATAGCCCAAGGTATGTGGATCGGTGGTTTTCTTCATGAGTTCTGTATTAATATTAATTTTAGGTCGTCTGGAATCTTTGGTCAACTTCCAAACCATGGTTATGTCAATGACCTCAATGCATATTGCCAATGCATCCTTGCTAGATGAAGGTACTGCAGCTGCGGAATCCATGACCATGGCCTTTGCGAACGGAGGCATGAAGAAAAGTACTTTCCTCGTTGACTCCGGTGTTCTCCCTCAAACGCTCTCCGTCCTTCGCACCCGCGCCAAGGGTTTTGGTATAAAAGTTGTCGTCGGAGACGCTTTCTCTTCACTGAACGATAGCGCCCTCACATCCGACCTATGCGGCGTTCTTGTCCAATACCCCGATGTTGACGGTCGGGTGACGGACTTTGCGTCACTCGGGCCTAAAGTGCATGACCTTGGCGGGCTGCTTGTTTGCGCTACGGATCTTCTGGCGCTCACGAAGCTGGCACCTCCTGGTGAATGGGGTGCCGACATCGTGCTGGGGAACTCTGCACGCTTCGGCGTTCCAGCGGGCTACGGCGGACCGCACGCCGCGTTCTTCGCGTGTACCGAAAAGCTCAAGCGAAAGATGCCGGGGCGCTTGATCGGACGCAGTCGGGACACAACGGGAGCTCCAGCGTACAGATTGGCATTGCAGACGCGAGAGCAGCACATTCGACGCGAGAAGGCGACGAGCAACATTTGCACGAGTCAGGCGCTGTTGGCAAACATGGCCGCGATGTATGCGGTGTATCACGGTCCCGAGGGCCTGTCTCGGATTGCCGACCGCGTCCACGGGTTCACGCGCGTACTTGCAGAACAGGTACAGAAGGCGGGTTACAAGATCACGAATGAGACATACTTCGACACACTGACGATCGATGTGAGCAACGTGAGTGGTGGTGCCGATGCTGTTCATCGTGCTGCCCGGACGGCGGGAATTAACCTGCGCGAGGTTGATGAGAGTCACGTCGGAATTTCGCTTGATGAAAGCGTCTCTGCGCTCGACCTCGTATCTTTGGTTAATGTCTTCGCTCGCTCTGCTTCTTCATCCCCTTTGGACCTTTCCTCCCTCACCGAACCACAGACTCAGAATTCACCGATCCCTTCCAACCTCCATCGCACCTCCCCATTCCTTAACCACCCCGTGTTTAACACCCACCATTCTGAAACCGAGATGCTCCGATATATCACCCACCTCCAATCGAAGGACCTCGGACTCGGACATGCCATGATTCCTCTGGGAAGTTGCACCATGAAGCTTAACAGCACCTCGAGCATGATCCCGCTCACGATGCCCGAGTTCGGCGGTATTCATCCTTTCACTCCTGGAGACCAGGTTAATGGATACAGGGAGATCGTCAAGGAGCTGGAGGAAGATTTGTGTCGTATCACGGGCTTTGAAGCGTGCTCGCTGCAGCCTAACTCAGGTGCAGCGGGCGAGTTTGCTGGACTTTCGGTGATCAGGGCGTATCATGCGTCGAGGGGAGAGGAGAAGCGAGATGTCTGCTTGATTCCCGTTAGCGCTCATGGAACTAACCCGGCTGTAAGTCTCGTTCATTGTTTTGACTAAAATAATACTGAACATTTTGTAGTCGGCGGTGATGGCAGGCCTGCGTGTTGTCTCCGTTAAGGTCCTTTCCACTGGCGGACTCGATATGGAAGACCTGAAGGCGAAAGCTGAGAAATACAAAGATCAACTCGCCGCTTTTATGGTGCGCATTTTTTTTTCTATCTGTTCTAACACTTATCATGGCTCATGCCTGGCGACCAGATCACGTATCCTTCGACGTACGGTGTCTTCGAAGATGGGGTCCAAGAGGCGTGCAAGATCATCCATGACAATGGGGGTCAGGTGTACCTCGACGGTGCGAACTTGAACGCTCAGATTGGTTTGACAAACCCGGCTACGTGTGGAGGTGACGTTTGCCACATGAACTTACACAAAACCTTTGCTATGTAAGTATCTTCTGACCATTGGGGAAACGATGACTCATACTCCAATCTAGCCCTCACGGAGGAGGTGGACCTGGCATGGGCCCTATCTGCGTTGCTTCCCACCTGGCACCTTTCCTCCCTAAGCACCCTCTCGTCGCCACCGGTGGCTCGAAGGGCATCGATGCCATCTCAGCCGCACCATTCGGCAGCGCCTCCGTCCTCCTTATTTCCTGGGCCTACATTAAAATGCTCGGAGGTGCGGGTCTCTCCGCATCTACGCGCGCGGCCCTCCTCAACGCCAACTATATCGCTGCCCGCCTCAAGGACCACTATAGCCTGCGTTTCGTCAACGCACACGGCCGCGTCGCCCACGAGCTCCTCCTCGACCTCGGCGAATTCGAGAAGAAGGCGGGCTTGAAGGTGACTGACTTTGCGAAGCGGCTGCAGGACTACGGGTTCCACCCACCGACGTGCTCGTGGCCAATCTCGACGGCGATGTTGATCGAACCGACGGAGAGTGAGAGCTTGGCGGAGATTGAGAGGTTTTGTGAGGCGATGATTGAGATTAGAAGGGAGGTTCAGGAGGTGGTGGATGGGAAGCAGCCGCGGGAGAGTAATTTGTTGAAGAACGCGCCGCATCCGATGAACGTATTACTCGCTTCTGAGGAGAAGTGGAATAAGCCGTACTCAAGGGAACGGGCGGCATATCCTTTGCCATGGCTGCGGGAGAAAAAGTTCTGGCCCTCGGTTTCCAGAATAGATGATGGTAAACTCTACATTCCTTTCGTTATACCTTCGTTCACTGATGAATAATACTTTCCTTCATAGCTTATGGTGACCTCAACCTGGTCTGTGAATGTCCTTCCGTCGAGGAGCTCGAGTCCGTATAGAGGCTCATATATTCTCTTTCCCTAATGCGCTTTTCAACACGCGCATATTGTTGTATTAGATACCTTGCATTTTTTTTCGGTTCAACCCATCACGAGCAATCCACATTCTAGACGCATTACTCTTCTCTTGCTTAGATCGCATGCTTTTTTTCATTGTAGACATAGCTTAGGTGACAAACGGGGTTCAACAGGTTTTAATCCAATGGAGTTCTCAACGGCTCAGATTCGAATTAAAAGGCAATTAGAGTCTATCTGGTAAATGCAACAAGGCAGTGAACAAAGTAATGAATAGGAAAGGAAATGGAAGAAGAGCAGCCTCCCAACTCTGCCTTGTGAAACGACGCTATTTCGTTTGCGCAGGCAGATTTGGTTTTGCACCGACGCCGAAAGACTCCAAAAGCATCCGAGTTTCATCATTGGGTCTGACGTCTGACGCCCACATTTCCTCAGAAACAACATTCGCCGCCTCCTCAAACCTCTCCAAGCGGCAAAGACACTCCACCCACGCGTTCCAGTTGCCAACATTCATTTTCCATCCCATCTTCTGTAGCTCCTCGAACACTGCATAGGCCCTTGAGAGCGACCGTCCGTGCCCACATGCATCAAAGATAATACTAACGCCAGCATGCGTGACTTGACCTTTCGCAATTACCCACGCCCAAATGCGCATCACTTCCGGCAGTGCGTCGACGCGATTGTAAGCATCCATGAGGCTGTTCAAGAGAACCGCGTCAAGCTTCAACTCAGCGTCAATGGCGATCCTTCGATGAATTTCACCGATGTCTGTACGAACTGCCTCGATGACGACGGCACGTTGAGAGGGGTCAGGCATGTTTCGTGCGCGCGTTGCCAGTTTGGCGTAGCGAACTAGTAAAATGCTGTACTCGCGGGATTGAAGTAGGATCCCACGCTTGCGCATGTCTTTTATGATCTCGAAATACGTCGGTGCTGGTGGGATGGAGAGGTGCATGCATTCATATTCGATTCCGGCGCCAGAAGTAACTTTCAGATGAGATTTGCGGGCTTCAAACATACAAAAGGCATGAAGAACGGCGTAGAGGCCTTTACTGTATAAAGGGGGATCGCTGATCTTTCGGATGCGTTCGTACGCTTCCTGCATCTCGATGAAGTTATTCGCAGAGCGGATAAGGAGGACGGCGTAGGCAATTGTCGAGTCCACGTCCATCCTGAAGCCCCGCGCTTGCATCATGTTGAAGATGCGCATGGCGATAGGATAATATTTTGTGGTGTTTTTGCTGGAGGCGGCGGCCCTGACAAGCATACCACACAGCCGTGAGTCCGCCTTGTCACCGAGACTGTCGAAGAGGTGGAGGGCGCGATCCACCAATTGGTCAGAGAGCTCCTTGACCGGAACTCGGAGCATCTGCTGTATTATAAGCGTCATCGTTTCCCCGTCCGGTTCGAATCCCTCGCTTTTTGCAACTTCGTAAACCTCTAGTGCTTGCTCCCAGCCGCCTTTGCCAACGGCATGATAGATACAAAACACCCATGCGCGCCGACATTTCTCCTTTTCTAATCCAAATTGCCTTCGAATATAACGTAGTTCGTTTGCCGTCGAAATTTTCGTGGTTGTGATGAAATGAGTAAATGATGTGGGAGAGATCGGAAAGCCCTGTGCTCGAATGCGTTGAAGGCAGATACCAAAAATGCGCGGACCCTTCGAGAACGCCGACACAAGCTCTTTGACCCAAGCGCCCTTTCTTTCCTTGCTTACTTCCATTGTTACCTGTCTTTGTGACTGACGACTTGCATAGGCGATCGCGGCCTCCAGCAAAGCATCATCCCTTTGTGCAAGCTCTGCCAAATTCCTGTGCGTATCCTTGTCGTAAGCCACCCTATTAATCTCCATCCCTTCTATTGCAGTCAAGACTGCTCCCCGCCAGTCTGAGACCCATCTGGAGTTCTTGATCCCTTCGAAGAAAGCGCGGTAGAGAGTACTATCGGGGAGAAGGCAAAGTCTGAACAGGAAGACAAGTCCCGATAGAAGAGGCGGGACGTCTCCTCGATCGGCCAGACCCCGAAAAACAATCCTCCATTGCTTCATAAATGAGAATGTACGTTCGACTTTGTAGATGCTCTCTAGTTCCTTCAAAGCTTTCCTGGACAGACCCGAGCGCACTAAGCCAGCCAATCGAGCTGTAAGCGCTTCCTCGTCGATATTGTCATTATCAACCAACCAGGCGCCAGATTTCACGGACGGGATTTTGAGGTTGAGATCCTCACACAGGCAATGATATGATGGCCGCAGTTGAGAAAACGGCAATGGGTCGTATCGTGAAGATGCATTGAGAAAATCTCCAAAACTTGTTCCGACCTTTTCTTCTTGTGTCCTTTTATAATCGAAAGCCTCCTTCCCCGTGCTTAAAGGGCTGGTTGCACGGGTGCGCGGTTTCAGGATCTGGGTATGAGTATGGCGCGCCTGGAGAGCTGTTCTCGCATTCCTCGACCACAGGCTCATTCATGAGGCTACCAGCACTAGATTAAAGGGTCAGCTTCGTTCAATACCTGCAGCCCGGCGCTCACACTCACAATGAGCCAGAAAACTGCAGGCTAGAGGGAGAGCAACCATGAACCATCTATGAGCTCACTGGTCAAGCTTGAGTAACGTGGGAATCTCCTTCTATATTAAAGAGTAGTCTTGGACACGTCGCAAACACAAAGGTGAAGTGCAACACGGTACTGCAAGTCCACGTTCTGCCAGCACCTTCACCACTTAACCTTATACCATCTCCGATCCCTTTTAACCATTGTCTCTCTTTCAATGTCTGAAAAACTCAGAGAATTCACGGAAATTCCGCAGCAATTCTTCAGGGATGGAAATCAGGTCGGTGTAAACCTCCTTTCCGAGAGGTTGTCGGAGACTAACGCTGGTGTAGTTCATGACCAGGTGCACGAAGCCTACCCAGAAGGGTACGCAGAGAATCTCAGTGCCATTAGCTTATCAACTACTCACTTGGTGCTACAGAGTTCCTGCAAATTTGTCGAGCAGTTGCTGTCGGCTTTGCAGTCATGGGTTTCATTGGGTACTTCGTCAAACTCATCCATATCCCGATGTACGTCCAGCCAACCCCTCTCCTCAAAGTCATTCACTCACTTTTCACCTCTAGCAACAACATTTTAGTGTGCGTATCTGATTATGCCTTGAACTGTGTCACATTTCTGATTATAGCTTTCATTATTAGAGGAGGAGCATGATTATCGAAATATTCCGCCCAGCGGCGCCAGCCGTTTCTCCACTTCACTTTGTTCTTCCGTCCTTGCCTGTATCCCTTTTTAGTGCCATAATAATATACACTACTACGGATCATTTGTTTGATTCAGCTTCAATAACCCAATACAGATCATCGTGCTGCAGCCCTTTCTCTGGAACGCTCATGGACGACGTCGGCCTAGAAAGAGTCAACCCTATCGTTGACACAGATATAGAGTTGACGGAGGTGCACGATGAACGTGATCTTGCACTCGGAATGTCACAGATAATGCCACTTTCATTGCTATCCGTTCTAGTCGATCTTTTTCGCCGCCGCCGTCTGCAAAGCCATGTATCGATAACATCCTATGATTTCAGTGTGATAAATATGATCTGAGCTACACAAGGCATGAAAACTGACTTTTTGGGTGCTGAATAAGACGAAGGCTACGAGAGGTACTGTAAAGCCATTAGGTTCTTCATCCCAAGACTTCTTTTGAGAGCATGCGTACGAGAGGCTTCCACTATGTATGGGAAGAACCCCGGCAAAGGGTCCAGGAAGAAAAAACAAGCCCTGAACCCGTTCAATAAAAGCGTAGCATCTTTAACGAATCTCTGCTCACAACAACGTGATAATAGTGTATGCCGTGAACAGCCCCACCCTCACCAAAATCGAAAAGGACAAACGATTGTTGCGGAATTTGGACGTCACCGTCGCCAATTCAATGTCTTCTGTGCATTTAGGTTTGTATAAGGAGCTTACTTCCCTTCGAGTCTTGATCCAAGTTAAACAGATCATAACTAGGAGATGGTCAATGACTAAATATAGACCCATTTATCTTCGTGAGGTACCTACCTTCCACTACAACAATGGATGCCACGATAATAGCACAAAAAAGCGGCACTACCGAAGCACTAGTGGAAGGTTATGAATTGCAACATGGAGGTGCAACGACGCAACTCACTTAAAGTAGCTCCGTCCTGAGCAATATGTTCCCTTATAATCTCGAGTCACGGGTATTACGCTACTAAGGGACAGCTAAGGTGTGTCTTGAGCCCACGATTTCGGAAGTAGTGTTCTCGAAATTACTTACCTTCAAAGCCAGAAGGGTGAAGGTTGCGAGTACTAGATAAGGAGGACATAGCACCTGACTACACGTGAGAATAAAAGTTTGGGTTAGGCTTTGTGAGGGACGCACTAAAACATTCACTAAGAAGAGTGGGATTCTCCTTAGCACTGGTAGATCCCCCCACGTTTTCCCGGACTGAACCAACCAAAGCTATAAGATTTAGTCAACAGGTGCGTAAACATCAAGACTCCAGAATAACAGACGTGCAACACCATCTCGAGGCCGGCAACGGCGCACCTAGAAAATATCTAAGCCACTCGATACATGTCCCAAGCCATGGAACAGGATACTCACATCGGAGATGCACCATGTATCAGAGCCGACTGCGCAGTGCAAACCTTTGACGGTATTCCCGTCTCGAAGCCCTCTTGACCGGAGTATAAGCTATCAGGGTCGTAAGAACAGCCCCCAATCTCATAAAATGATCACTTGGCCTTGGCGTACAGAATGCAGTAGATGATAGAATAAAATATCCAAGTCACGCAAAAGTTGATGAGCGGCACATTTCGGGGCTTATGCCCCATGTTCGCATATGCAAGGGTGATTACAGTGGCTGGTAAGCCAACTTGTCCTCCAGCCACGTGGAGGGTAAGCCAAGTTGGTATGAACCAGCTCATGTTGACGATGTCCGGGTGAGCTAGACGGATGTAAGTTATCGCTGCTTTACAAAGCGATACATACTGTAAGAAAACGCACCATTAAATTGTCCGGTGTCACCCATACTGCATGAGGAAAAAGAGCTGCTAGAATTTCGCTTAAACTGAGACGTGGTAGGCTCTAGAGTAGTTTATAAGGTCGTCAGATATTCGAGTTCCAAGCTATAAGGTCATTAAGTGTAACAGCCTAGCTCCGGGGGCCAGGACTCCATGACGGTAGGATGACCATCATGATCAATAAAGCCATCTGTAGCAACCCATCCAGCCACGCGAGATTTGAACTTTCATCAATGATGGAGATATCCCTAGCTCAAATGAGGTTGGGAAGATTGGGATGCTGGGCGAACTTGATTCAAGTTGGTTGCTGCAAGCTAACATAGGTAGCGTGATGCCGGTAATGTCTATGTCTGGAAGTGAATCGCGCGAGCTTTCTGCCCGATCGAGTGCAGCACACGCAAATGCAGTTATACCACTACGGCAGCCCGAGACTCAGTCAGTTACTCAATCAGAAAAGAAAGATCGAGGTTGATTGAAGGCTGGTACGGTGGCCAGAACCAGCTTTGTCATCATTCCCACGCCCACGCCGAAGCAATATCTTCATGAATGGCTCAACGTTCTCAATTTAAGACTTTCGTCTTTTTACAACAATCATGGAGCAAAGCCACTACCAAGGATACCAAGCCCAATTAGCAACTCTTCGGGATCATGAAAATGAGGAGAAATTGCACGGTTGGTAAGGTAGGCATTGGCGCAAACCGACGCCGGATACTATCCAAGACCTTACACCGAGTGGTACGTCTCCCGAGCTGTCTGGCTCGCCATCAAACAAACATCTGGCAACCGTGTCCATCTGCACAAGAACTCACTGCATTTATGTCAAGCCCACGCACCCATTATGGTGACCATAATAACATTGGTTCGTCCCCGTCCCGGTAGCCTCGCATTATTTCCTTGGATAAAACTCGCAAAAACTTCGTGTGCATTGAAGAAATTTGCGAGCGCGCCGCGAGTCAGAAGACTTTCCGTCTTGTCGACTACTGCATCTTCGAGGTATGATTTTCGCTATATCCTCGCGATTTTCATGGCTCTGATATGCGAGTATGTGTATCTAGACACATCGCTCTTATAAACTCTTTGCTCCGGCCCGGTTTTGCTGGTCCCGGCTTTTGTGACATGGAAAACACGAAAGATTGACCAGTATAAAACGAGGGGGTGACATTTTCGATGGCTGGGATACAGTGCAGGAGAACATTCTGGCTAGGTCGTGCTAGTAGCAGTCTGCGATGAAATCCTCTAGTTTTGGGATTCTTTCTGTCGCGATCGGATTTGTTTCGGCACACACAATCTTCCAGGAAGTCTACGTCGATAGCGCTGACCAAGGGCACCTTGTCGGCATCCGTGCTCCAGACTATGATGGGGTAGGTGATCCATACATACAAAAAGTAATAGGAAATTTGACTAATTATTTTAAAGCCTATAACTGATGTTACGTCTGACGACATCATTTGCAACGGAGGTCCAAACCCTCTCACGCACATCTCGGATGTCGTTATTGATGCTAAAGGTGAGGAACTTCATTTAATGTATTCTGAGCTAAAGATACATTTACTACGGTTTTAGCTGGTTCCCAAATCACCGCTGAATGGCATCATACTCTCGATAGCGCCGGTACGGGTGACGCGGCTGATCCTATCGATGCCAGCCACAAGGGACCGGTCATCGCTTACCTGTAGGCTTCTTTTACTTGACTAAATTCTAGGCAAGAGTTCCTTATAGACCCAATGTCTCAAGTGCCGCAGTCCCAGATGCAACCCAAAGTGATGTGACGGGACTCAACTGGTTCAAGATCTACGAGGACGGGTTCAATGCAGCTGATCAAAGCTGGGGCGTCGACCGACTCATCGCAAACAAGGGAAAAGTCACCTTCACTCTTCCCTCATGTATTCCCGCGGGTCAGTATCTTCTCAGACACGAAATTATCGCCCTTCACGGTGCGGAGACGTATCCAGGAGCTCAATTTTACGTAAGTGGTGAGTTTTATTGAATAAGCACAAGCTCATGTGTTTTTCCGCACAGATGGAATGCGCACAGCTCAATGTTTCAGGAAGTGGTAGTACACGACCAGAGACCGTATCTTTCCCCGGGGCTTATGCGGGTAGCGACCCCGGGATCACTATTAATATCTACCAGACGTTAGACAGTTATACTGTTCCAGGTACGAGATTAATCTATGATTCATGAATTTAGACTCATACTATGCAGGTCCCGATGTTTTCACTTGCTAAGCGTCCAGAGAAGTGCCGTCGGGAACTTCGAATCAATTGTATTTAGCTCAGAGGATTGAGTTCCTGGAAGAATATACTCTATTTGACCGTCAGAGATATATTTGAGGCCGTCGGGTAAGCGTGAGCAGTCGAGCTTTCGTACTCAAGCTATCCGCGAAAACGTTGGCTCCTTTTCGGCATCACAGAATTTTGGGGAGAGCGGCTGTTGGATAGTTTGGCGACAATAGTGACTATGAATAATACGTTTCGATGCATGGAAAGCATATAAGCCTCTTGGTTTTATTCTCGAAATTCCAACTGCTCGACTCTCGTGGTTAACTCTGCAGTCACAATGGGGAACTTTAACTTGCTTCCTGTCATCTTGCTTGGTGCTCTCGGTGTCTCGGCACATTCTATTTTCCAGGTAAAGTTCAATACTTCAGTATTCTGAGCAGTGCTGATCGATATCGTAGGAGATGTACGTTAACGGAGCTGACCAAGGTTTCCTGAACGGCATCCGGGATCCAACCTCCAACTATGTATGCCCACCTCTCTTCATCAAATCACTTGATTGATCATGGTGTCCACTTAGCCCGTTATGGACGTTACATCGCCAGACTTGATCTGTAACACCAACATCACATATTTCTCCCAGAATATAATACAAGCAAAGGCTGGTTCTTTGATCACCACGCAATGGCACCATCAACTGAATCGGATCCCTAACGACCCCGATGACCCGATCGCTGCCAGCCATCACGGCCCCATGCTTTCTTACCTGTGCGTATGCTTCATGATATGCTCTAAATAAAAATGGTAATGCGAATTAAATAAATCTACTTCTCTTCTCAGAGCGAAGGTGGATGATGCACTGCAGCAAAACGTCACGGACCTTGCCTGGTTCAAGATTTTCGAGGACGGTTTGGATGTCAACAACCAAACGTGGGGTGTTGATCGCATGGTCGCAAACGGCGGGAAGGTTAACTTTACCTTGCCGACCTGCATTCCGGACGGGCAGTACCTCCTTCGTCATGAAATCATCGCGTTGCATTCGGCATACAACTACCCCGGTGCTCAATTCTATGTAAGTGGATCACGAAATGCCTGTGCAGCAGACCTTCGGAGTGTTCTGATTGTTGTGCTATTTTAAGATGGAGTGTGCGCAGTTGAACATCACTGGTGGTGGAGACGCACAGCCTGAGACGGTATCGTTTCCTGGTGCCTACGCAGGATCAGATCCGGGCATTTTCCTTAACATCTACCAGAACCTTACGAGCTACACGATCCCAGGTGCGTGCTGTTTTCTTCTCTTATTTTATGAATATTAAAGTATCGATCCTCTTCCTTTTGTATAGGCCCCGCTGTATTTACTTGCTGAGGCATGAAGCGTTAACAAGGCTGTGAGGGAGATGTTTTCAATGCGTTCTAGACCTTGTCAATCAATCGCATCTCATTCATCTTCAATAACATGTGTTTCCGGAGGGAAGTTTGGAATGAAAATGTGATGTATTGGGTGGCGAAGATTGCGAGGAAGGCTCTGATAAACGCAACGAAGAAAACATCAAGAGCGGCGCCAACCCCAAACGACCCCGAAGAGTAACGCGAACGGCAATACCAAAGCATTCCAGAGAATCGGTTTTACGGCATCCTCCAGACGTTCAGCTGCCCTGCGTTGTCGAATCAATCTTAAGCTCGCACAGGGCAAGGCAATGAAGAATATAGGAACGAGATTGAGAGGTGCGGGAAAGAGATACGGCGACGAATAGTACCTCAGAGCGAGGTAGAAATGTTGTCTGATTGCCAGACCGGCTCGCGGTCCGTATGCGTTCCAAGACACGGGTACGCCGGGCTGTGCGACCGCAAGTGAACTGTTGCATGCGGCTATGGCAATGAGGTATGGAATGAAGATAAGCATGATGGCGAAGAGGGCACAGGTGATGTAGAAAATGACCATCGTCATGACTTCAGATCCTGTTTGAAAGGGGATGAAGAAGTCGTTCGTGAGGAAGGGTATCTCGAATGCCATTGCCAGGACTACCATGAGGGCGAGAAATATGGGTATGAAGAATAGTATGATGGGTCCCACTACGTCTGTGAGTAAGTGGAGGAGCATCGATGAAAGTGGGAAAAGCGCTGAATGGGGAGTGAGCAACAGTAGCGAAGGCGGCTGCGGCAGAAGGAGAAAAAGCGCATGCTGGAAGAGTGCCAACGTGAGTAGCATGAGGCAATAACTATAGGTGGATGGTGATGTATCGAGCATTCTCCAGACAAATGCTACAAATGTGACGAGAAATGGGGAACGGGATGATCTCAGTGGGGAAGATGTGAGGCACCGAGCCGCTGAGTAGACCACGATGCAATAGACACGGTAATCGATGAGGGACGCGTAGTAGTTAGAGAAAATGCTGCCATGCTCCGACAGGTATGAGGCGAGCGCGATAAAAACTAATATTTTAGTTGCGAAGTCCATTAGATGCAGGACGCTGGGTTGCAATAAGTAAGGCGTGACATGAGTGGATTTGAAGTCTTACCGCGGAGTACCTAATTTCTCAAACCTCGACAATGTTAATATAGGATTCGGATTGACATTTATTCCAGTTCTCCATGATAGGAGAGTTGTCGATGTTATGCCTGCATCCGAAGAAAGACCCGTTCGACTTGAGGAATCACTAAGAATTAGCGCATCAGCCACTTACAAAATAACCGTTGAGCGACACAGCAGAGGCTATAATATGGAGGGAAACTCACAATAAAGGTTTTCCCGTGATATTTCATCCAGTCGATATGATGTCCACAGATATCGTTGTAGCTGCGCGGGTTCTACGCCACAATGTTGCCGCAATCTGGACCAAAGGTCGGAAACAGTACCATCTATGTCGGCCTCTGAGGTCCTACGAATTCTCGAGCTCAGTCGCAAAAGTACTAGTATACAAAGCGATATCTTCTCTGGCTCATCTAAGGCGGACGGTTCGATAGCTTGTTGGACTTCGGATAACAAGACAGAAGCAGTGGGATCCGCAGTAACGCTGACGTGTTCTAAAACAGTCTTCTCCAATTCGCCAATAAAGATGTCGGGTCTGCTTCTGCGTTCGTTCAGGAGAGGTGTCCTTTCAGAGGGAATGTCGTCCATCGAGAACGGTGGGGCAGTCCTTGTTACTACTGAGGAACATAAACGTACGGTACAAAGGTATTCATTTTTTAAAGACACGGGTGATCGGACCCAAGGATACGCTTTCTCACGCGGCTTGGCTTGCGGCCATCACCACCAAGAAAAAAAGATCAAAAAGGCTCTACAGAGCAGAGAAGCTAAGATGAGCTATACGAAAAGATCACTGGCACACTGGCTGCTGATATGGAGTTTCTGGCGTGCGTGGACTGTCCGCTTCCCCTTTTCCGTTCAACCGCACCTCCGAACCTTCCTTCATGGTGTGCGCCCACGCCTCCTCCAGCTGTCGTTTTTCTTCCTTTCTTCGCCTCCTTTTAACGCAACAACACTTCTCTCCTTTCGACCCGAATATGACGTATGTGCCAGCGAGACTGAGCGCGACGAGTATCACGACGATGATGGATATTCCCGCCGCTATTTGGGGGTTGACGGTGCTTTGGGATACGCTCGGACTTGCCGTCGGTTGCGTAGTACTTGCCCCGGTAACCGCATTATCTTGTGCCGTTTGGCTAGCAGACGACCCCGTCGAGGTGTCCATGATCTGCGATATGGATGAAAGCTGCTCGGGCGTGAGGTCGTGGCTGTCTGATTCGCTTGTGCAGCCGAGTGCAGCAGGTGGACACCCGCCTGAGCCGGCGTCTTCGGTGCGAGCGTACAAATGAAGTCGCAAGAGCCGCATCTCGACGTGCTTGCGCACTACTTTCCTGGGCTTGTGGTTCTGGAGGACGACTTTCTGTGGGCTTTCGTGGTGGACGGTGGCAAGATGTTCAGTGGAGCCTTAGGGTATTTCGGCTGACCGCCCGCCCAACCAGGCCAGCTAGCCCGAATCTCAATACTCGGTTGATTCACAGCATGATTCATTCCAGTATCAGGTTTTTTTTACGACCGGAAGTCGCAAGTCAATTGTAATTAGAGTTACAGGTAAATTCGGCTCATGCGACGCTCTGACCCGCCTGCAAACTCCGTGAAGAAACTATCCTTTCTCCCAGCCCGTGGGTTTCAACAGACTGCGCGCTTGACTTATCGGTGAATATCATGGGTCGGTTTACTTTTCTTCTGCATCGAAACCAGGAGTGCAGATTTTCCTGTTCATCAGATAGGAGATAAGCACCTCTCCCTTTTGCTAAAACCCAAAAAAAACT
Organism: Hymenochaete sp. R1; assembly: GCA_019400425.1. Classification (NCBI taxonomy): domain Eukaryota; kingdom Fungi; phylum Basidiomycota; class Agaricomycetes; order Hymenochaetales; family Hymenochaetaceae; genus Hymenochaete; species Hymenochaete sp. R1. The sequence goes on from JAFREE010000216.1 coordinate 20,447, forward strand.
GACCTTAGATATCCCGAAAACGAGACATGTGGCAAGAGGCACTGGAAAAAAATCACTTTCTGGTTGTCGCAACCTGCTGCGATTTACATACTCGTTGCAATGAAGATGTACGGAAATATAGCTTTCGGATCCAAAGTTAAAATCAGAGATATACTAAATGTACGAAGGTCAGTCTCGGAAACATTTGACAGCCAACTTGACCTCACATAAATACTAAGATGGTATAAAGTGAAAACAACCCTACGCGCAGAATACGCTGATAAAGCACCCTGTCCGATACTTTGATTTGTTGGGCTGTTCTAAATACACGAAGGATGATATTTCCTGCGAAAGGGTTGATTAACATTCAAGAAGATAAAAGTTTAGCGTAACAGACCTTGGAGACCCAGTATGGCGCATAAAGAGGTGATATTGAATGCACTGACTGTGTCGATGCTACGGGCTTATATGGAAGTCAAGGGTAACCTCTTTAATTAAGAAAAACTGACAGTACACTGGACCTTATCGTGCAATAGAAAACCCATTCATTGGATACCAGTCTCGAGTTGCTAGTGCTAATCTATAATAGGCCGGGCGAAACCATCAGATGCAGTGACATGACCAGAATCAAATAGATTGAGAACTCACCCCTAAGGCCAATGAAAGAAACGCAACGAAAACAATCCAAGGAGCGAGGAGCAGCTGTAATCAGATTGACCATATATTTTCAGTAATCAGGCATGATGTTATTAACAAGACTAAGTTACGATGAGGGTATTTGCCCCTTCGTTGTACGTTATCATCCTGCGCGTAGTGTCCATCCAAAGCTGAAACCTACGTGAGAAGTCTCATATTCGATGAGCAAGGACTCTTACCTTTAGTACCAAGCACAATACTGAGACAGCGAAGCTACAGGCGATCAGACAAAATTGATCATGGACTTGAGCAAGGTGAGCTCCCATACCCGGTGGTGCTCGCGTAAATCATGGATGCTTGGGCCAAGCAGAGTCCCAAATCCGGAGTTCTTCTATCCTGCTGACCAGCATACAGTCTGAAAGAGAGCATATGAGATGATAGTAAAGACAATATTAATTATACTCACAAAAGTAAATTTGATGTTGCGAAAACGACCATGAATACCATGAGATTCAAAAGAGGAGGGTGACGATGCCCAACCGTATTAGTCGCAAGCATAGTCGCAAGAACCAGAGGTAGTCCGACATGGCCTCCAACGATGTTCAGCCCAAAGAAAAAGTTCAGAAGCGTTTCCTTGTTCACTCCAAGATCGATGAGGGGTTCAGACGAGAAAACAAAAGTACGTGAGAGATTGAGATACGAACCCATTATCAAGGCAAGAAGGGAGGTTTTGGTGAGGGATTGCGCTAGCGATGTTATAAGATGAGGGGATGAGCCGGCATCCTCAGTTCCCAGATGTTCAAGCTCCTATCTTTATGGAGGGGTCCACAGGGCCGTCTTCAGCTTGATGAAAACAATTCTCATGCATATGATAGGGCGATACCTCTTGTACACCATGATGATGCAGATGGAGGACAACTATCACTATTAGTATCCTATATTGAGATGAGATGACTCGGAGGTTGGAGAAGAAGATCAAGATGCCAGACAACGCCATGCAAAATAGAGGGAAATCGAACGTCGATCATTTTTAGAAAAGAATGATTGCCAAATCGGGTTGAAAATGTGATGACTAATCAAACACCCTTGTCTTTGAAGACAAACCTCGTTGCTAAAAAAACGAAGCCACACTCATGTCGCCCACCCCCTCCATTCCATCCTCGTCCTGACCCCCTTTTTTCTTTCAAACTACCACCACCACCACCATGACCGCGCACTACACAAAGAAGGATGTGATCATCACCGAGAAGAGGACGTTGCAGCTAATGGCGCCTCAGCATCATGTACAACCACAACAACCGGAACCAATCCCTGAATTGCAGTTCGAACTCATGATAGATTCTGAGGATGAGGTCTTCAGCGAGAGCGACGAGGAGGAGGATAACAATGAAGATAGTCGACAGGAGGATGGTGCGTACATTTGTATCAGAAATTTCTGGCTCGTCTTTGATCATACATGCATCTAGAAGAGCCTGCGATCAAGGTGACTGAGGACGCAGAAGACGCCTCTTCAGAAGACCCAGCTGCGGACGACTCTGTTACGAGTGACGTATCTGAAGAAGAGCACGGCGAAGGCGCGCAGTCAGAACCTAGCACACCTCCCAATTTATTTTCGATTGCTTTAACATCCGCAGTGCAATCGTATTCTGCGCGACTGCGCCTTCAGACGTCACCGAATACCCCATCAACTTCTTCACCCTCTCCTCGACTCGTTCCCAGTCACCTTATTTCCGAATCTCCAACAAGCACGCCCGAGTTCATTGACGATGTAACGGACGAAGGAAGCGATTATTCGTCGGAGGATGCTTACGATAATGAACTCTTTATGGATCGACCCAAGTTCAGCAAGCAACAGGCGGAGACATTACTATATAATCCTTCAGGACCTTGGTCAAAATTCGCACACGAACCGATAGAGGAGCCTGTTGTGATTGCAAAGTTACACTGTGAGCTCAAATTTGTTGTGCCTCGTGTTTTATCTGCTTATTTACGTCCTTAATTTTTTTTAGCTGGGATTATGTGTGACGCTACAATAAAGCGAGGCACTCTCAAAGGGCGGCCCATCACATACATCAGCAAAACCTGGAGTCTAACGCAGACTTGGAGGGGTTTCTTTTCAGAAGTGAGTCAATCATAGCTGTACTTGCGCAAAGAAGTGTTTTGATGTTGGAATATCATTAGATGTTACTCTACTCTCACCCATCCTACCTGCGACCTCTGCAAGGTAAAGTTATCCCTCAAATAATTGGGATGTACCTTGTGGATGGTGCAATTAGTGTGGCAATGGAGCTTCCGTCGTCGTCTTTCTGGATCGAAGCTTCTCACGATATGTCGAATAGGCTCAAACGCAAATGTATTACGGCCTTTGAAGAGATTCACGCACACGGTGTTTTGCATGATGATATCGAGCTACGGCATATGCTGGTCAGTGCCGAAGGAAACGTCACAATCATCGATTTCCAGGAGAGTCGGTCCTTGGATCCTATCCCAGAGGTCGGGTTGAAAGGCACAACAAAAGAAGATTTACGTCTCGAGATGCGGAAAGTCAAATTCAAGTTGAACTTTGACGATGCGAGGCAGAAAGAGGTCGACAAACGGGTACGAGTCGTCAAAAGACGGCGCCAGTTAGCAGAACGTGCCATGCGCCTCAACCGAGGGGAAGCCGTCAATCCAATAGAAAGTATCGAGCCTGAACACCCGGACGATGTCATCAACCCAATCGTCAACTCAACCATCTGGACGGACTGCTGGGTCGGAGATCCTTATGAACCCGAATGCTACATAGTACCCGGGCAAGATGAGGTCATGGTGAATGCAGCTGTTCAAACCTTCCTTTCTGAAGAGCTCGACCGACAGGACTCCGATGCACGTTCCAGTAGCGCGAGTTTGCCAGCGCCAGATACGATACCAAAGGCCAATCCGTCATCTACGAGCATGAGTGCCAACCCTTCTGGCGTCTTATCCGCTCCTGTAGATCTTTCAGAAGCTAAACGCAAGCGTGAAGCCACAGATGAAGGTGTCGAAGATGCACCCCCAATGAAGAAAGTTCAAAGCGCTTTAACTGCAGCTTCGGGTCCTATCGACAATCTAGCATCATCGCAAGTGTATGCTTCCCAGACCGGAAGCGCTCAAACGGAAGAAGCTCCCGAGGAGCCCGACAGCGCCGACATCATTTATGTACCATATGAGGGTTACGAAGGACCTGATGGTTTCACTATCCCGAACGTCTACAGCGCGAATCAAGTCGCTGAGATGCGGCGCGTTTGGATCATGCAATTCAGCGTGGAGCAGTGCAAGACCGAGGGTCTACCTTATCCTTTGTCCGAGCGCTTGGAGCTCACACCAAGCACGGACCTAGCGGAAGCGGAGCTGGGAAAGAATGGGAGGAAGAAGAAGAGGAAACCGATCACGGGTCGTGGTGCGCTGAGGCGAGCCCAGATCGAAAGCCAGAACCCCGGCGAGAGGAAGAAGCAAGCTGCAGAGAGGAAAACACAGTATCTGAGGCAGCGACACATTCCAGGGACTGGTCTTAGCGACAGTGAGGGTGACGAGCCGATCACGCCAGCTGCTGCGAGTGAGGATGATGATGATGTCAATGAAGGCCCGAGGATCTTATCTTGGAACGAGATCCCAACGGTCGAACGTGGACGTTCGCCTCGTTTCGTCGAGCCAAATTCACCGTCAATGGCTGGTCCATCTCGCCAGCCTCCTCGCACTGCACCGTCCGTGCCTCCCAAGAGCATCATGCGACGACAGCTCAGCCCGGAAACAAAAGCTAAGCAGCGTGAATATGAAGCGTGGTTGATCAAGAAAACGCGTTCGATGATGAAGTCAGAAGAGGACTCCGATCAGGATGCCATGGCACCACCTTCTGCAAAACGCTCTCGAATCTCAAAGAGTCCCCCAACTCAACCATCATCAGAGTCACCTGTAGTGTCTGCTCCGATCAGCAGCCCACCACCCGTTGTTGCACCTACAGAAGAGAATCTAAGGCGGCACAACGCTTCTCAACGTACCCCTTCTAAAGCAAGACCTTCGCGCCACCGAGCAACGTCTCCTCCCTCCGACTCCTCCACCAACTCAACCCAGACTGTCACCGGTATCACTCACCCATCCATTGTCCCCCGCCGAGGGCGGCGCAATCTCGTTGAAAGACACCGCAACCGCACCCGTCATCGGGACCACAATCATCACCGTTCGGGATCCCCGGCCTCCGATATAGCTTCCGTTGGCGGTGGCTTCTCTGATCGACTACTTGAGGGTGACGATTACGAGGTTACGTATGAGGGACTACGGACGAACGTGCCAAACCCGGAGTCGCTGATGAGTGCAGATTTTAACCCCGGGCGTTTGTTTGGGGTGTGGGTGCCGAGGGAGCTGAGGAGGAGGGATAGCGTGAGTGAGGCGGATGTGTTAGATATGGAGGAAGTAGAGAGGTTACTTGGAGAAGTGACGGGTGGGGGGCGGGGGGAAGAGAAGAAGGGCTGGATGAAGAAGTTTGCGCAAGTATTCTCAAATGCAGGATAACGATAGTCACGACACGGACGAACTTATTTCTTTCTTTTTCACCTTCGGCTTCCCTTGTTCAATTTTATTTCTATCTGTTTCAATCTTTGCCTGTTCGCGTTATTATTGGTAGCCTTTTGATCAAGCTTCGTGCCGCCTTTTTTCCCCTTTGCTTTGCGTACATACGATGTATAATGTGCTCTGTGCTTGTTTGGTCTCGTTTTTCGTCCCCTCAATACTTTCACGAATCCTGATATCTTTTTGAGTGAAGATGAAAGGCAATCTCCTTTTCTGAACTACAGAGCTCTCTGGGAAAGAAAGTAAACAGCTACATTAAGCAAAGTTAAGTTATCCTGAATCTCGCAAACAAAACTCCCATGTCCTGTCCTCCCCACCAGTCCCCGTTGACCCCTTTCCCCGACACCGCTCGCCTTTTGTCATCCGATGCTCATATCCTGGATAGTCACCCTTCCGGAATCGGAAACTCCGCAACTGAATGTACTGCGGGTTTGAGTTATCTTTGCTTTTGCTTTTGGTCAACATTGGAGAAGAAGAAACGGGAGGAGGCGGGGATTTGGCTAGTTTAGGGAGGTTCCTGTTGATGGAGCGTTATAAAAAAATAAACTGGTGTAAGCATGTTATGAAAGGACGAGAGGGAGGCAGTGGGAATGGACGGACCATTCAGTGTAAGGTGAGACGTTCCTTAGGGTAATGAGGACCGACCCTCGGCATTCGCCCGTATTCAGACCCGTTCTCGATTTCACCTCTTCATCAAGTTCATCTTCCAATTCCATACTAGTCCTATCGAGCGACGGATCCTCCTCATCGCTAACCTCGCTCTCGTCCTCTTCGGTATCATTTTCAGCGGTTCGTTTTCGTTTTCGCTTTGCGTGAATGATTGGGACGGGCCCAACTTTTAGGAAGGTTGCAATGGAGCGAAGGAATCCGAGGATGATGAGCTGGTTGGAGAGGATGTTGCGGTCTTGGTCTGTTATGCCCTTTCCTGAGTAGGCCAAAGCATATGGAGAGAGAAAAATGATCAATATGTATCGATTGATTAAAGTCAGAATGAAAGCTTACCAGCATGCGGGAAGTTCCACACCACCTTATCCCACCGTCTTCCCTTCAAGCTTTTACATCTCTCCAGCGCCGTCGCATCCACCCCAAAGAGCACTTCCACACCCCTTTGCTTCAACAGCCTTACAATCTCCCGGGATTCTGGATATTTCTCGTAGCAGGAATCTTCGGAATCAAATGCAGTTGCTGTTATGTTTCGAGGCGGAAAGTACTTTAGCCGTGGGTGTGGGTAAGGTGGGACGAGGAAGGAATAGGCAAAGGAGAAGTTGCCTTCACCGATAAGGAGAATAGCGTCCGTTGGATTAAAAGGGATTGTTGAATTTTGTCGAGCATAGAATTTCGTTGGTGTGTTTCCGTCTGTCTGCACGTCAGAAATACTTCTGAGACTGCCCAGGTGCTTTGCTTTCCCTGAAGTTGTCTGTACAAGTTTCTGAACCTGAGCTTTCTGCGCAGCCTCTTTAGCTTTCTTCTCGCTGTTTTTCTTGAGACGGTTCTGTTGAGATGACAAGGCAGCTTTCAACGTCGTTTTCTTCCCCATTTTGTAAGGCCGTTGCTTGAGTAGCAGTCGCTGTATGCGTAGTGCTTGTCCTCATCGTGGTCGGGGAAAGCAAGGTCGGTCAATGGCGGCGGTGATCGACACTTTAGCCACGTCGAAAGCGCTCAGCTGCTACAGCTGCTCAACTTGAAGCTGACACGTCGCATAGGATCTCACATCTCTCCGCCAATCCACCATGGTACGTTTATCCCACATTGCATGGCTCTGTATTCCAAGGAGCTGATAATTATCCAGCCAACTCAACACGAAATTAGACAAAAGAACCAAAGCTTTGCCAAGGCTGCGCGCGAAGGACGCAAGCCCACCAAGCCTTCCAGGCAGGAGCGCATCGCGAAGCAGAGTCCCATTCCTCTCTGGGCACTCGGTGTCATCATTTTTGTCGTATGCGGGGGAGGTGAGTGCTATGCAAAGCTCAATAGCGAGGGTGAATGGCTAACGTTGTCGCTTGGAACAGTGATATTCGAGCTTGCGAGATACATATTCTTATAATCACGCAAAGGCAATTCTTGCCAGTCTACATATGCCGCGATCAACCATCCCCCAGTTCCTGCATTTCGCGTTTTGTGTATCATATGTTGCCTCTCCTTTGTTTCAGAGCCATTCTCGCCAACCTATCCTTATATCTCAAAAGTTTGTCCTGCTCGGGGAATATACCGTCTTTTGTTTTGTCCGTTTATTTACATTCAGAAACCAATTCTGAGGGCGAAGATGAGGGATAAGGCCTAAGAAGCAGCTGCACTCCCTGCTTCATTCAATATTCCGTTACCACTTCCTTCTGGAGCTTTTGCAGTACTCGTAATTTCAACACCTTCCATCGCCTCTCCTTCCAGTTCTTGGTCATTCACTTCCATCTCTTCGCCCGCCCATATCCGTCTCGATGGCTGCCAAACCTGCAGAACATTATCCTCCGAAACACTTGCGATATGCCATTTCTCGTCCTCGCCTGGCGCCCATGAGAAGTCTGCGGGCTTCGAAGTGTGACCTATAGTCCACGGACAGATGGAAAATGGTAAGCGTGTACCGAAACGTGCTATTCAGACTAGAATGGATTTGCTGAAAATGAGCCCCGTACCTCCATGAATAAATACCAACTCCGGCGGTCCATCCTCCGCATCGTCTGGCGTTTGCTCCGCGCCAATCTGCGCCAGATCCCAAACATTGATCCGCCGGTCAGAGCTGGCTGAACCGAACACGGTCCGAATGTGTGGGGACCAAGAAAGATAGAGAACCTCGTCCGTGTGCGATTCGAATGTATGGAGGCGCTTGAGGTTTGAGCGGCGGTCCCATAGAGCTATTGTCTACGAGTGCATGGCACCATAACTAAGCGAAAAATTCATCGAAAAGAATAAAAGAGCTTACGGCGTCCGCTCCACCGGTTATAAGTAGATGATCATCTGCAAGAGACCACGCTACGGAAAGGATCTCTTTCTCATGTGCTTCTACAGAGCTGAAAGGTTTTGCAGCTTCCCGAGTATCCCATCTTGCGCCCGAAAACTCAACACAGAAAAACTTCAAGTTGAGAGAAAGCTTACAGTAGGAGCTTCTTGTCGTCGCCGACGCTAGCGAACACGTTTTCTTCAGACGAATGCCAGTCAACGTCCTAGAAGTAATTAATTCGAGAGTCTATGAATTTGCTCAGATACATAAATGACTTACCCCAACGACCGAATCATGTCCAGTGTATACAGCCAGAGGCTCAAGGCCCTTACCCTTACTGTATGCATTAACATCCCTTTCAAAATATGATCATCAGTTTCCGCCCCTATCAAGAAATACAAAAGAGGTACCAATGACAGACTGTCATGTCTTCCGAGGAGCCAAGGATATGTCCTTGCTTCACTGCACTCCAAGCAAGGCCAAACCTAGTACTGCAATAAGCGACCTAATTATCAGAAAAAAAGTATTCGCAACTCACCCTTCCTTAGTCTGCCCAACCAGTCTTATATCAGGCTTAACTGCACCGGTCCGGTCAGGATCGCTACTATGCCTCGTTCGATCCCAAACCAACACCTCTCCCGAGATCGTCTTTGTCGCGATCAAGTCTGGATTTTGTGGCATATACCGTGCACGGTTCACCTCGCCTGGATGGTTGATTCGTTGCGTGATTTGGATGTGAGGTTGTTGGGTGGGGATCGTGTATCCCCCGAGCTCACCACGCTCATCATCATAGGAGGTGCGGTCGAGGTGGTCGGCAGATCCACTGCCTGTGCTTGAGTCGTTGTTTGGGAGGTGGACTGTCGCGATTTGGAGATAGTCCTGCGCTTGACCTGATGTGTGAGTACCAAGGAGGAGACGGTGGACCGAGTATGGCTTGTCTGGAGGGCTACGAGTAAGAATAAGAAATCCGGAAATCACAAAGCCATGTATTTGAAGATTGAACGCACGTCTCCTTGTCGGGGAACCATTGGCAAGTCAGGCTTGGCCATGCCAAAGCAGAGGTCATAACAACATCATATAGATGAGGTGTGTTTTTCTTCCTGTACGCATTTGATTATTCATACCAAACTATACCAAGAGACTTGAACACTATTTCACCATATTTTGTACTCCTATAGATATACCTTCAGTCTAGGCTCATTTATGCGTCACTGAGGTACAAAAAGCGCACCTCGTTAATGATCTTGTTCGTCTCCTCTGCTTGCTGGTCATCCACCTCTTCATTTCCTGGCCTCATCTTGCTTGCCTAGGCGCTTTATTTGACTCGAAGGTGGAAGGAAAATTCAAGGAAGGAATCCTGGTCTAAGGCGCAACGAAAGGTGGTTTGAAGCGTGACGTGTGACGACTGTGACACTTCGCGTTCGACGCGTCTCCGGAGTTGTTTGCCTCCGCCTCTTGACTTACTTCAAGTTGAACACTCAGCCTCAGGAGGAAATGTCTTCGCCATCTCGCAAGCGCATGCGCCTCTCGTCACCGACATTCGATATATTCGATGAAGATGAAGAATTTTTGCAAGAGCTGGACAGGATCGAACTCACACTTTCCCAAGTTGTTCGTCGAGAGGTCGAAATGAAACAGGAGCGAGAACGAGAATTAGAACAGGAGCGAGAGCGGGAGCGTACTCGAACAACGTCGTCGGGCTCGTTGGATTTCTTTTCCTCTCAGAAGAGCTCAAGGTCATCACAAGCTCCTCGGTCTACGAAAATGAGCCCGCGAGCAAAGCAGAGACGGATGAAGGCTATAATGGATGCGTTGAAAGAAACGGATGGGCCTGGGGCAGAGGGTGTGGTTGACACTGATGTCACTCAACGACATGATGATGGTTTGGAACTCAAACCTGCGGGAAACGTCACAAATGCTGGTGCTGAGGCCGATGTGACTGGCTTCGCTGCGGCGACAGGTTTAGATATCTTTACGGGATTCCAAACGGCTTCGTTGAGCTCGAAGGAGCCTCTGGGATTTGCGACTGCAAAACTTGCAAGGACCGATCCAACTGGCTCGAAAACAGTCAAGCCAATGGTCCTCAAGCCTTCCGAAGAGGCGCTGAAACGGGCCAGCCTGAAGCTACACGAATGGTCGAAAGAAGATGAAGCCGAAGCTTATAAGGCCCCTTCTTCTCCTCAATCGCCAGCTAAATCGAAAAACCTTGTCAGCGCTTCTCGCCCCGTCCTTGCATCCATCGCAAATACTCAGACACGGCCTACTTCACCTACGAAAGGCAAACCAGAGCAGGTGAGGTCGTTTTCAACGCCGTTTGTGAATCGCACATCAAAGTCAACAGGAGTTTTCAAATCTCCTCTCATGAAAAATTCCCCTACAAGCATGTCAAACCTTGGCGGGACTGTTTCAACTCCTCATCGACCTCATCCTTTAGCTTCAACACCTATCTCAGGAAGCGTTTCTACCCCAACACGACCCACCAAACCGCGTTCCAAACCGGCCTTTTCGACGCCATTCAAACCCGGTATGGGTCCTGGTGAACCTGGAAGAGCAGCTTTAGAGCGATCCCAGACGACACCGGCTAAAATTCCTGCAAAGAAACCAGGTCGACGGGGAAGAGGTACGATAGTCCTCGTGTAGCTGTACGCTTTATACTAATATTATTTCATTAAGATAAAATTATCGATCCGAACTCGCTCAGAGGTTGTGGTCTGAGACCCCAGAGGTTCACCCTTGAAGATTTGGAGTACCTGGGTGTCAATATCGTGGAACTTCGCCAAATAACGCCTCAAACCGCGCCCTTCTACTCCTTCCACACTTCGTCCGATTTGGCCCCTCCAACTCAGACACAAAGCTGCACCAATACCAGCTCTGCTATGCTCGGACCTATTGAAGCGTACGAGCATCTTAATCAGACAGGACGTCACGCAACCCAGAAATGGGTAGACAACCACTGGGCGCTCATCCTCTGGAAACTTGCAGGTATGGTGGCACTCGATCCAGACCCAGAGGCTATTCCTTCGTCCCGACGGTGGTGCTGGCGATCTGTTTTGTCACAACTCGAACATCGATATGACAAGGAGTACGGCCGTGGCGCACGACCAACCCTTCGGATGATAACGACGCAGGATTCGCCTGCGGGAAGCCCGATGATTCTTGTAGTTAGTAACGTGATATCTGTGACGAATGAGAAAGTGGGCGAGGATGGGTGGATTTTACAAGCAGCTAGGGCGGAGATCGAGGTCAGCGATGGGTGGTATCGGCTCAGGGCGCAAGTGGACGCGCCGCTTGCGAGGGCGATTATGAGAAAGACTCTGAAGCCCGGGAAGAAGATTGCAATTGCTTGTGCAAGGGTGAGCCCATGTAATCGTTAGAAATGGACGCTCAACTGATTCGAAAATAGTTGAATAATGGCGGGAGGGACCCAAAAGAGATCTTGGAGGCCTACGACACCAACTCGCTTTCACTCTACGGGAACGCAACTCATCTCGCACCATGGTATTCCCGCCTCGGGTTTCAAACCGAACCCTTCTATGCAACGCTTCGTAGCTTGACTCCTGACGGAGGCATCGTGCCATTGATTGCGTTTGTTGTTGAAAAGGTCGGGCCCTTGATCATTAATGTCGTTAGCATTGAAGTAACCTTTCTTCTTGGAACAGGTCTA
>JAFREE010000217.1:0-31908 GCA_019400425.1 Hymenochaete sp. R1
TCTTTTCATTCTCCGTGACTCTTTTGTCACCTTTTCGTCATCGTTTCTGCCGCGCTTAGCGGCCATAACCATCCAGTATGCTCTCTCAACACCTACTTCACGATGCTTCTCGTCATTCAATTCCTATAATTATGATACGTTGACTTATTGAAACACTCTGCCTTTTCTGATTTGGTTATGACGCTTGGCTCTAAATACACTGTTGGTAGTGAATGTAAGTTACCAGCATCATCATCATTTGCGCACCAATCAATGCTGGCCCGAGCATGCTTTGAAGTGGGGGAATTTGGACTCAACATAGCAAGGGTGCCTTGATGAGGTTGTTTGTGAGTACATATTTTAATCCCTATATTTGATGAAATTGATTAGATATCTCTTTTCATGTGGGAACTTAGGCGTTGCGTCCGAGATGGTGTGAAAAGACGTCGTCTGCTGCACTGTTTTCTCTTTTGAGTCCCTGCTTCTCGAATAGATACGGTGACTTGTGAGCTTCCTGAGAAGTATCCTTCATACTTTTATTCTCCGTACGCAGGCAGCGTGCACTCATCAATACTCGGATGGATGTGCAAGTTGTTTCTACCTGCTGAGCAACTGCTCTCATCCTGAAGATGGCCTCCAATACTAGCTTTGCTATGACGCATGCGCGCCTCTCTTTACTCGCACCGAGCTTTGTGCCGAACTGAACTTACGTAGCGAGCGCTCGAAGGGAAGCGTTGGTTTCAAATTTCCGTTCAGTCGGAACTCGGATGCACTAATCATCAGAGTCACATTCAAAAGGTTTCCAGGTCTATTCCTCTCGGAGATCGTTGCAAGTAAGCATTTGAAATTTGCCTCGACGTGTCATTTGATGAGTTGACGGAAGATCGTTTCAAACACCCTGCATTGACAACTGCTGGTGCCAAACGTTTCCACTAGGGTAGTTCTCGATCGATGCCCGAAATCGTATCGTAACTTCAACTCCAAGTTCGTTCTTTCTTTCACTTTTTATTGGACAGATGAGCTGATGGATAAATAATCAGCTGATTAAGCGTATGTGAACATGCCTATCACGGTGGTTTGAGAGATGATCTGAGTGCCTGATGTGAAAATCTTCCAGCGCGAACCCCCGTTTATATCTCAAATTCGATGAGATCTCATATGTTCAGATGTTTCGGCTTCTGTGGCCTTCTTTCGGCTAACATAGTTCGCCGTTCTTACTAGCGTTCTGCGATCACGTCTATAAAATACATCGTCTCAGAAGACCAGCTACCCATATTTCAATGATACCCACGAACGCCACCGCCCTTCGAGACGCTGTTACCGCCGTACCCGCAGTTGAAGTGCCTGGCTGGGTGAAAGCAAGTACTGATGCAGGTTACCTCTTCATGGTATTAACCTCGGTCTTGATATACGACTCTTGTGGGTACGGCTTTCTTTGATAATTGAGTTATCTAATTCGCGTCAGTTTGTACATTTGATGAAGAAGTACGTGGATACGCTCTGGCACTCCTATTTTGACCCTCACTGCTCTTTTGATAGGTCAAATACATTTGGGTATGTTTCTGATTGTTTTCGTCACTCCGCATATTTTTAATAGATTTTATATCAGTCTGCACCCTTCAACGTAACTAAAACCGTCTACTTTATGGTAAGTCCCTTGGTAGCGTTTTCCTTCGTAACCTAGGCTTGACATGACGTAGAACCGCTACGTTGGTACGGTTGGATCAATTTTCAACATATTTGGTGCGCCATAGGGCTGTACTCCGTTGCGTTAACGGGCTACGCGTAGTTTCACGTAGTTGGACGAGCGCATTACGGGCTACGGGACCCGTAGTAACGGGCAGCCCGTAGGTTTTGAGGGCCGCTACGGGCTACGGGACCCGTTACTACGCGTAGTACGCGTATTACGGGTCAGTGTCGGCAGGACCCCCGAGTCTCCCTATATGATGCCTCCGCGCGGGGACCACCCGCTCGGTCCATTTGCGAGTGGTCCTAAGGGTGTCGGCGGGTGGTCCCAGAGGGGTGCCCTCACCAAAAATTCGGAATAGTCGAGCTTAGCCGAAGCCGCTTAACCTTTTTTGGATATAAATCCCCACGGTCACATGACATTCTCGACTTCGCCTTGCAAATTTTGCAACCCGTAGTCCTACGCGTAGTACGCGTTAACGGGAATGTTTTCTCACGTCACTACGGGCTACGGGACCCGTTACTACGGGCTGCCAAACTCACCCATAGCTCACTACGGACTACGGGATTACGGGCACTACGCGTAGTTACTACGCGTAGCAACGCAACGGATTGACAGCCCTAGTGCGCCACGATTTGTATAAATAAAGAGCCTTTGATCTAAGCTGATATACTTTACAGCCGCCTCTTTCAATATAACCTTATCTGAGTACGCAAGTTAATTCCCAATACATTTGGAAGTTAACGGTTTGTTCCTAGGTGTACGTATATAGAATTGGACGGCAAAGGGCATTGATGCGATCTCGTTCCCTTCAGGTAAATCTTATACATGGATACCTGTTATTTCATGTAAGTCAAATTAGATTACCTCTTTCTTTGACCCGCATGTTGAGGATGTTTATAGATTCAATCACCACTATCACGATTGATTGTAAGATTTCAATTTGTTTCGTCACAACGGTCTGAGCAACTCGGGCAGATGTTCTAACTAGCCGAGTCTTGGCCTTGTACAATGAGGGTAAGCAGTTAAAGTCTTGCTCAGACGCTTTACTCACAGGAAAATAGTTTCGGGGATTTCGGTCGTCCTTTACTCGCTGCTAGGCTTCGAGGTTTTCGCGAAGACTTGCCTGCTGGTTTACATCACTTTAACCGAGGGCCGTGAGCCATTCTTTTCGATGAAATGACATTACTTCTTCTGACCGGTTATCGTCAGCTGTGATTGTTAATCTCGCGAGGGACACGACGTCCTGCGCTGTCAGGAATGCACTTCCGCTGTTTCTCTTCGCTCTCGACTGGTAAGTCTATAATTTCGACAAGCGCTACCTTTCTTATTATTTTCGTAGGATCTTTCCTCTCACATTTGGTTTCTTACTCTTGGTTTTGGCCCTCATCAAGGCTGTCGAATACCGGCGCTTGAAAACGTCGCATTGGTCAAAGCTTGTCTTCGTACTCATAATTGACCAGATTACATACTTTGCTGCGTACGCATTCTGATTTCTTACTCTTCTTATCGCACTGACGTCATCTTTTGGTACAGGATAATGTCAAGTTCAGTCATCGTAATATTGATTGAGGTGAACACTTCATCGCAGTTTACAGTACAGACTGTGTTAGCGGCTGTCGGAAAACCAACACTCTTATGCATCCTAGGGAGTCGTATGTTCTTCAATTTAAAGAAGGCAGGAGAGGCAGGTCCCTACGAAGAACTGAACGCCGGTTCCCATCGTTTCGCAGATAGCAGCATACAATTTGGAAAAGCTAATAATGAAGATAATCAGTACGCCCGAACTGTTTCCAGTTTTATCATCGCTAAGAACTTTCAAAGCAGCGGTTCCCAACTTTTTGGGGACGAGCCTCAGAGTTGGTCTTCGACAGGTGTCATCTACTGCAGAGGCGCCCAGGATCAAATATGAATATCCGGGCTATCGAAAAGTTTGCGAGCTTCATGGTTCGAAATTGTCTACCGAGATCTTCCCTCGGGTTCTGTAATCGTAATATACCCAGAGAAATACTGTATCCTTTGCAGAGTGATGGTCCACCCAGATCTATTCCTCAGGACTGCACAATAATATCTTCCACGAACTTGATAGGATGACTATCTTTACGCATTGGTATGTACAAACTTGGTAGACGGCTTGTAATAATTCATTTGACACGTTGCCTTGTGGTCCTGCTGCTTGAGCAGTCGTGATGAGCAACAGTCTTTTCGACGAGGGTGTGTGACTGCCCAACTGCCTTTATGCAGCGCGCACTCCATAATGTTCAGATAACTCACTTCCAACTTGAAGACGTTTGCGCATTTGACTGACGTTCTGCGGTGCTAATCATTATCTCCCCATAACACACATCTCAGCTAGAAGTCTTCTAATAGTGTGTACTATCATGCACCAAGAACGGATTACAGCATTTCATAAAAGCATGAACTATGAATGCCACTTTTCAACCAATTCAATATCTAATAACGTGCAAAAGGCAACGTCGAACACTATATCGGATGCTCGCAGTTGCATGTAGAATGGAAACGAAGAAATGACCAGCCGGCCTCCATATGCATCAAGACCCTTCCGTATCCATGTTTTGCTTCAGCGATGCGTCTTGACTACCTTCCTTACCTGGACGACTCTCGAATTCTCCCTCACTTCTGATCACGGAGAACGTGCAGCTCATCATGGTCAACGAGGACACCGTTCGACTCGTCTTTGAAAGGATTACGATAGCACTGTATCGTGTTCGTCGAAACGTCACCATGTATGAGGCCTACGTCAGTAAGGGCATTGTGTCCCACCAGCGCGTCGTTCATGACTTCCGTTCCATGCGTGCAGCAATCGGCGTTGAAAGGAATGCGTCAACCTAATGAGTTGAGACGTGATTCGACCTTTGAGGCATCGTCCCTCACCTTTTACCATCGACCATGTACTATAAATGACACCAGACCCTCCCTCTTTGTTCGCCTCTATTCCGACAAACGCGCTGTCAAGGCCGAAGGTGCGACATAGGAGTGGTGCACGGACGGATCGATCGCCTAGAGCTTGATCCTTCTTAGACATCCCATGCGCTGAAGTTGCTCTGCTCATGCTCATGATAGTGGGAAAGTCGGTACAAGGTAACCGGTTTTGCGTTTGCGTTTGGTTGAGTCGTGGTTTTGTGAGAGTTCTGGCTCGCGCTTGTCCTCCGCGGTGGCGCCCTATATGGTGATTATTTCTCACACTTGAAACGAATGCCGAGATACTCAGCGTACTTAGCGTTGCAATTGGCTCTCAATAATATTGTTAAAAGGAGTGCCTCTAACATAACGAAGATCTTCATTGTATCAAGAGTCTGGCGGTCTCAAACAAAGAAGTCCTTGATATTTGAGAGCATCTCGGTCCGTTACATCCTGTTGATCTTTCCAAGACATCCACGATGTAGATGTGTACTACAAAGGAGAACGCGACACAAAACAAAGAGCATCGCGTATATACCAAACGTGCAGTATCCAATTAAAATTCCATAGTCAGTACAGCTTTCATCGGAGACCGAGTAGGAGAGAAAATTTGCCAGAAAGGGTTCCGATGTTACTTGGTAACGTAACATAATCAATATCCATTCATTCCGTATTCTGTTCCTTTATATCGACATACGACACGGCGTGGACCCGGGATAATCGAGCATCTAAATACACACTTTCCGAGTTCGTGAGGACATTAGTGGCAACATACATCTCTACGTCGTCCTCTCCATACAATCCCTGCATCCCCCCTTTTCATCCACTTCCTCGGACGGTCATTAGTATGTATCGTGGTCAAGTAAAACACCGCCAGCCGCGTCCGCGCGTGTGCCACAATAGCTTTGGATCGTCTGGGTAGAAATACTGATATTTTTACAACCCGCTTCCCTGGAGGCCTTGTACGCTAGCAAGGCGTCTAACAAGCCTGTTGAAGGTTATAAGTTATTGAATGCGGAGAAGATAGATAGATAGTTCTGGACATCAACTCGCCTTTGACGAGATTCGCTGGATTCTCTTGCAGTTCTGGCTCGTCAGAGTCTCCTGATTCGTCCAGATTTGCGTGGACGACGTTCATAGTGCGGCAGAGCAGCGGCGCGCGGATTGTCCTGTCCTCGAGGTCCTTCTTCTTAGAGGCTTCTAAGACTTCATGTATCCCTTGGTTTACTTTTGTGCGTCCATAGTTGGTACTTGAAGATAGTGGAATATCCATCTGAGTAAGACTTGAAAAGCAATGGACGACACAGTAAGTGTAAGTGGGTGAACGAGTTGAAAGAGACAACTTGGAAGGAGAGCGCGAGATCGAGGATCAATGCACCCGAGAAAGCCACAACACCGCGATCATGATCGACACATTACGTAAGTATACAAGAACTCTCGATTTGAGTGCGCTGCACGGACGATTCACCCATGAGACTACCCAGGCCTTTTCCAACTCGACTTGCAACTCTGTGCAATGCGTTCATAACACGCAACGAGGCTTGGAGAAAGCCATGCTCTAGGAGCTTTTTCGGCATGCCGGATCTCTCTTCTATTTCCCCGTTTTCTGGCAAAAACGATAATCCGGACCACGAACAGAAGTATAGCGAAAGCAAGATATTACCGTGCGTCGCTGTTATTGGTACATTATATTGACCTAATATTAATGCGTCTCACAGGTACTCTCAGAAACAGCTGTACTCCATCGTCTCAGACGTAGACAACTACCACCGTTTCGTGCCCTACTGCATCGACTCTAAGGTTCTTAGCTCAAGAAATAATGCGGACGGGTCCAGGAAAAGCGAGGCGAGCCTCACGGTTGGGTTCCTTGCTTTCAAGGAAAGCTATGTGAGCGAAGTGACATGCAAGCCAAATCATACCGTTGAGGTGAGAGTGCGAAGATCTACCTGAGCCCGAAGCACCGAGACTAATAAGGAGGATCGTCAAAGGCCGTCGCGGCGTCGGGAACACCGCTATTCAAAAAGCTTATTACCAGATGGAGAGTACGGCCTGTTGAAAGTGGGACAACTAGCTCTTCTCAAAGTCTAATATCGACTGCACCTGTTTCGACTCAGGATAGTGAAGTCCCGACTCTCCTGTCTATCGACCTCGAATTTGCATTTGCCAACCCGCTGTACGCAGCAGCCTCGGCAACTTTCTTCAAACAGGTTTCTGCAATGATGGTTCAAGCTTTTGAGAAAAGATGTACGGAAGTCTATGGGAATGGAGGCGAGAAGAAGAGAACTGGGACGTTTTGAGCGATGCTCCTAGAAATGCCTTGTCGAATAGGAAAGCATTGGTGTTTTCACGCGTGTTTTGGCCTCCTTAAAAGTACAGACTCTCAGTAATGTGATTCACTCGCTGTGCTAACTAGAATCACAAATATAAATTACGACACCCATCGCAGTTAAGTCAAAGTGGTAAAAAATAAATGTTCGCCGTCATAAAAAGATGCTATGCTTTATTTCTGAGGCTCATTGACCACCGCAGGGCTCGAACCTGCAATCTCCTGATAACACATCGTAGTCAGACGCGATACCATTTCGCCAGGCGGCCGTGTAACCACGTGCTTTAGTCGCTGTATCAACACCTCTTTCATAATCGATCATTCTGGATACATTGTTCATTTTTCATCATTGTATTCGAGAACAATAACCTGGAATAAGCAGTTTTATGGTCAAAGAACCGCAAAATCAGATATAGATATGTATAAAAATTGCAGAATAAGAAAGCCGAGTCCGCAGAATGACGCGCGCTTGGAAAACCTCTCATGTCCTCTTCCATCGACCATGACATCCCCTGGCCACACTCTTGCGACGTACAAACCGTCCTCAAAGCGGGCGCCATAATCAGCGCATCTAACGGTGAAACTGATGCGGCTCCTTCGACAAAGCTTACTGAAGTCTTGCACTCTCGCCTCGCCAAGTTCGACGCGGAGCTCGAGCCGTCCCGATTGCCCCGATCCAGACCTCTCGATGTCCAAGCACTGAAACTCGACACCGCATGTGCTTCGCTGTACGTGCTGGTGCGCGTGCAGGAGAGATTACTCGCAGATGAAGCAGCAAACGTACAAGAACCATTGTTGGGAGTGAGGGACATGGCGCAGCTGCGCCTGCACGTCGCTTTATTCCTCACTTGGGGCGTAAATGAACTCCTTCGACGTATACTCCCGAGCCTCCCCAACAAGCGCTCTTCAAAGGCTCGCATACCACCTGGTACGCAGTTGATTGACCTCACCGCTGCCTATGACGATTATACTCGTCTCGCGCGATTGCTGAAGGTGTTGCTGAGTACGGTGACGCACCAGAATAAAGACGGGAAACTCACCGTGAGCGTCCTCTCTGGATTATTGCTATCGAGTTCCCTTCCACAAATTTTGCGACCATGTATATGCCTCGGCTGGATTCCGAAAGATATGAGGGGTGATTTACCCGAGTCGGAAGATCTCATGCGGTATACCGGTTGGCTACTCTCAGTGTGCGTTTTTATTCTCCCATTTGAAATAATTTCACCACCAACGCGGAGTTCTCTTTTATGATGCTAGCGTTCCACCGTCCCATGCTATCACCTCTCTAGGCTCCATCATGTCAGGCGCAGGGCTTGTCCCTCCTTATGCAGTACGAGCCTGCTCCCGACTTCTCAATAACCAATTATTGCGGCCGGGAGGCGTGGCGGGTCTCTTTTCTGCGACGTTCGGAGAGGATGTATCGGTTACGGAAGCTCCTCTTGAAAGAATGGAATCTGCTGCGAGGGTTCTCACAAATGTTCCCATAGGAATTATGCCAGAGGCAAGTGAAAATGAACATTTTGGTATCTCATTCTCTAATGTTACTTATTTTCTTGAAAAGAACTTTTACACCGCGATCATTGTCCGGCTTTTAATGCTTCTCGACTCTGATATGGCGGAAAAGACACCGCCAGCGCACAAACGGGCAGCATCATTTGCTTTGTCGCGCATCGTTGCATTAGAAGAAGGTAGTAGTGCGGGTAGACAAGGTCATGACATACGAGTGGCAGTTATACGCAAATACTTGCACCTTTGTTTTAGAGTCCAACACGGGAAAGAAACGTTAATTGACTACGATAATGGGGCTCCAATCACTATGAAACAGGCGATAAACACGTTTGTCCTCGTTGTTCATCCCGTGAAGGCGATATACATTATCTCGACGATTCTAGCCAACGCCGACCCCTCACCGACGCTGATAGAAGTACTCATTCAGCCCATCGTACCAGAGCTTTATTACCTTTACGAATACTTGCGTGAAAGTAAGGTGGCCGACCCGCAGCTTAGGGCAATCGTTGGTGGCCTCCTGACGACGTGGGGAAGGCTCCTGGACTCTAGCAAAGTCATTGAAGCACTGCACGAGATCGTTCGTGGACCCGCTTATCAGTGGGGCCCTAGCGAGAGCGAGGAGGGCAGACTTAGCATCTTTCCCAAGTATGTACTCAACCCAACGATTACACCGCGAAGCTGACTCAGATTCTTGGCCCCCAGGGAAGAAAGTCTTCCTTCATTATCGTTCAACCAGCTTGATGATCTGAAAGAAGGAAAGCTTGATCTTGGATCAGACGGAGAGGGAAATCCTCTTGGCCTGAGACCGAATCCTCCCGTATTGGCGAGATTGGTACGGGACCTGAAAAGAGACGATATCGTCACCGCGCTTTACGACTTTGCCATGGTTGAGCAAACAAAAACGGGTGATTCTCAAGACACGCTCAGGTTTGAACATCGTGTTTTGTATACATTTAGCTTTTTCTAACGTTTGTGACTTTATAGAACTATGATGCTAGTCCAACTCGCCATGCATCTTTCTCAGGTCGACCCTACCTCAGGCTTAACCTCTGATTCCTCCAAAGAACCGAATCTCGTTCCTTTACTTGCTTTCATAAAGGTGACGTTGGATGGTTCGGTAGGCGGCCAGAAGCTACAGCACTCGAACGGGTTGTCTTTGGAGAGCTTGAAGATAATTCAAGATGATGAGGACAAATTTGAAGAAAGAGACAGCGACGACGACGATCCTGTTCCAGGCTTAGATGGAGGCTCATCAGAGCGAATCGAGACTATCACTGTTAAATTGTTGTTGGCAATTCTTCAGAGTTAGTCAAATTCTTTTACCACGTGGCAAATGGCTGATTCGTTTCCTTCAGAAAACCCTGATCTATCACCTCGAACAGTTCCTCTTCTCAATGATATTTACGCCCAATTGGAGTGCCTCACTCAGTCGAACTTAGATTCGCTTCGACCCCTCGCACGAGAAGCTCGCATAACTTTGACGGCCCGCCTCGCTGTTCAATCATCCCAAGCTCATTCAAGCCCCAAGAAAAGCGGCCCTCCAGACGGAGAAGAAGACCCGCAACAAAAGTATCAGCGCGCGTTGAAGCTTCTCCAAGATCCTTTACTTCCGGTAAGGGCACATGGGCTTCTTTTGCTAAGAGAGCTTGTCGCACCCGCCAAATCTAAACACTCTTCCCGGGCCGTAAATACCAAGGACAAGGTACCCACAACAAATGCGAGTGTGACTATCACTCAAGGCGCTGCTGTGTCTCCACCTTCTGTCCCTCTCGCCCTTATCCCTGCGATCCGGTCGATATTCATGCAGGCTTTAGAAGACGACGACTCTTATATATTTTTGCAATCGGTTCAGGGACTCGCTGCGATGGTGGATGGTTTCGGGAAAGAGGTGCTTCGAGGGCTTGTCGAGGCGTACGCAGGAGCAGTTGAGAGCGTGGGAGGGGAGATGACCAAGTCTGAGGTAGATCGGAGACTTCGGGTTGGCGAAGCTTTGAGCCAAGTTATCCGGAGATGTGGCAAGGCACTGAGCGGTTACGGTATGTCGTTTCGAATTGTTTGTTTTTCTCTCATCGACGTGCCGATATTCTTGGAAGTCGATGGCGTATTTCGGTTGGTTTGGTCTCCACGGAGGGAGGGCCTTATCTATAACCCTTATTCTCTTCATCTCCACAACATCAGATCGCTTTCGTTACTGACGTTACCAATGCATGTTGAATAGTGGATATCATTCTGCCTCGAGTCTACGCTTTGATACGAGTGGAACACGTTGCAACCACGTTACGGACGTCTGCTATTTCTATCCTCGCAACTGCGGTAGCCACGGATGCCCTGGCGCTGAATGCATACACTTCGGAGCTGACTTCGGCGATGATAGATCTCGTCCAGATCGAATCGCAGCGGGCCAAGTCTGCGGCGGAAATGAAGAACGTGGGCCCGGAGACGGGTTCGGCAACGGCAAACGCTCCAACGGAGGAGACGGCAGCAAAGGGCCAGGAACGGAAGGGACGGCCGGTAAATGACAATAACGTCACCCGGTCTATAGAGGCGCCGGAAAAGGGCGAAAATGCCGAGCCGAGGAGGGTCCAGATCGGCGAGGAGGTTCTGGATGGAGATGGAGGCGGTACAGGCGAGGCTAAAGAGGAAGCTGTGCCGAACACGATGGACGGGAGACCGACCGCGGACGATCCGAAATTTCCGCCTCTGCGTCGGGCGGCGTTGCATTTTCTCACTCTCCTCGTGAGTGCGCAGCTGGCGCGTGAGTACGACAATCAAGGTAGTCTCGATTTAGATGAACGAGTGTTGCGGAGGGCAGGTGTAGTGCTAAACTATGTTATGTTGACTGACGTTGACGGGATGGTGAGGGCGATAGCTCGACAAGGCACTGAGTTGATTCACGAGCTCGGCCATGCTCGTATTGCGAGATGATAGTTTTTCGGGGGTTCGGGGAGTGGCTAAACAGTGAGCGTCTGACCCCCCGTGTGGGGGCCCTGGCCGTTTCGGCGCGCGGGTGCTGAGTGTATTGCTCCATCTGCTGAGATTAGGGGTTGAGTCAATACGAAGTACGGTAACTCTAAGTGTAGTGTATATAATACAAATGGAATGAATTTTCTTATCATAGAATGGAGATCGAAGAGAATTTGGTTCAAAAGGGGTTAGAATGTCTGGAAAGGACAAGAAAACCGTAGAAACATTGATTTTATGGTTCAATTTATTTCCATATCTAGCTGAAAATTCCCGGCGCGTGTGGGTGTGGCACTCGCACTCAAAAGCAAAAAGTAACCCCGCGTCTCATCTCGTCTCGGATCCTACTCTCCACCAGCACTCTCCTTTTCATCTTCCCCCCACCATCCTGCTCCATATTCCCCTCTACCTCGCAAGCAGCCCACCTCTGCCCACCAGGTGGTCTGAGCTCTCCTCGAATCCGTGTATTCACTCATTGTCAATCGCTGGACGAGAGGCCGCATCGAATATCGTCCTCAAGTCGGTTAGGCAGCAACTTTCTCTGATACTCAGAAGCTGAAAGCAACATCGAGTGTCTGAGACACACAGTCGCCCCGCCTTGGACTGACGATCTCCAGCAGAAGATACTTTATGACCTCTCCATCCGCTATGGATAATGTCCTCGCTATGAGCATAAACGATATTTCGAGCGAGTGGGAAAAGGCTACATCCTTCGCTGAAGGGAGGGACGTGATCGACTTCGACTTTGAAAACTCCGCACCGAGTTTAGGGTCTTTTTCAGATACCGACAGGAGTGGTTCTCCTAGTGCGGTGTTGACACCTCCGGTGAGTGGCGGGCTCTGCGTTTATTTTTAGTGCGGCTTCACCATTGGATGTTGCTGCGATGTATGTTGGTGCGCGTCTTTGGGCTGCACGACAAATTACATCAAAGGGCGCCCTTCATCTGTTATGAACATCTGCAATATGCGCGTGGCCCGGTCTCACGCGTTGCGTGCCTTGCCTAGATGCACTTCTAATTTCGCATATGAAAATATTCCTTAACAACGATACTGACCGAGAATCTTTACCCAGGATTCGCACTCTGGTTCACCACCAACTGAGAAAGGCACATTCGAAGGCAATACATGCATCTCCGTCTCGACTTCGTTCTTCCCAGGCGCAAATATCGATTCCTTGCCCACGGACCTCATTATTCTCTCCTCCGATTCCGTCTTTTTCTACGTAAACGCCAAACGTATTCTCGCTTCCTCGAGCAACGGCTTCAACTCGCATCTGCCCATCAAACGCGCCATGTCGAAGAACTCAACGTCAAAGGACTCGGACCAGCAAAAGCAGGAAGGCGAATCCGACCCAGTATTGAACCTTCCCGAAAGTTCTAGCGTGCTAAACATAGTCTTGCATACAATTCACGACATGTCTTGTTCGCATTATGTCCCTTCGTTTGACGATCTTTCTGCAGCTGTCGCAGCCCTTCGGACATACGGTATATCCGAACACAGAGCCATTGCTCAGGGTACCCCGTTATATTCGACGATCCTTTCGTATGCGCCCACCGCACCAATCGACGTATATGCGCTTGCCTCGCAGTATGATTTGCGCGATTTAGCAGAGACGACTTCCAGTCACTTGCTTGCATTTCAATTGCCGACACTCACGGACGAAATGGCGGAGAAAATCGGACCAAAGTATCTTAAGAAGTTGTTCTTCCTGCACTTGGGTCGTTCAGATGCGGTGAGTTGCTTCATTATCATCCAGTTGGACGTTGATGCTTATGAGTATCCCATTCTTACCATGACCGCTTTTATCTTCATTTCGATGCCGTCTTACCCGAATTTAGCTCAAGAGGCTTCTCATTTCGCCACCCCAGTTGCACATGCCCACGCCCGATTGCGATTTTTCTGACCAGAAATGCATTTCGAGCGCATGGTCGTTGGCTATCGCATATCTGACATGGGAATTAAGACCAGACATGAGCCCGAGCGCGGTTGAAAGCACTTTGAACTCCCTTACTGAGAGACTCTCATGTGAGGCATGTCGTAAGTCTGTGGGTGATAGGATCCGCGAAGTCGTGGTCCAATGGTCGCTTGTCAAGGTATGTTCCAGAATTGTCGAAGAAAGAAGCTCCCCATCTCACTTCTTTCATCACAATAGCGGACGATATGAACATCAATACTCCGTCCTCTACTGCCTTTTCTCTCTTCTTCGCCTTCGGTCCGTTTCCAGAGCTCGCCGATACACATGAAGGCATGCTCTGGCTACTTTCGCCAGCATTCTCCCATGAACGTAAGAAAATGAATCGTTCACGGAGATGTGCTTGCACGCTCTCGTTTTCACTTGATCATGGACTTTTGCAATTCAACCACGCAGCAATATGCTCGAATTCAGGGCTGCAGCTTTAAAAAAAAACTCTCATTCTCTTTTTGCACTGTCCAAAGCTGCTATACCCAGCCCATCTGCATTCCCCCTTCTCAATCTTGCTCCAGCTCGCATCTGTATTTGTATCAATCGCTCATTCCGTCCTTCTCGTTTCTCTGCGACTGTTTCTCTCATGCGCAAGGGCACATACACGACTGTAGCTCTTATTCATCCGCATACCATTGTTACTCTATCATTTGTCTCCGTCGAGTCTCGTCCTGGAGCACGTTTTATTCGATTCTTTCATCCCATCCTCATCATTGAAGCAACTGAGGCTCATATACGGACATCCTCTCTGTATTCTACTTCTATTTCTCCTTTCTTCTATTCCCATCGACGATCAATCACTTTCCACTATTTACGACGTTCCGTGCAATGTCCCCTACTCTACTCGACATTCCCATTTGCAGCGGCATTTGCCCTTCTACCTCTTATCGTATCCTTCCTCGTCAGCCTAGTATCTCATCACCCCTTCCCTCCACTCCGCACTATGTCCCTCCCCTCCCACTATCCCCGTTGATGCATCATCGTTGTCCATTTTCTTCTTGACTTTCATTCCAAACTGAACTTCCCTTTCATAACAAAGCAAAAAAGGGATTTCATTGTGTAGTAGTAACGTAGTAGTAATTGCAACTAAAAGGGCCAATACACGAGCCTTTTGAATTCAAAGAAGTACTCTATTACTGGTATTGGCGGTAACGGTGACCGAAGTGAAAATGAAGCTGACCCCACTCGGCGACCGTAGGTAACTGCTGAGTCCGACTCCCTGGCGTACGCTTACGACAATAAACTCAGACACTAAAAAGTCGTACCCATTTTCGTCAAGAATTTCCGGCCAGGTTGGGAACGGGGGAACATCAGATTGGGGTAAAATTGAAAGAACCTGCCTTTTTCGGATATACGCGCTTTGAGGAACCTTGAACGAACGGGTTACGAGTTGAGCGCTTTCTTCTGCCAACTGACCGCAAGGACCTCGATTAATTCACTCGGACTATTTGATTCTGAAGCTGTCGTCCACCAACTGAAATGAATATGACTCGATATCTTCCTGTAATAGAGAATTGGCCATGCTGGCTCCAGTCTGGTCCTAATAGACGAGGTCTGGCATCCTACCCGAATATCATGGCGTCGTTCTATCGAGAAGCCGCTACCACTGTTGGGTAGGAAACTGACGTAGCGATCTTGGTATGCAAATCAGTCTTTGTGTAGGACTGCTTAGTGAAGTCGGTATGGTATCAGCATAAATAGAGCGACAAGGTGAGCCCTCGAACCCTTACCAACCACTGGCAAACAACGACTGAAAGAATAAAGACAGTTGAAAGACGTTCGCGAAACCACTCCCACCTTGTTCTGTGTGGTCATCATCGTGATCAGTGGTCAGAGCCACTTGGGTTCATAAGCCCAGTACCCTCTGCAGCTTTTTCGCGATGCCATCCACTTCTTTATATCCTCTCGGTGATCTATCGCTTCTTCTATCGTGTTTATCACTCACGCCCTCAAAGTTGACCATCGAAGACGGCTGATTTCCCTCAATCACAAACCGAAAGCGTGGCCCTGGTACAGTCTCCGATCCCGAATACAACAGTTCCTCTACCAACAAGAAGTTCAGCATGCGAGGCAACTTCGAATGCAACGTTAGGGAACGAATCGCTGAAGTCAAAAAACCATTTCCCAAAGGAACGACCGAATCCCCTGATGACAGAACGCTCCTGGTGCATATCCAACGTGTTGAGAGGCTCCTCAATGTGTATCCGTTCAACAAAATATACAGAGACAACCTGTCCTGCATGAAGAAGAACTATACTATCCTAAAGGGCTTCGACGATTTCGTCGAGACAGCGAAACTTCTTCCGGATCTTTCGGACTGGCGCCGAGGGCCTTGCGACAGGCTTTTGGAGGTTTTGGAGCTTCGAATCAGGAATAAAACTAAACTCGTCATGAAGGGCGAGGACATGGAAGAAGATGTTACAGAGGAGATCGCTCTGTTAGGGGGAAAGATTGAAGAGAAGAGCGCAGAGTCTCGCAAGATCAAGGAGAAAATCGAAAAATCGAAATCGCAAGACAAACATCAGCAAGCAAAGAGGTCCGGAAAACTGAACGTCATCGAGAAAGACCTCAAGAACTTGGGTGAAAGCCTACTTACTCTCAAAGCGATGCTCCACTTCTTCAAGAAAAATCGTAGGTTGAATATTCCTTGCGACAATTTAATTGACCAGTTACAGAAATCAGTCCCTGATACTCATCCACTCCGTTGTCTTCTCTTCGCCGAATGCTTGAATCAGAAACATATCAGAGAGGACAACCCCCGCGAGGCATTCGAGGCCCAATACAAAAGATACATCGAGTTAGGGCAGCTTGTCGTCACCGCAAGTCAAATTCCTAGAGAAGACGAACTAGCGGAAGACGTCGAGGCATTCATTCACAGCATCCTCGAAAGGAGGGCCGACGCTAGGAGACGAGCAATCAAACGAGAGGTTGCACACAAAAACATGTGGTACGAGGAGCTCAGGCTCTTGGAGAAGAGAAAGTTGCATCTGGAGGACGCGATCAAACACCTTCCACATCCTGACAGCGATGATTTCAGATTCTGGTATACTCATATGGTACGAGAGCTAAACGAAGATCTGGACTGCCGATGGGAGAGAAAGATTACCTCGATCCATAAAGCCCTCGAAGCGACGGAAAGCAGACGCGAGTATATAACAGCCATGAAAACAGAATTCTTCGCATAGCATAGCTACGGAGTTTTATGTCCCGCACAGGCATCGCGGAAAATAATGTTTTAGAAGACTTTGGTATCTACAAATCTATGCATTGTAATTATATAATACTTCATAAGTTTCCTTACGAATATCGATCTAACATGAGATGATTGTAGTTACACAGCAGGCATAGTCAAATCATTTGGCTGAACATATTCGTCAAAAAGCATGAGATATATTTGTTATATGTTTTGGGGGTTTCTTTGCGTCAATAAATCCGAAAATATATCCTTACTTTGGCAGGGGGATTAGAATATATTTTCGAATTTTAATGACCCTGAAAACCCCAAAACATATAACGAATATATTTCACACTTTTCGATGAATATGTTAGGCCAAATGATTCGACTATGCCTGCTGTGTCTAAAGCGACACGAAATTCTAGCAGGCGTTATGCACCCTCATGGAGAGTGTTTCGTAGGCAGTTCGAGGAGTTAAGTCAAGTAGGCTGCGGAGATAAGTTGCCATCGTGTTTCAAGCGAGCAATGTGGGTGCTACGGTAGATGGAGGGGTCGAAGGCGGATGGCGCATGTATAGTTTGGGCTTGAGTTGAGACCAGTAAATAGTAAAAGCAGCAATGAACGCACTCGAGCTATCGTGACCTCATGACTATCCTTGTACAGCAATGAAAATCTCATTGCAGATGCATTCTCTCGAAGCGTACAAGCAATCGTGCTCAAGTCGTTTTCTTGAATATCAATACGACTTGCATGTCCAAGATGTCGACAAAACTACATCTCTGACGCTGCCAACCATACAACGGGGTGTATTAGGAATAACTGAGGCCAGATGAAAGCAGAAGTACGATGAGCGAGAGTGTCTCTGCGGTACGGAAGACCAGTGTGAAGACTGCTGTGTTGATGACGGTGAGAGGTGTGTAGTAGAGGAGAGGAAGTGTGTTAACGTTGCGTCGAGGGCGCCGCGTGCGTCGATCAAGACTCACGCTCACGGCCGATGTCCAAGTGAGTTCAACACCTTTGCGACCTCCTCTCAAGTCGATATGCTGTCTCAGCGCCCGTCCATATTCATTATCATGTCATCATCAGCATACACCTCGTTGTCTGGACAGAATTATTATTACTTCCCTGAAGAAGCTCTATACCAGTCCGACTTCGTCTCTACGCAAAGCATCCGAGTCACCAAAGGGACTCTCAAAACGATGCTTAGATACAGCTTACGCTGACCGTCCGATAAGCAATCTTCAGGAAATGGGACTGGAATACGAGCACTCGTTGATGAGAGTGGACGGCGTTGGGGAAGACTCGAAGGGAAGCGCTTGACGAAGTACAGAAGGGGCTTGACCGAGAGAGAGAAAATTGAAACCAGAGCTTTGTACGAAGCACTTCATTGTATGCATTGTGTCTCCAGCTTGAAGTAATGTTCCATCGTCACTTGCATGTGAAAGGGGTCGTAGAGTACAACTGCAAAGCCCTCCTGGATGGAATTAACTTTTGAGTGACCCCTCGCGCGTTCGTTTCATCGCTTTGACTTTATGTATCTTTTCTCGCTTTCCGAAGTCAGAGTCATGCAGCTCCTGTGAAAGAATAAGTTCAACACATAGTTTAGGTCTGAAGAAGAATATTCGTACCATATTGGCAATTCTTTTAGCAGTTGACACGGCATTGAGTCTCTCGAGTACCTTCTCCTCTGGAAGGGCCATTTCTTCCAGGTTTGTTTCTGTAAAAAAATCAAAGGTTAGCATCGAACGAGCTAATCGTATGTCCAAACGTACTAATCCTCTTCTCTATCTCAATTACCCTTTCTTCGTCTCTCTCCGTGACAAAGCTCACAGCAATACCTATTCGCCCTCTTCGTGCCGTTCTCCCAACTCGATGGGTGTATTCCTCTGGTTCAACTGGACAATCCCAGCTCAATACCAGTGCCACGTCGTCAATGTCCAACCCACGAGCACCAACGTCTGTCGTCACGAGAACTGGTACAATCGAAGCGCGAAAGAGGTTGAGTGCGTTAAGACGAGCTCGTTGTGTGAGGCGTGAATGAAGTGCTGTCGAACGGATGTTGAGGGTTTGAAGGAGGAGAGAAATATATGCAGCTGTGCGAGTCCGAGCGCAAAAGATGATGGTCGGCGGTGGTTGCCCGATAGCATCGGGATCATCTTGAGTAGAAACGCTGCCTTTCGATTTTGATTTCCGGGACTGAGACGGTTTCTTAGAAGGTTTGGTTGGCTCGGGCTGGGCACGCCGAAGGTGCGTAATGCTTTCAGGTGGGTTGCACAGAAGATAGAAGAGATACGATTCGCGAACGTGGGAAGGGACAAGTAGATAGTACTGCTTGAGGGTTTCCACTGTTTCGATCCTTTGCAAAATTCAATAGATATAAGCTTTAAACCGACGGATTCACTTACTCAGTAGTCATCCGATGGACGAAGGGCTGTTCTTTGCCTGGTCGAGGAGGAGCAGATATTAGAGACTCTATGGAGTCGGTCATGGTCGCAGTGAAAAGGCATGTTTGTCGTTCCTTCGGGAGAACACTGAATAGATGTGCAAGTTCCGGAGCAAACGTTGGCGTGAGCAAGCGATCAGCTTCATCGAGGACCTAAAACACGAGTAGATTATAGATAGGGCATAGACTTCCAAAACACTAGCTTACGAGGAATTTAACTCGAGACAAGTTCCATTCACCATTCGAACTCCTGAGATGATCAACAATACGTCCCGGTGTTGCAACAATAACGTGCGGCCTGTTGTTGAGTTCGATTGCTTGAGACATCATATCCATTCCTCCAACTATAACAGCCGTCTGGATGTTTAAAGGTGCGCCTAACACGGCAAATTGTTCTGAAATTTGGAATGCCAACTCCCTGAGCGAGTGTAAGAACATTCAAAGGGTAGCATTTGCGATAAACATACCTCGTCGGGGTAAGCACCAAAGCATAAATCCCATAGGGATCAATCGAGAGTTTCTGCAGAATTGGAAGAGCAAATGCTACAGTCTTCCCTGAGCCCGTCTTCGCATTTCCGACACAGTCTCTGCCTGAAAATTGTCGACGTTAGACTCAAAAAGAAGCTATCCTGACGAACATACCTGCAAGTAGAGGGGGTATGCAAGCAACCTGAACCTCTGTCGGTGTCCGAATGGACATTGTCGACAAAGATGCAACCAATGCCTTTGAAACTCCCAAGTCTGAAAACGACTTTGGCAATGGTATTCGAAGATTCTTTTCTGATAATGTTTTCGTTTCTGATTCTGGAACTTGAGTTCGATAGGGCATGGCTATTCGGGATGCAGTTTCGGGTAGTCGGTCTTCCTCATCGTTGTCCCCGTTTTCTAACCCCTCTTCATCGCCAACTTCCTTGATATCAGCTTCGTCCTTTGAATCCTCGACCTCGCTGTCGCAATTGTCGTCGTCACTGTCATTTGAATTGGTCGACGTCCGGTCTAGAACATTCAAGCCTTCCTCAGCAATTCTTCTCCTCTTTGCTTGAGGTTCTCCAATGCGTTTCAAAAGCTCGTCTGCGCTGAGGTCATCCAGATCACTTGCATCTTGGATTTCGTGGCTGATACCCATAGAGATTGGAAGAGAGGGGGGTCGAAAGGTGATGGGTAGGAGGAAAAGCCATTCGCGCTCAAAATTTTGGACCCTCTGCGATCTTGACCAGCGACCACCATCACCACCATCAACCAACAAATGCTCCAAACAGTTTTATAACGCTCAAAACCGTTCTCGAGAATGCAACTTTACGAGCTGAGTGTATGGCCGTGATGCTCTAACAATCTGCATGAATATCTTTCGTACCATCTTGCATTCACCTCAAAAACTGTATAAATTGTACACAGCTTCATCTCGACCAACAACCAGCGCCATGGCTTCACTCGACGGGTCGCCTGCTCTACGTGTGCTGAAGTGTAATGCATCAGCCATTACCTTCCCAGAGTCGATTGCATCACCCGAAGGACCTGCCATTTCATGCCCAATGACCGTCGAGGCTCTCCGAGTCGCTTCACATCACCTCACGGTTCTGGACGATGTCGTAGCCTTCCCGACAGAGACCGTCTACGGGTTAGGTGCCAACG
Organism: Hymenochaete sp. R1; assembly: GCA_019400425.1. Classification (NCBI taxonomy): domain Eukaryota; kingdom Fungi; phylum Basidiomycota; class Agaricomycetes; order Hymenochaetales; family Hymenochaetaceae; genus Hymenochaete; species Hymenochaete sp. R1. Next base: position 20,597 of record JAFREE010000217.1, read on the forward strand.
CGCTTTCTCCGACTGCCGTGTCCAAGATCTTCTCAACGAAAGGACGACCTCAGGATAATCCGCTCATCGTTCATGTCTCCTCACTCCCGATGCTCTATCGTATACTCCCCAAAGGCTATTCGATGCCAACAGTGTATCAAGCGCTCGTAGATGCATTTTGGCCCGGACCGCTCACTTTACTGTTCCCTGTAAACAGGGATGTTGTACCTCCAGGTGTCACAGCAGGTCATCCAAGCGTAGGCGTTCGAATGCCCTCGGATCCCGTCGCAAGAGCTCTAATCGCACTCGCGGACACCCCACTTGCTGCACCGAGCGGTAACTCATCCGGGAAACCGAGCCCAACTCGCGCAGAGCATGTCATCAATGACCTTGGTGCCCTCGGTCGACTTCGAGTCCTTCTTGACGGTGGAGCATGCAAGGTCGGAGTGGAGAGTACGGTTGTCGATGGACTTGATGAAGATGGGAATTTGCGCGTGCTGAGGCCTGGAGGAGTCACGGTAGAGGATCTAGAAAGGGTTGTCAATGGAACGTGCACTGGAATCGAGGGACGGTTGAGACCAAGGGTACTCGTACATCGAAGAGACTACGAAGACCATGCCGTTGAAAGTGCACCGACGACTCCTGGCATGAAATACCGTCATTATTCACCCTCCGTCCCCGTTGTCATGCTCATGACAAGCTCCTCGCCACCGGTTGGCTCCGCTACAATACCCTTTTTGCAAGTAATTTCTCAGCTCGTTGACGCTTCCGAGGAAGCTTCCCTCAGAGTCGGACTTCTTGCACCGTCCGATTCGCCTTTGCTCCGCCAATCCCTACCCACACCCTCTGGTATCACTCTAGAACACTTCCCTCTCGGAAAGATTTCGGATCCAGCGACGAGTGCCGCGCGTTTCTTTGATGGGCTGTTGACATTGGAAAAGAATGGAGCGCAAGTCATTCTGGTCGAAGAGATTCCGGAGAGACGGGAGGGGCTGGCTTTCATGAACCGTGCGAAGAAAGCGGCGAGTTCCGTTTTGTTCGTGAACGACGTTTAGTACACTTCTTACGGTTCTTTAGTCGAAGCCCTCGTCGTTGTTATAGAAGCCTTTCCCTCAGAGGTGCCTACGATTGTTACTTTACAATGTCGGCGTGTCCATGAGAGGGCAAAATCGCTTACGTCCTACTTCCTTCCTCAGCATATAGAGGTAGAGAAATGTTAAGTGTTTCGACTTTTCTCTCTCCTGTCAGTGTCCCTCATGTATCATGACGTCCTTGAAGGCACTTTAGCTTATCCATCCATCCTACAATAACCACCGAACATCTCGTTTCTTTATAAGGCAAACGGATAGACTCACAGCCTTTGCATGGCCCCTGTTGATACTTTTTTGATTGATGATGAGCATCAGTAGATGCATAACATCTTCAAACATTATCAAACGGAACCAGAAGTGAAGCTCCCCAGCCTTTTTAGATATCCTACAGCAGCTGCACTTCTAGTGGTATCAAGTTCGACGTGTTCCTCTGTCTTTCTACGCTCGATTTGCTTAAGAAACTCGGTCCGTTTAGTTGAAGCAACAGATACGAGCTTTTCGCAGAAAAGCGCGATTGCCCGTGTTCGTCCCAGCTTGTCGTCTACAAAAGGGTCGGAAACAAGTTCGTTCTCATCTTTTCCCCCTTGATACGATGCGATCGCTGATCGTTCGTTTTTCACGCTGCCCAGAGAAAGAGTACAGACAGCATTGCTTACGTTGGTCTTCTTTTAACGCTATTCGGACTTAAGAGAGATATGATGAGAAGTCTGGACTCCACGTCCTCCTAATGGTGCACGCAATCAATCAACCGACTCAGCTACTGGAAAATACGATTGGCACAATGCTTTCCCTCCCTTTTCTCCCTTTTTTCGGCGATGGGTGAGTGGCTCGACCCCTTACTGTCGAAGGCACTCTTGGCCCATCTCTGGTCTCGGTGACTTTCAGGAGCAACATTTTCCTCATATCTTTTCATCAAAGAGATCTCGGAGAGTTATTCATGCTGCAGACTTTGATACACTCTCTCATTGATCCCGCGACCCGCGCTCGGATTCGCGACTCGCGGAGTGCTTCTTTCTGGCCATCGGATCATTTCTTCCTTCTCGCACTATCGCGTCTAATAGTCGCTTAGATGGCAAGATGCCGGATATCGATCGCAACCACAACTTAAATCTTGTTAGCAGAGGTTTGGATATATAAATGCCAGTCGACTTCATGGAGCAGGTTGTGCGATCATCATTCTAGCCCTCCTAGTATCATGTCCAGCCTATCTCTCTCCGTCCGCGACGCAGATGAGTTCGTTGATCCAAGCGAAGTCCCTGGATGGGTTCACTACAACTACATTGCTGGGTACATTTACACCGTTCTCGCTGCTGCTGTGATATATGACTCGAGTAAGTCCACCGATTCAAAATGGAAGAAGAGTATTCTGCTCATGGCTCTAATGTCAGTTTGCACATTTGACAAAGAGGTAATTGTAGAGAAAACGCATTTGCAGTAGTGTTGGTTAACTTACGCCGCCTACGTCCAGGTCAAATACTTTTGGGTAGAGTGCATCCTCCTTTCTCTTTGGCGTCTTTCTCATTCGTACCAGTGTCGAGGATTGAATTTGATGAAGATAGTGTATTTCTTGGTGAGTCCTCTGTCCGGCAGAATCTTAATTTGTGCTTAGAAAGTGCGCAGAATCGCTACGTTGGTATCCTGGGAGCAATCATGATGATTCTATGTGGGTGTCTTGGAGCAAATGGGAGGCGTTCGGTTTGTTAATACTAGTTTGGTCAGGGCAAACCTTTCATACGTCGCTTATAGCGTATGCATCACATTTCCTCTATTTGTCTTCGCAATTCTGATTCTCGCATTGTAGATGTACGCAGTGCCAGGTCTTGTAGTGCAACCTCTGATCTTAATTTCTGCGTCAGGCCAACTTTATGGCTTCATACCGAACGTGTCTTGTAAGTCAGCCTAATCTCCTGTCGTCTGTCTTTTTGCTCATGAAAGCGCCTCAGATACAATCACAATCATCTCGATCGATTGTGAGCTCTTTAGCGGTGTGACGATCAACTAGCTCATCGCAATCACCAGATATCCTCACTGTCAGGGTTTTGGCCTTATACCAAAAGGGTGCGGTCCTATTTATACCCAAATGTGACAGCGCAGCTGATGAACGATACAGAGAAAATAACATCCGTGATTCTTTATTCATTATTGGTCATTGAAGGTGTGGTGAGGATGTCGCTGTCAGTGTATTGTACTCTCTACCAAGAAAGTGAGTGCGCGCTCCTGATCCTTTAAAAGGATGTTCATAACACTTCCACTGTAGTTGTGGTCGCACGATTAGCTAAGGACGCTACCAGTTGCAATGAGATCCAACGGGCTCCTCTATCGCTTTACCTCATCGATTGGTATACCAGCCGCGTCTAGCTTTGATGAATGCACTGACTAACACCATCATTCGAAGGTTGATGCCACTAGTTTTCGGACTGTTGCTCATGATCCTTGCGCTAGTCAAGGCGGTCCCCTTTTGGAGGCTTTATGGTTTTCGTGGGTCCCGACTGATCAGAGTTCTCATCACGGACCAAATCCTGTATTTCGCGTTGTACGTTTACTTTCACTCTTTTCAATACTGTAGCCGGATCGACCGTATCAACGCTGACACGACCGCATTCCAGAGCCATCTCGTGTTCGTTATTCAACATAGGCGGCAGCAACTACGGAGGTGAATCGATGGTTTTCGGGAGCATTCTGTACGGAGTGGGAAGCCCTACTCTTCAATGCATCCTCGGAAGTCGCATGTTCTTTAATCTAAGGGAAGCGGGAGAACATGGGGTGAACAAGGGGACGAATTGGGATTCGCATGCGAGTGGAGCGAGCAGCATCAGGTTTGGAGAGCCTCCCGCTCAGGCGGTGCGACAACGGTACGTGCATTTCGTATCGTCGTGAGTTATCATCAATGGATTGACATTTATTTTTATAGGGATCAGAACACGTCTCTTTTCGCTTCTTCCTATGAAGATACGTACGCCACTGGGACTGTGTCTAACTCAGCGACCGCGGAGACGCGCGTCTAGGCGTTGCTAACTGTGCTTCAAATTACTTCTCCTTTTCTCATGCAGAAGATACTGTCAGCGCTTTTGCATATGTTTGTTTTATTTTATCTGCTTTTGACATCTGGTAGAGGGGCGACGTTTACTGAGAAATTGACAACGAGAAACGCGGGCTACCCGACCGCGACTCAGGCTGCAAGGTTCCCATGCACCGGGTTCTTTTTTGTCTGCATCACATTACGTATGCGTTGCAGGAGTTGTCTATGATCAAAGTCTCAATGGACTCGAGTAATACTGCTCGCCATCTTCGACGTTCTTTGCGCTGCGAAAGAAGTAAATGGCCAGTCTCGACCGCTCATGCAATTTCTTGCTTTCCCCTGAATCTATCTTCATCTCAGCCTCCGAGTCCGACGTCGTCCGATATAACCGTTCGGCTTTCTCAGAACCGATTCTGAGCGACTTACTCTGGGGCTGGCTAAAGTCGATATCTTTGGGAAGTCGGAGTGTTGGACATGGAACACGCGTGATCAGGTCGGTGCTTTTTCACTGCCACTATGATCTTGGCGACGATGTTCAACACCCAGAGCACTCTGACGTTTTTTCTATGCTTATTTTTAGGTCTCCCCGTTCCTTGACCCATGATGTACGTCCTGGCTTCTTCTCCGCCGATGGTGAGAAGATCACAGTCTAGCAGGTTAATCGATGTGATGTCTGAGGATGCCCTTTCTCGTCGGGCGAGTGCTTGGGACCCAGTTCGGCTTACTTAAGCTCAAAGTATACCTTCTTCCAAAGAGTAGTAAGCACTTAGACTAAAACTATCCAATAAGCAAGCTTGTCGAAGAGGGTTAATAGTGGTAAGAACTACGACTCTCTAGTTTCTTTTTCTGTTCCAGGAACGCGTGCGAAGGCCACCCCACGAGTCAGCCCACTAGAAGCCACTCTACCCAGCGTGCAAACGCCGCAGCCACTCGTGCTTGAAGTTGATGAACCGTACGTACATAGGATGAACTTCAAGTCGCATGCTAAATCGGATTATTAGCCCTTCATTGACGCTCTAGGTCCGACTAGATCCTCGACCACGACTTGTTAATGCACAAAAGCTTCTCAGTTTTATTCCTATCCAGGTACGAAACGGGTTGGGATGACCCTCCCGTTGAGTATTCTTTTCTCTCGCAGGAGAGAGCACGTCCGACCGGGTATTCGTCAAAAGTCGATTAACCGTTCCGCGTGGGGTCCTTTCATGTCCTTCTTTTCTTGTGCCCCTTGCCGTCCTTGTGGAAACCTTGACTTCTTGGCTCCTCGCGGACGCATTGTGATGCAGGAAGCTTGAGAATCGGTCAAGTGGGCTGGTCGGTCGATGTATTCGTGATCCAACGCGACATGACGCCAGGACACGCGGCGCCCTCGCCATACTCATTGCTTCTGTGTGTGTGTCTTTCTCTTCTAAATTTGTTTAGATATTGACAATAGAGGCATGGGATTGACTGTGATCTGAAGGATGGACCGTGCGCGAATTTCCATTGCATGGATGTCGCAACGAACGAGCGAACGAGCTCGTTTGCGCTTGGTGCTGGTTCAACGGCTTTTTTTCTTTTTTTTTTTCTACTCCTTTTTTTGGGCAGTCTTGAAGGTAGGGTATAAAAGCCACATAAAACCTGCCCTCCAGATCCAGCAGAGAACCTCGAGACAGACATCTCACCTCTCTACCTTCTCAGTCCACTCCAAGTCCTTCCCAACAACTCAGACCGCCCGCGACGACTTTTGTCCTCTGATCCTTCCACAATGCATTTCTCCCGCATCATCTCGTTCTTCGCCTTCTTCTGCGCGTTGTCTATCTTCGCAGTCGCCATTCCCAACCCCAACCCTGTGGGCTCCGTTGCTGTAGCGGCGGAGAAGCGCCAGGACAATAGCATTGAGAGCATCGTGAACAGTCTCAAGAGTACCACAGACTCGATCTTGCCGCAGCTTAGTGAGTGGATCGCGTCTTCGCTAGTTCCGCCCGTGCAGAACTGACCACATAATGATCACCATCCTCATTCTTCTTCCATTTGCAACACACCCATCGTTTTTCATCGTTCGTACCGACAGAGAGTACCACCTCTCCGAGCGAGGCTCAGTCCCTCGTCAATCAGCTCATCAGCTCCATCAATGGCGCAAAGACTTCCCTCAACACCGTTCGGGCGCGCACGGACAACCCTATCGAGAAGCGCCAGATCGCGACAGCTATTGCGGGCATCGTCGCCGGACTTATCACGGTATGTCTATGTCTACGTCCATCGTGCTAAGTTTATCATTTTTGGGGAGAGAGAGGGGGGCTTCCTCTGGCCGTTGAAGTTCGATTTTACTCACGACACGTTCTTTTATAGGACATCGCCGGAGTCCTCACAGGTCTCAACGTCGTCGTCCTCGGACTCGGAGGACTCATCACCGCACTCGACCTAGCGCTCGTCGAGCTGATCTCGGGTCTCGACGTAGTCGTCGCCGGACTCGGCGCCCTTCTTGCCGGATTGTGAGTAGTTGCCACGTCTTTTCCGCTCTGGCGGACGACGTCAAATGTCGGAAATCTGACCACCGGCTTTCTTTTTTTTTTAAAAAAAAAATATAGGCTTGCGGGTGTTGGAGGTCTCCTCGGCGGCCTTGGTCTCGGTCTCTTGTTGGGCTTGCTCGGCCTCTGAGCAGCTCAATGACATTGCCTGTAACCAACGAGATGGTGGGAAGGTATTTCTGTAGCTTGTTGGATGGGTAGATAAGTTGCGATTGCAAAGTCAATCCTTTTCTCTTTGTCTTTCTTTTTTTTCTGACTGCCCCTGGGTCTGCTTTGTTTGATGCGTATGATGCGACTATTTGTTGTACTTTGGTGGAATTCACAGTGAATTTGCTACTTGATATTGTTTTGTGCTTGTTTGGTTAAACTCATACCAGCTTTCAAATCCGGACCGATAACCAACCCAAACCGGTGAGCTTACATAAGACTGGTTTGGGTAGAATTGTGAGCGCGATCAAGCGCCCCTCACCCTCCTCTTCCCGTCTTTCCAAGTCTTCACCAGGCGATCAGACTTGGAATCATAACCTTTCCCACAACTAAGAGCAAAAGATGTAATGGAGCCAAATACGTATGATATTGTGGTAGAGCTGCAGTAGCAATAAAACAAAAACAAAAAAAAAGAATGATGGGGAATAACACAGCAAAAAAAAAAAAGGCTGGATTGCATCCGCAACCCGCCAAACACTGATATTGGAAGGTGAAGGCGATAAGGGGTAAAGCACGCTCTGCGCAACATAGGAGAAGTGGAATCGTGAAACATCAGGCGTCAAGAATCAAGTTGGAAAAAAAAAGTAGAAATGGAAGAGCGTAAATGAAAGATAGCAAGGAATGGGGGGAGAGGTGGTATACGACATGCAAAGGTGTCATGTGCGAAAGTGGGGCAGAGGGAAAGGGGGTGAACCGTCCAGATAGATGGTGCATCAAGTAACAAACAGCATTTTGGACATGCTAATGCAGCTTGATTGTATGACGGATAGAAGGAAGGGGGAATGTTAAAGCGTCGGAAGGAATGAATATGCACCATTTGTACATCCGGGGATTCGAAAGTGCCCAAGGTCAGAAGAGGATAGAATCTAGAAGAAGCTAGAGGAAGAGAAGCGAACAAACAGCGAGACGAGAAGCCCTGATGAAACGGGAAAAATAAAGGCGAAATTGTGATTGAAGCAAGGAAACTCGAGAATCACTTTTGAGGCTCAAAAAAAAGCCAAGCTCAAACCTGAACTTAAGCGAACCACCAAGTTCCATATAAAACGCCTAAACCCAGGTCTCCAAAGAAGTTGAAAAGACCCGGAGTGAAGTCAAGACCGCCAAAGGGGCAACCGGGGCACTGATTGCAAGGAAAACGTTGCAAGTCAATTTCAGTACGGAAGAAAACAGAATGCGGATGGATGGGGTTAGAGGGATATAATGGAAAGCAAACATACCTCGTCGACGATTTGAGCCTGCGTTTGCTTGCCGTTGATCATGATGTTGACCATTTTCCAGCAGCTGTCGCCGTTATTGAATTGCTGTGAGTTGAGTGCGACAATCTAGAGAGAAAATGAGTGTGGGATGTCCATAAAACGACAGGATGAGCGACAAAAGAAGGGGGAAATGCACGTACGTAGTCCGCATCAGTGTTCGTTTTTCCACATGCACCTCTGTAATCGAAGAAAAACAAGAATGTCAGTTTCAGTAAGTATATGAAACTTATAAGTGCCACTCACAAACCAGCTTCATAGAACGTGAAGCGGAAGTTGCCGTCTCTCTTCTGATTAAAATCAGCGAGGTCCGTGACGTTCTGGTGCTCTACGCCCTCGATCGTCTTTTCATCTACAGTCGGCAGAGGCGAGCCGGTTGCTGCTGCCACCTCCTTGTTGATAGCTGACGGTGTAGGCACGGCGGCTGGAGCTTCACGAACTTTGACCATCTTGTTGTGGACTCCTGAGCGCGCCTGGTTGTGCGCGGAGGCGGCTGAAACGCCCGAGGCTGCGCATGCGAGAGCGAAGACGAATGAAGTGAAGAGGCGGACCATATTGAAGTGCTAGGTTCGTCTGTTCGGAAGGAGGAGCGAGTGGGCGATCCCTTGTGGATGGAGGGGGGAATGTAAGGACAGGAAGGAAGGTTGGAGGACGAAAAGAGGGTCGATAGGCGAGGACGAGGACTGCCTTGTATTTATGTAAAAACGAGAGACGAGCGGTGGGGATGCCAGGGACAAGTTCGCTGAAAGAGCGTGAGCGAGAGAGACGAGAGGGGAGATGATGATGGTTCGGATTTGAAAACCGTCGGCCAGGCCAAAATTCAACCACTCACTCACCAGAACCGACTATTTTTTTCTAGGGGAGCGAGTCCCACCCGTTCTCGACCCGCCTAATATGAATAGACCGACCTAATCAATATGTGCCCCGCCACTTTCGCCTGCTGCTTCTGCTGCGCACCCGCTCTTCCGCCTATGCACCCCGCCCCACTTCATCAACTCACCCTTCACCCAGAATAGTATCGGCTCCTTTTCCTGCCGCGTTCGGAGCCGAGAGACGGCTAGACGCGTCGCGACGCGTTCCAAGCACCCGTAAACAGCCTCGAGGCGGCCACGCACGAAGCACTTCGGCGGTCTTGGTCGTCATTGCAGCACGGGCTTCAGATCGTAAAGAAGCTCGTCGGTGCATGGCCGCTGCTCAGGCATCGGGCTTGGTGCTCCTTGTCTGAGAGAAACGCGACGTCGGGCTTGTGCGCATCACGACTTCACCTTCAACGCATGCCCTGATGCCGGTGATTTGGAGCAAGCTATCGACCCAGAAGTTTTCCCCGTTCACCCATACGCATTTCGATGTTCTCCACTACCTCGCTCCCGAATGCATTCGCCGCGACGTGCAGCGAGAAGTGCGCTTTCATAAGCATGGAGCGTCGAAAACCCATGACCCAAGTCATCTATCGCCCCAGATGCCATTGTAGGACCAGTATTGCTCCGTCCAATGTCTTGGCCAATCCACATAAACTTTGAGTGTGCAATTTGGGAACGCCAGTTTTCTCCGTCGTGGTCAGCAGCGTGTTTGTTGACTTGAGCTTCGGAGTTACGTTTTTCGTTTGGGTGAAGCTTCGCTGACATAATACTCTCTCACGCACTCGGACGCCGCTAGAGTCGAAACGAAACGATCATAATTCGCTCATCCGTCCTCTACGACATGCAGCATATACATGTATGTATCAGTAAGTTACATCAGAATGATTTTTTAAATTCTAAAACTAAGTACCTGTGCTTGTCGTTACTTTCCACTACCGATCTTTCCTTTTTTCACCGCCACTTTAGTGATCCTCGAGCAGGTAAACAAACAGGCGCACTCATGACGTTGAGGATAACAAGAACGTAAGAGAAAATAATATGATATTTGATAAAACAGTCAACATGAATACTGACTACAGTAGAGCTGTATTTAGTCATCGGAGGACGCAGCCTTCTTACTGAAATGAATGTCTCAGCTTAGTCCGTAGTGAATGATAGGAAGCTCTTATAATACCTGAAATGAATGTCTAGGTACATGATAGTAAGATATAGTAATGTGAATGAAAAGTGTTAAATCTCACCTCAGCTTAGTCCGTAGTGAATGATAGGAAGCTGAGGTTCGAATGTGTAGTCTACGGTCTTAAATGTAATGGGGAACAGTTCGGCTGACACATGCTTATAAATAAATGAGGGTTCGGTAGAAATCAAAATCGGTGTCTACTCGGACGGAAGTAAGAAGAATGGCTGCGTCCTCAACACTCCCCCTCGACCGAGTAGCCACCAGATTGAAGATGAGAAAGATCGTGGTATCATTCCACTAGTCCAAGTAAATTGCAGCAGGCATGATGAGCCGGTGCGGGTAACGGCTTAGTTAGGATATCAGCTGGATTTTCCGTACCCGCTATCCTAACCAGCTTGATAGTACCCATGTCGACTTGGTTCCGGATATGGTGGACCGGTATCGCTATTGACTTCGTTCGAGAATGGTGAACCTCGTTTTCGGTCATTTGCATCACTGCTTGATTATCAATGTGTAGTTCCGTGGGCTCCAAAGTTCGATTTATCTCTTGGAATATGTTTCGGAACCACAACACTTCCGAAGCGCACGCCGACGCTGCGACATACTCGGCTTCCGCTGTCGACTTCGCTACCACCGTCTGCTTCCTTGACCTCCACGAGATGGCTGCTCCATTCATCACGATGACGTATCCCGTTACCGACTTTCTGTCCCGTAGATCGCCAGCCCAATCCGAGTCTGAGTACGAGATAGGGACAGATGGGTTCATTGGTGTCAATCTGTACTTGAGTCCCATATTCTTTGTGGACAGAAGGTATTGGACTACACGTTTGACCGCAGCGACGTGTGAGTCTCTGGGAACGGCAATAAACCGCGAGAGTACGCCTATCGCGAAAGCAATGTCCGGCCTTACGACAGTGCCAATCCAGATTAAGGAACCGACAGCCTTAGCGTATGGAAACGTCACATTGATCGGTGAGGAATCATAAACAAGTGTTTTGAGCGCGTCCGTTGCCATGGGGGTTTTGGTGGTTGGATTTGAATTCTCCATTCGAAGGTCCCGTGCCAGTTCCTCGATTCTCGCAGGAACAGAAATCTTAACGGAGTGTTGACTCGGATCCCATCTGACTACCATGCCCAGGATGAGAGTGTCCTGTCGGAGATCCTTCTCCTTCAGCGGGAAGTGTTTCCTCACGTCCTCCACAAACGTTCCATCCAC
>JAFREE010000218.1:0-31821 GCA_019400425.1 Hymenochaete sp. R1
AAATCCGACATGGAATGGGTTCTTGAGACAGACGATGTTAATGTCAAGACAGCCATGTGCGTTGACGGTGTCGATTGAAGAGGACGTACTCCAATAGCTGTGTGGAGTTCTTCAACGTCCTTGGTATCGAGGCTGCTTGAGCAGCATTCATGAGGGAATTGCGCAACGTCAACGAGTTCGATGGTACGTATGTCAACTATCGACATTTGGCTCTTCTTTGCGATCCGATGACTCGTCGCGGGTCGTTGATGGCCATCACTCGTCGCGGTATTACTCGTGCGGATACCGGAGCTCTCATGAAATGTTCGTTCGAAGAGACTGTCGAGATTTTTATGGAGGCTGCTGCTGTGGGAGAAAAGGATGATTGTCATGGTGTTGCAGAGAACGTCATGCTTGGACAAATGACGCCTATGAGCACGGAGGCTTTCGAAGTTGCGCTCGATATGAATACGCCGAGGGATGTCATCGTCGACCGTCGCCTGCCAGAGCGGAACAGGCTCGCTGCTCAGGAGGATGGCGGTACGACACCAGGTCAGGCTGCTATGACGCCTTACGACAGTAACTCTCCGTCATGGTCGAGCGATATGGCTTTCGAAGGAGAGCAAGCAGCATTCTCTCCACTCGCTGGTAATGGGGGCGATGACCCGTCATCGTTCTTCTTCCCCGGCTTTGGACAAAGTCCTATGGGAGCCGGAGCGATGTCCCCAGGCCCAGGCTACACCCCGAGCTCGCCGAATGCGTACTCACCGACGTCTCCTTACGTGCCACAGTCACCGTGTGCAAGGCTACCCCCGCTTAGTTTAGACAATGTAATTGTTCTATCTTGTGAATTAATATATATTTATATATAATATTGGTACTTTGGTCCAAATTCAGCAGGCTGCGTTTGTCGTCAGAACACTCGTTCTTTGAGTTCGGTTTGGCTTCAACTTTGGTTTTCCTGCTTGTTGTATGCTTCCGAGTTAAAAAAAAACCTTCTACCAATAAATGCACCATTGGTCAATAAATTTATATAAGTAAATACTTTAAAATTGCAAGTCTTCGAATCTTAATTCTTTAAATGCTTTAATTTAGAAACTTAAAACCTTTGGACCTTCTCGCTAAAAGGCTTGGACCTTCAAAATCTCGCTAAACGGCTTGGACCTTCGGCTAGGTCTTGGACCTAATAAACCCCCTCGGTGACCACCATACATACGCATTCATCAGGATCGTAAACTCGATGCATTCTCAAAGAAGCAAGTTCCGCAAGACAAGGAAAAAATTTATGCAAGAGGTTCGAACTCCTCTTGCTCCTCTTGCGTAAGTTGCATTATGATTTCGTGTATGGCTTCCAACTTCTTTGTATCTATCTTGGTTGCTAAAAGACGAGGGAGAGTAGAATATGTATCAGTGAATGTGTTATTAAGATTGTGTTTGGAGCGAACGAGAAAGAAATGTGCAAGGGAGCAAAACGGATAAGCGGAGGGCATACGGCTACGGAATCGAGAAAAAACACGTTGATCGCTTTTCACAAGGGCTTACAATAGATTACTGGCTCGTCCACAGAGCGTTTGACTAGAATTTCAGTTTAAATTGAGGATGCGGGTATGGTCGGTAATCGTGCAGTATGTCGCCACAGTAATGTATCGTGAAGACAGGAACAAACGACAAATTTCAGACTAGGCTTAGAATTAAGTACAGAGAAGAAAACAACGCACCAATGTAAATCTTCTCAAAGTGGACACCACCTCCGATGTGCAAGGAATTAGTCGCGTATGCAAAGTCGTGAGACCTGCACCCTGCAGAGAATAGAACACAAAAAGATTATGTGAGAAGTATCAGGTACAATGTAGAGTTAAAAGGATTCGTGAAGATGGAATAAAATAAAACAACAAGAAAAGTGAAAACGTAATAACACAAAGAGAAAAAGGGGATGGAGGGGGGGGGGGGGGTGCGACTTACAAGCTTGGAGGCCCTCTGGTGTTCTTGGAAATGCCATGGATCAAGGCTCGCAACGAAGATAACAGTGACTTTTAAGAAGTCGAAATGGGAGTATTTTCGAGAAGACAGGTAAAGAGTAGAGAGAATGGTCGCTCTTTCCATCCCAATTTATAGCCTTTATAACCTCCCAAATGTACTTGCCGTAGCTTAGGCATATTCGCAATGTTCATTTTTTGGGATACGGAATGGCAAAAGGGAAGTATGCCCTTGTGTGCGCATATATGCGTGTACGTGATACACTTCCGCGCTTTGCTTCACCCTTGCGTTGAATACGATAAGGTATGGTACAATGTTCAGTTCGGAGCATTGTACTATCCACGACCCGTCCGCCCGAAAAGTATAGGTGTTGATTACAAACAAAAAGAATAGGCCAATCTGCTTATCGCTAAAAATGGTAATATTGCCTGTCCTCGGGTACTTTCACCCTAGTGCATTTATGACTGACGCTGACTTGCACGTTCCATTATCGCTTGCCATCCACCATGCTGTGTCAGTTCGTCCGAGATATGTCCTCGGCAGGTTTTCTCTCCTATACGCGTACGTCTTTGCGCCAGGGAGTAACTCCCGCGGACAGCTGGGCGGAAGAACTGGTCCCGACAAAAAAGCTGCAAAACTTGTCAGCCACACAAATATATCATCTGGAACTGGTGGCGAGTTCCGAGCTCCAAGCAGTAACAGGATAAAAGGACTTGTTGTGCGGCTATATCAGTGGCGTTGCCGACGGGGGACGGAAGAAAGGAGTTCAGAAGAGGGAGAAAGGACGCATACTTGTTATCAGAATTACCAAGGGTATGAGTTTCGAAATTCTCTCACGTCCGATTGCGAAGAAACCATTCCTTGGTGAGGGGACCGGTTCGCTGATATACTGGATGTGGCACATTGCCTACGGCAAGCATCGTAGAAGCAATGAAGTGGGAAAACATGCAAGTTATCGAAGACTGCTTTATTTGCCATCATAGTACCCTTATGGAGGTTGTGGTCGTAACCAGGGTTTTGAAGTCCCCCGATGGATGTCTACTCATTAGGAAACATGCTAGCTACAATGTTGCTTTTCTCCGGGAGGCCGAAACTGCACCGAGGACTTTCGCCAGTGGAAAGAACTTAAAAAGCATGCTCACAACGAATAAGAGCATTGGAGTGGTATGACGGGAAGGAAACATGGGATCGTAGCGGGAGCCTCCCGGATCCCGTTCGACTGAGTTGCAAGCAATGATATTTTGTACAAGTCTAGCAGGGCGATACTTGTTGATGCCTCGATCTTTTTGACTTCCACAGCTGTTGAACTTCAGTCGATGTGCTTGCTCCCGATGTAGCACAAATTTAACGAAGCTTTTGTGGTCATTCTCTGAGTTTGATAAAAAAAAATAGCTGGTGGCGTAAGTCAACGTACGATGTATCCGATAGCCAGTTTCCGACTCGGAAACGCAGATCATAATTAAAGGTGTATTTACCTTCCACATATGGCATGACGGAGCCTTATACTAAGCTTTCCGTACCGGTGTCGTGAGTCCGAACTGTACATGATTAAGGGAACTTCCCTCTACAGAATGTGCAAAAGCATGAACGTACAAAATTTCTCGTGATTGTGACGCGATGAATTAGAGCAAGGGGGACTTGATTTCCGACGCATCTTATGGTGTATTTGAAGCTAAAGTCTCCATAGAGGTATCGTAGTGCGCCCAGAGCGTGTTGCGTTTGTATGGATATATTCTCGAAAAGGTCACAAATCGCCTGCTGCTGCAATTTCTGTAAAAATGCCGACTGTATCGCGATGCCTGTAAGAGCTACGCACCTTCACTCAGTCCCTGACCCGGCAGCAGTTTTACCGTCATACAGCGTCCTGCAACGCGGATGAATGTCGTATTATCGCCCGATGATTGGGATACTACATGTATTTAAGGGGAGCCATGAGCCGTTCGTATCCGTCGGTATGCTGATGGAGGAAAGGAAAGAGCTTAGAGTGGTATGAGGTTCCGTTCCGTTGGTTGTCTGCGGCGTTTGGGGGGGAGGGGTTCGCGTTGCTTAGTCATCTCGTTTGCGCGGTGCCGATCACTGAGATTTCCCGGCGTGGCTGAATCTATGAAACCATTGTACGACCCTCCTTCAACCACCATCCATCCAGGACTTCATTTTTTTTTTTGCTTTCTTCGCTGCAGCCGTGATGGGTGCCCTCTTTCGGGAACTGAGATGGAATATGGCCAAGAGGATGAGGGAGCCTCTGGAATCGGAAGGTCATCACGATATTATACCAAATTTTTGCTGCTACACCGCCCACACCGAGACTCCGAGATGCATGGCCATATCGAAGGTCGAAACTGCCGACTCCAAACAACAGTGCTAATATAACTACTATGCAACTTTAGGGTTTGATGCGGTGGCCCATCTGACCTATTGATTGGATTTTTGTCACTGCTTGTACGCGAACGTCAGCAGCACTTAGCGCCTCAAGCTCTTCCATGCTCTTCGTACTCCGACCGGCTCAAGGTGCGAGCTTGGGGGCTCAAACATTATAAATACGTCATCTACCTTCTGGATGCATATGGATGCTAGATCACCAAACTTGCACGAGCCCTCACCGAGAGGCGAGTAAAGACTGTCACTCCGTCGTGCTCGCTCTTTTCTCATCATCAGCACTTCGTTAACAGAATCAGAACCAACCGCTCGATTAGTTCGTCCGTCTTACCCCAGCGCGACCGGTTCTTGACCGTCGGGATTTAAAGGGTCTGCGAATTATGAAATTTGGTTTTGATTGCCTTTCTCGCTTTTGTACATTGCGTGGCCGTAAGTAAGTGCCAGCTTATCTGGACCTTATCCGCAGTATCCTTTCGTACACTCTAACCGACTCGGGATGAATCTACAGACGTACTTAAAGCAAATGCCCTCCCTCGTGGCTCCAAATCCCCCAACGACTTGAGCCAGTCACTAGACTTGTTTCAACTTCGACTTCTCGTCGAGCCTCAGGGCTTGTTGCCTGCGACCTTGAGTTCTCCATTCTCTATCCAATTCCATCGTGGGGCCAAGCCTTTCTATCATCTCTGATCATGGCGGCTCCGGTGACATACGCAGGTATTGACCTCGTCGAGGCTCGCCAACTCGTAGATCTCATGTCCAAAGCCGTCTCTGAACTTGAACAGCGAGCGGTGCAGGAGAAGGATAAGATAGACAAGGACAGTCAACAGACAAGAGCTTCGAGGCCGATACTTGTCCTTGCGAGCGCTGCGAGCCAGATTGGCGCGTGTGTTCGACCGCCAAACATCGCTGTGGCGGAGATTGCTATGGGGGTGAGCTTCTCGTTGACTCCAAAAATGGCTTACATTAACATTGACCATAATCAATTTATTTACTTCTAGCATGGACTCACCGCCGCGATTAGGGTGCTCATTGATGGTAATGTACCAGAAATAATCAGACAACTTTGCGCTTTGGCCTCCAACGGGGCAGACAAAGGCTTGAACAAAGACAGTAAGGGTGCTTCAGCAAGGGAAATTGCAGCGCTTTCTGGTATTGAGGCCTCAAGGGTGTGTAAGTAGACCACCCCCACCTTACCATTTCGAAATGTGCAGTCGCTGATGAGCGCTCGACATCGCTTCTGAATGTGTACAACATCCCCGTTATCCTCGGTCATTTCGTTCGGTTGCTTTCAGCAAGGCTCCTTCGCCTCATGGCTACACATCACTTCTTCCGAGAAGTTCCTCCTCTCGTAGCATCAAAGGATCCCGCCGACGATCGGTTCGCACATACCCGAGCCAGCGCCGCGCTTGACTCTGAAGCACTACTTGAAGACATTTTGACTCCTGGCGGGGTTCGAAATTTCCATCGCCTCAAGCAAGGGGAACCGGCTCTCCCGACTGAAAAGTTTAGTGGGGAAGAGAATTATGATGAGGCCAGTAAGAGATGGGAGAAGAAGTTTGAACAGCCAGGGAATGGTGGTGCTCTGGCGGCATGGGTGAGCTTCTTGTACGTAGCTGCAATTCATTTCATTTGCAATGCCAATTCTAACTTCTCAACCGTGCTTCGTTTTAAGTGCCAACGAGTACATGATGGACTTTACAGGCTTGGCCGACGCGCTTCTCCCTCTTCCCTCTCCAGCTCACACCCTAAAGAACGCCGAAGGCAGATGTGCCGATGGAAAAGACGAAATCCGCGGCAGATCATTGGATCACCAACTCCGGGCTCCTTTCCATTTTGCGAGAGCCGGTCAAATGTTCAACGGTAGCGCAGCTGCCAAGGCTCCTGCGATCATGGAGAATGGTGACTTGACAAAGGAAAACGGGTTTGGAAGGGACCCAGCGAATATGCACGCATTCGATTTCCAGTGCCTTCCTGAGAACAAACATGTCATTCATCAGTTTGGTTGCGCGATGCAAGCTGTCGGTCAGCTGGCTCCGGCGGACTCGATCCTGAACGGTATGTTTGGGCTTGTCTCTATTTCTAATCTCGTTCCGTTTGACACTTTAGGTTTGCTTATGTAGGATTTGATTGGGCAAGTCTCCCAGCAGGAAGCACAGTGATCGACGTTGGCGGTGGAGTGGGTAGCGCGACAGTTCCCCTCTTGCGTGCACACAACCATTTGAAACTTGTTGTCCAAGATATGGGCGATGTCGCTCATAACGGGCCCCCTGTACGTACTTTTTTCTACCTTTCTTTGCCCTTCACGACAAGAAAAAACACGACAAGAAAAAACGGACTTGGCTCTAACCAACTTTTTTTAGTACTGGCAATCCCATTTCCCTGAAGCTCTCGCTGCAAACCGAGTTTCTTTCCAAGCCCACAACTTCTTTGACCCACAGCCTCCCTTTAACGCACACGGCCAGAAAACGCCCGCCGTTATCCTCATGCGTATGGTATTGCACGACTGGAGCGACGAGAATTGCGGCGTCATACTGAGGCGTGCACGCTCGATTGCTGGTCCGAACACGAAACTTATTATCATGGACTGCGTCCTGGCGAAGGCTTATAGGGAGACTGGTGCTGGCTCCTATGAGTCTGAGAGAAAGGATGTGGATGGCGGGGTTATCGTGGAGAAGCATGAAGAACCTCCCGAGCCTCTTTTGGCGAACTGGGGTACGGCAAATGGGTTGATGTATAAGACAGACCTGGCTGTGAGTGGATCACTCTCATGATGTTTCACTCTTTCTTGACATAAATCCTTCGAATCCCAAATTTAAACTTCCACGTATAGATGATGACCTACCACAACTCCCTCGAACGCACGCTTTCAGCATTCGACGTCCTCCTCTCTAAAAATGGCTGGCGTCTCGAGAGATTCCACTCTTCGTCCGAGGGATGGTATCCCATCGGACAAGTTGTCGCTGCGCCTAATTGAATGGAGGCTGTCATATAATCGTTTCTGTGCGAGGCTTTACGCCCAGTTGGGTCTGCATCTTGGAAGAGGATGACGACGAGCCCCGTCGCGCGGGGTTGAATTTGAAGGGGTTGAGCTATGTTTATGATTTCGGGTTATTAGATCGGTTAGAGTGAAGAAAGGTTGAAAATTGAACTCGTAAATTTGAATGTGTATGCAATCTGATCGTACCAGTACTGGTTCAAATTATTTGAGCAAAGAAAGAAACTGCATGTCCGTGTTCAGAGATCGACAGTGTTCCTTAGAGGATGCGTGCATGCTTTTAGACGGTGGTGCTACCTCGCTTTCTTACACCATTATGTCCTTCATGACTTTTCCCTCTTCATCTTTATCGACGATGATAATGGCAATGGCAACGGTGACGACGAAGACGGTGGTGATGAAGATGACGGAGACTTGACACAGACTGTAACAGCAGGCGCTCAAAAAAAGACCATCGTGACCAAAGAAGGGCTCGAGAGACTCGGGTGTCTCCCGCACGCACCGTCGCCAATCGACGCTCACCTTATCTTCAATGCTTTGCAGGCCTCATGGACTTTCAAACACGCTAACTTCATTATTAGAGGCTTGAAAGTTCATTTCGAGTCCGGTGCGACGGAATGCCGAAAATCACTCAATCAGCAGCGCAGTCCGCCTCGGAGTTTCAATTCCTCGCTAAGAGCTATCCTCATCTGGTATTGTCAGAAGAGATATGGATGATAAGGTGAGGCTCTCTTTCTAACTTTCATTTATGCGACAAGAGAGTTTTGCTAATAGAATTTCTAACTATGACCGATAAACCGGGAATGCAGCGTTCGATAATAATACGCTTCGTGTTCTCTTCGACCGGAACCGTCCACACCAAGGCTACGGACTGACTCACAACAAGCAAGGCCCTGTTTACCTAAATCACGAGTGGGAAGTGATCCCACTTCACCTCGGACTGTGAGTCATTCCGCGCAATGTGTTATTATTTCCAAACAAAATGACTGTCTTTCTCGTGAGACCACAGCCATGTACACGTTTCCTTCTGGGCCACATGTGCTACGGACGATTATGAATGCCGTTGAATAGTTTCGCCTGCCGTGGATGGCATTCTTTAGCGATAGCTTCGGACGGTATTTAACTCCGTACTTAAGGATCGAAGCGATTAGTCCAACCCCCGTCGGCATGGCGGATTTCGTCTTCTCTGAGACATCAAAGAGTGTCTTCACGCGTAAATGCCAAGGAGGAGAAGCCTATGTGTGCAATGCTTCGTGAGTCTCTGAATCCTTTGTGCTGTATTTTTCCCCATCGTCTTATTTCCTTCGTCCATAGAAACGGTGAAGAAGGTGCGGTACACACGAATATATCGGCAGCTGTGACCTTCGGATCCCCCTATAATAAGGTCGCTTTAGAACCCAAGCTTGAGGCTGCTCTACTTCGGCTTCGTTACTGTGTACCGTTGATTGCGTGCACCATCTCTCGACCTGACATCGAGTTTCAGTACAACTATATTGTTCCTGACTCGCTCGAAGCCGCATCCAAATGGGCAAGGAGCACACTCTTTATATCAGAAGAGGCCAGAGGATTTGAGGAGCGGCACAAGCAGATGCATGAAGACCATTGGTGGCGGACACTGAGTGGACAGTATCCCCTGGAGTTTCATGTCTGCACCGACTTGCTAAACAACGATGGGAAGCACTGGTTGTTCCTGTGAGTGATTGTCCGCTCGTGCTTCTCATTCGCCAGCTCACGCGTCTGTTTGAGGATGAGTGCTCATCATTGTGTCCTTGACGGTCGAAGTGCCTTCATGATTTACAATCGCTTTTTTGAACTGCTCAGTGGCGAGATGACGAACCCCCTTCCCCTATCTGATTTGGTTTGGGGTGAGGAGGTTTGTCGATTGCCGCCTGCTGGTTCCATAGTCTGGGATCTGCACGATGGCAAGAGACCAACATTGCCTTCTCTTGAATCGTGCATCCCTCCGCCACCTGCAGAGAATCAGGTAAATAAAATTTGAAAACATCGTTCACCTTGACATTCAATCAAACGCCCCTCTTAGATTCCCATGAAGTATTCCTTCATAGAGAATAGCGCAAATCCCTCCAAGGATAATCTTCTCCGCCTCAAGCTTTCAAAAGATGATACCTCACGTTTACATGCTGCATCAAAAACGCGAGGGTTCACGGTGACGCAAGTGCTCACAGCGATGCTGAACCTGGCAAATATCGAAACGGCACTCCGTGTTGCAGGCAATATCGGACAAGAATATTATGAAGAAGTTTCGACATCTTTCCTAAAGAGTACACATTTCCCATCCTCTGGCACGATCAATAAAGTGAATTTCTCAAAGTTATGCACTGAAGAGCTGCGTATTGAGTGAATTGATGCACAGCGCGACTCGTATCCTCCAGAATATCGCCAACTGGAAGGTACACCGATGGTCGCGTTCGATTCCGCATCTATCTCAGTGCCTATGGAGCCAGTCCGAAAAATACTCAAGCTAGACGAGTTGAATCTGTCCGTGACAAGGAACATGAATAGCGCCGTATTCTGGGAAGAGATGGTCAGCGATGTCAAAAAAGCTTGGGCTTCAGTCGACGTGCGTATTCATATTTAAACTTTCAGTCTAAAACCACTCTTACATTTCTGTGCAGAAAAGTAACAGTACGCACAAGGCGATTTCCGTCTTTTTGAGTATGCTTGGCAACGCACCCTCCCCCGATGCCGCTTTCGCCATAGCGCGAACTACCGCACCTACGTACGGCTCTTTCGGTGAGATGTCGCGACTTGGCCTCCTTGACGCTTTTCGCCCTGGAACAGGCGGTGATGTGCTCGCAGTGAATGACCTTTATTTCTCTGTGAAGTCTCGCCTACCCTTATACTCGAATTTCCTGTACGAGTATGATGGTCAGCTTCAGATAGTATTGCTCGTTGGAGGGAAGTTCTCGTTGCCAAAGGATTTAGAAACATATTTTGAGATTTTCAATGAACTCTTTCAATCCTTGATTTGACAACCTATTTTTCGTGTATTTACGTCACATTTTGTTACGTGAATGGCCAGACCATTGAAATTGTCCTTCCTGCTCGTGGCATGCTGGATAGGATACCCTATAGTAATCCGCCTGGTGCATTTGGTGCGCCTCAAATTTTTTCAAGCTTGCAATCGAAATACTTCATTTACAACTTCTGCAATTCTAGCATGAAAGGACAAAATGTTACATATTCAACGGAATCAGTGAAGAGACCAGCTCCTCCGTTACATGTATACGGTATTGGAATACATCGATACCAGGATTGGGAACAACTTGAAAATGTATGGAACAAGCCCGGTTAGTTTGATTTTATTTTGTCGAGAACGAAAGAAAAGCCGAACTTACCATCAGTAATTTAGTCCAGGACTTCTTCATCGTCATCATCATCATCAACATCATAATCATAATTCTGCTTCAATAGCTCCTCAACGCCCTTATACAAAACGTTTCTCTCTTCGAAGCGCTTCTTCTCAGTTATCGTCATTTCTTCCGTCAAGTCAATCTTCTCCTTGACAGTTAGACTTCTGCGATGTAAGGAATCTATGAGGTTCGACTTCAGGTCTACCATCTGCTTCAGTTCTCCGAGATGTTCGCGCTCGCTCGCCGTGAGTTTCTTGTCTTCTCTGCCTTCTGAAGTATGATATAGCTCCTTCATTTCCTCCTTTATCTCGTCAAGCTCATCCAGCACATTTTTCAGCCTGAAAATCCTCTTCCGCGCCTTTTGGACCTTGGACGTGAGCTGACTTTCTTCGTACGCCTCTTTCGCTATCTCGGATTTCTTCATATTGTATCGCGATGCCCGTTCCATATGCTCGTTGATGAATTCGAGTAGATTCATCGCTTTGTCGTCGTCGGGTTCCGCATCAGCAAGCTCTCCGAATTTGCTTGCTTTATCGAAGACAAACAAACGATAATGAAGTAACGCGCCGGACTTCCCAGTTGTAGCATTCTTCAGTGCGTCTCTGGAGTATGTTTTGCCTGACTTGCTTTCGTATCGATGTTTAGGATCGGGTCCCGACTTCACCGCTTGGTGCCGTTGCACCTGTTTGATGTACAACTCCCACAAATGGTCAGCCCGCTGGCTCAGCTCCTCGGCCGTCTCCGCCTTGTCCACGCGTGTTTCGGAGTCGTAACGCTGTTCGGTATCCTGCTTCAGTTTCCCGACGCGGACCACCTCGGCATCGTCGCCTTTGGCCTTCGCTTTCGTGATGAACTCGTCACATTTGCTCACCAGGGCATTTCTGGTCTTCTTGAATTAGTATCGGGCCCTGATAACCTTCGCGTGCGCCTCAGACTGCACATCCGTAGGAGCCTCACGCTCGACGGTGACAGCTTGGGCGTACCTTGACGAAGCGTAGTTAAACCGGCTAAGCCAAAAGTTCTCGTCCTGAGATTTCTGCTCCGGTTTTGGCACTTTAATCGCGCGCGCAGCCCGTGAATTTTCATTGTCGAGCTTTTCGCGTAAGAGAGTATCGAGAGGCTCCATCTGTTCCTTCAGGGATTGTCTATCATTGGGATCGGCAGCTTCAGCATATTCCCGAAGCTTTGTCAGTCCTACCTCCAAATCATTCCGTAGATACGCTCGTTTGGAGTCTCTGGACGACCTGGCTTTCTTTAGGGCCTTGGGATCCGGGGCATTTGTCGTGTCGTTATTATCCCCTTCATCACCCTGCAGTCCTTCGACCGCCTTGACAGCAGTTTCCCAATCTTCTTTGCGCTTCTTCAAGTGGCTTATCCATTGCGGGGCAGTAAAGTTTGCCTTGCGTTTGCCGCCACTTCCTCTTGATCTAACAGTGGGCAATTCATGTCGGTTTTCGTAAGGCTGTCTGCCGGAAGATTGAGGCGTTGGTGCTGCTGCGCCAGGTGCGAGCGGTCGAGAGCCAGAGGAACTCATTTCTGAGAGAGCTTTAATAGATAACGGCGATGGCTGTGGCTTCTGCCAGCGGATGTGGCGTACTGGTGGTCGGAGGAAGAAGGAATGGCAATCGAAGAAAGGCCAAGGTTTGGAGCGTATTCTCAGAGGAATGCTGGTAAGGCTGGAGGAGCAAACTTGCGTCAATGATTTCGAGAGAACGCTCTGGATGCGGACTCGGAAGATTTAAAGACGGTCTACGCCACACGTTTCACGGAGACAAGTGGACGAAAGATAAAAGTCTCTACCGCCAACGACAGCACAATGCGAGTCGATTAGTATTCTTGTTCAAGTTGTTATCTCGATGCGTTCCACGGAAGAACTCACCTTCAAGTTGCTACACCAGCTTTTCTCCGCTGACTCTCGTTTCGATACGAAGGGGCAACAATAGAGGGAGGACGACCGTCTGACAACAAAATCTACTTTTATACATCAGAAGAAAAACAACCGATGCGCAAAATGCAATGTCGACCAACCCGAATTCCCTTTCGTAGCTCAATCCGAGCAAAGTTATCACTTCGACTGCGAGCGCTGTACTACGTGTGTTTTGGAAGGGTCGAACTTGAACAACCAAATACTCATCTGCTCGCCGCATACTTAGTTCGTACCCACCTTGGCTCACGCCCTTCAAGGTTTCAAATGTAACTCTAACAGTCTGAAAACACGTTACGAACCTGATGGGCTGGCGGACTGACTCGTTAATTGTAACGGCAGATATTGGAAGAATCTCCATTATATGAGATGGATGAAGATGGATGTTGGAATCTGACTAATCACGTTCAAGTTAGGGCAAACCTTTCAAACGCACAGCAAATTTACAGCTCTGTACTTTATGTTTGCATCCACTGTATGAAGGTAAAATATATACATCTACCTACAAATGTAGAAAACGAAAACAATTTAAAACATAACCTTAAACGGTACATATAGTAGCCCATTTCATACTAATGTGTATGTTTATATTCATGTTCATGAAAAACGAGCGAGCACAATATATACAAATAACACAACCAAGTCCATTCCTCGTGAAATCGGTGTAATCTATGCACATGAAGCAGGGTAATGGGAGGGGGTTTAATGCAAGGTGCACAGGTATGCGTGTACGGAGTGAGGACGTCGAAAGCAAATGCAAGGAGATTGGGTGGACAGGAGGGAAGATAGTCGAGGTATATGTGGGGTGCTGTGCAGTGGACAGTGGAGATGGGCGGGGGGAAGGTTCGAAGGTAAGAAAAAAATGTTTCAGGAACGTGGATGGTGAAGGGAGAAGATATTGGTGAGGATGAAAGAGAAAAGCAAGATGGAGGGTTTAAGAGACGTTGTATGCTTATGTGGCGTTCTTGGAAAAATGGTAAGGGTCAATGAAAAACATGTTAACAAGAAAAAAGGGAAACAAGGGCGAGATGGAGCGTCAATGTTGAATATATTATTGCTGACTGTCCCCTTCAAGCATCTGCGGGACCATGTTATCCTCATCAATCCCACTTTTCATCGCAATATCTTCAGTCGTTTCCCCACACACGCCTGCATCTCGCTCATCAGCCTGAATCTGCTCCTGCACCCATTCTTGCGCTTCTTCCACACCCACGTCCCTTCTCCACTGCGGGTTCCCCAACTCCGACAAACTCGCAAATGTGAGCTCCTCGGACGTCGCTCCACCGACAACATTCCGACTCCTCTCCTGCTCGCTCCCACTCATTCCACCAGCAAATGTAGTCAGTCCACTCACTGACCCACTCCTTGAAGCATTGGCGCTGGCACTGGCACTTGAAGCACTCACGCTCCGGGTGGACGACGGACTCCGGATACTCTCCGGCCTCTTCATGATCGCCTCCACGAGTTCCTCCCTAACGTCCATATCTCCTTCCAAACCTAATCCCCTCCCTTCTTCCGCCATTGTGCCAGAGTCCGCTCCTCCATCGCTTTCGTCCGGTTGTCTCGGTGCTACCGAGAGTGCATCAAATGCTCCAAAAAGAGACGGGAAGGTCGCATATACGGATGCAGACGACGGTGAGGTCATGCCCGAGGCATTTCCACTCCCACTTCTGGGATGATGTGGAGGCGACATGGGAGTTTGGCCTTGGCCTTGATTCGTTGGGTAAAAGAAAGGATAATACATAGGGTATGGGGAATATTGGGACGGAGGCGGCGAGCCTGCGTATCCCTGAGGTGAGAATGGGTATCCGAGCGGGTAAGGGGAATGTACACTTGGTGTGGATGTACTGGATTGATGTTGATGCTGCAGTTGATTTTGCTGCTGTTGGGCGAATTGAGATGGTGGTGCCGGAGGCGGTGAAGACAAGGACGCATATGCTGCGGCGGTGGATTGCATTTGTTGGATCTGTGAGAATTGAATGGAGAGCGCTTGGAACCGGGCACCGAGTTGGTGAAGCTGCGTTTCAAGCTGGAAACGCCAGAAAAAGAAGTTTGTTAGTCCAATCCAAGATATACGGGCCAAATTTGAACCAATCTACCGCTTGCATAAAATTATAAAGAGAAAAGAATTCTAACTTACTTCGCCTTCTTTTTTCCTGCCCTCCGAGGTCGTTTCTTTTAGTTTTCCCCTGAGCGAGTCGCATTCCCTCCTCAATTTATCAACGTCGCCCTTCAATCCGTCCTCTCTCCTTCGCGAAGCCTCCAAAGCACCCCTATACGAAGCCAGCTCTGCCTGCGCTACCAAAAGCGCTCCATTAGCGCTACTACCCGCATCCGAGGTCGAACCCGGTGCTGAACTGAGTCCAGTAGCGGAAATAGCTGAGCCAGGGATGGGGGACGATGGAGGTAATGACATGGATACAGATGACGCCCTCGAGGTGGATCTGAACCGCGGTGGTACAGTGGGTGGGCTTCTTCTTCCAGCACGGGAAGTTGGATGCGTTCGGAAGCCTGAGAGTATCGTATTCGCAGAAGTAACGCCAGTACATGTAACTCCAACGTTGGTCGTATTTTCGGGGTCCCAGTTAGAGCTCGACGTGGGGAACGATGGCGATACTGCCGGAACAGAAAAGGATCCAGAGGTGGATGTGGACGCTGATGCGGGTACGTGTGAGAAGGACGATCCTGAGGAGGAGGGTGCGCGCGGGTTTGGTACCCCGAGCCAAGTCGGTGGTGTTTTGTTCTGCGGGATTGGATGTGATATGGGTAACGTGCTTGCGTCTTGAGATTCCAAGTCCATCTTGGATATCACATCTGCTTCGGAGGTCAACTCGGGGTTACTTAGTGTGAGCTCGAGGTCGGATGCGATGACTGGGGACAAGTCGCCTTCTGCAGTGTCTACAGAATGCGCCGAGCCACCCGGCGTAGAGGCAGAGTGAGCCTCAGAACTGAGGCTTGAAGGCCCGCTGCTCCGGGTAAGGGGTGGTGTCGGCGTGTGTAAATGGCGACCATATGCATCGTGTTCTTGCGACTGGCTGCTGCCTTCTCCGTGGGATTGTCCGGCGCTGTGCATGTTAGCTCCGTCCGGAGGGTCCGGAACGTGCACGCCGTCGTGAGATTCACTCTCTACTAAGCTGACGAAACGCGTGTCGAGGGATTGGTGGTCATGTGTGTGAGGCGGCGAAGGTTCATGAATGTCCGGGATGGCTGTTTTATTTTCGGGAATAGGTTGCGGAGTGTCGTCGGCGCGTTGGTCATTGGTGTCGAATGGCTCAACATCGGCGCGCGGTCGCATCGAGGAACGCGAACGGCTTGCGCTTCCCTCAGAGGGCCCGGCTCCTCCTTCATCGTGTTCACGAGCCACATGAGCCTGGCTTGTTGTAGAAGGCCCGGGTAGCGGTGAGTGTGTGTGCTTCTTGCGCTCTTGCCTATTATTCAGTTCGCGACCACGTTTCCGCCTTTCCTTGGATCGCTTCGGCACAGCTGACGACGACGACGGTCCTCCTGCAGAACTTCCCGAAAGCAAATTCGCGTTTTCGACGGGCCTTGACCTGCTAGGCTCGCTTGACGTAGACACAGAGAGTTGCTGTGCCTCATTTTGCTTCGACGCACGCGGTGGCGACGACCCTCCCCCGACCTCGTGCGGCGCCGCATTTCCGCTTGCACTCGAGCTCGTGCTCGGTTGCAACCTGTCGCCCTTATGCTCCCGCTCCTTCTCCTTCTCTTTCCGAGCGCCTTCGACTATTTTGAGGATTCTGGCACGGCGGGCGACGTCTTCGGCGTAACGATTGTACTGGGTCCATGTTCTGTGGCCGCCAAGAACGAGAGCAAGGGAAACGAGGGTGTAGAATATGAAACGGTGCTCGTCTTTGAGCCAGGAGTCTGCCTGATTGCCTGCGACGACGGTGGGCTCGTCCATGAGCGATGACGAGCGGGGTAGATGATGGTAGGTAGGAGACAGGTGAAGGGAGCGAGACGAATGGACGAGTGAATGAGAGACGTGAAGGCCTTCCAAAAATGGATCTCCATCATTTTCACATGGACACTTTTCTCCCTTTTCCTGCATTTCCGAGTCACACTTTTTTCTATTTATAGCAGTATACAGTGGCTTCTTTGTCGTCACACTCACATTATAGTTTCTTTTTTGAGCAACAAACAAATTTGTGCGCTTTTTACTGTGTGGGCGGGTGCAAGTCAGAAAAAAAAGGGGTAGGACAACGCAGAGTTCATTTTAGAAAATCGTCATTGAATTCAAAGAAAATGTGCCTGAAAATCTTATATATAGTCTTCGGCATCATCGGCTTCGGCCTCCCCGGATATCACTCCTTCTCTTCTTCCGCTGGCCTTCCGCTGGCCCAATGACCACCGACCGGCCAGTCAACCTCGTGCTTCATCCATGCAGCCAGTTTAATTGTCGGATGCAAACTTCCGATGAGTTCACTTGATGTTGGTCAGCAAATCTTTCCTAAAATGAAGGTCCTTTGAGAATGTGCTATGGAGGAGAGATATCGATGCGCATCTCTAGCACCATCAAGATGGCTCTGACCGGTCCATCTTACTACCCCGTTGATACCTGAATACCTGTTACAAGTCGCACACAACTCATATTTCTCACGGACAAGTCGGACATTTCAGATAGATACACGTCGAACAGCGCAACTGACGCGTGTTCATTGCTCCGAGGCGGGTCAGATCACGACCAAACGTTGCTTCTTGCTACTTAACGTGGAATTGGGCGAGGTGCAACGATTGACGCAGCGTGTGCCAAGAAAACGTGAGCTAATGCTTGTGCTTGATACTCTCATCATTGACTCGATTTCTTTCGCAGTATCTACCGACTTGATGTAAGCCCCAATAGTAAAATACTTACGCTCAGTGCCATTATTTCTTACCCAACCGATCTTTGTGATAAATATCCCATCTAACCTTTCATCCGACTCAGTTATACCATCTTTCAAATCGACTTCTTTGAATTCTGGGGCCTCGGAGTCTGGGGGATTTGAGCCCCGCACACCCACACTCACAGTGATTTAATTGGACGCATCGACAACATTTGTCATCCCCCGAAGTCAACAGGACGATGATCTAAGCGTTATCAAATCTAGCTTAATCGACGATCCAAGCCACATCCCCCCCCCCCCCCCCCTCGGCGCCGTGTCTGATGTTTCAGGCTTTCGAGAGAAGAAGGGCGTGCCTTCTGCGGACAGAAAACGTTAGTTTTCACGAATCAATATATTCCCATCAGCCCTAGGGAAGACATCTATTGCTCAACATAAAGACATCGTATGATACCAATTATCGACTACAAATTGGAAACAAACCGATTCATTCCCGCTTCTTTGGACCAGGTTCATATTGAATAAAGTTTAGCGTCCTCGATTTCTTAGACCCGCTTGCACTCCCGCCGTTCGAATCCTGCCCTTTATTCTCTGGGTCATAATCAACAAAGGTCAGCGTACTCGACCCTCTGGAGTCTTCCTCGCTCTCATCTCCAGTATGCTTCCTCTTTCCGCCCCTGCTCTTACGGAAGTCGATCTTCTTTCCCTGCGAGATATGGGCGCCCTGAAAAGCCTCGAGATCCTCATAAATCTTATCGAGTTCCTTTTCTCCTGGAACGAAATTCTCGGAAGCTCTACCTGCTCTGGCCGCATACGTATTCATGCGGGCTAGTTGTTCTCCGGCACCGATACACAAATCCAACACCTTCTCCATGGGCTTGCTCCCCTTCCTTTGCTTGTAGCCCCCTTCTACCGCCGAAGCCTCCTCGCGCCCCTTGTCAGTCTCAAACCAGCGCAGGTAGTAATTAAGCTCGCAAAGCTTCGCGCAAAATTGGTACTGGGCCATTCTGAGCTGGAGAAGCGGAACGCGTTCGTCGTTCTCGTTTTGCTCACGCAGAGCCTCGAGGAACTTCCCGTAGTGCTCCTTCCCCAGCCGCGTCAATGAGGTACAAGCGCGCGAGAGCCTCACGAAAGGCTTTCCGAAATCGTCCTGGGTGTTCTTCGCCATGAGCTTATCGTTCGCCTCGATCATCGCCTCGATGAGTTTGTTTCTGGTTTCGGCATAACGGGCTATGGCGCTTCGGGCGCTCTCGGTGTCGGTCGTCTCGATTATAATGTCGTCCGGTACCGAATTCAGGTCGAGCGCACGGATAAGAACATAATCCTCGGAACCACTATTCATGTCGTAAGAGAGTTGGGAGTCTCTTGGGGAGATGCAATGGGTACTTCTTTGTTCTTCACAAGCGTGTTTGAACAAGAAGAAGAGGGAAACTCACCAGTGCGCAATTATATTCTTATAGGTCGCCTGTGTCTAATCTTACTTTGAATATGCAAAGCCTGGTTACCTAAGTTGAATTGCTCCGTCGTTTGCAGGGGCTTCCATACACTGGACTAGGCAGATTGAACAAAATGACCAGTATAATTCACCGGTATATTTCACCATTAAGGTTTAGATGGAATGAGGTAAGTACAAAGTACATTTGGTATGATGCGTGTGCCCATATTTAATTGTAAAAGCACTCACCAAATAAGTACGTCGTTGCCACGTAGCTAGCTTTTATCAGCCTTCAAACTTGTACGTTCCTTATTCCAATATTCCACGGATCCTGAGCTAAAAATGCTACATGTTTAGATATATATTATCTCTTAAACGTTAGAATTCTTTAACAGAATACATGGTCATGATACTGGCTCGAAGTAGACACGCCTGCTTTTCAGCAATACCCTGGCCCCCACGACATATTGAACCATATGAAGAGTCACAAGAACGAGTTTTCCGCGTCTTTCGAATACTGGCTTGTTTCCCAATGCCTCGCTGCAGTACTGGCCGAAATTGAAGATTTAGATCGCTCACCGGAGGCACAATTTGGCTGCATGCCTCGCGCTCTTCCTTTAAATACTGGCATTGTGAAACTACTATTCTCTTGCCAAGGATCGCAGCTGCTTTGTTTGCGTCTTCTCGCGGTTGTGAATCGGAAGGTACATTTGGAGCGATTGTACTTGCACTTATACATGACAAATAATTAGCTTTCCTGCCTTGTCGAATATACACATTTCCCCTTCCCCGTGACAGAGCCAAAAAAAATTACGACGAATAAAACAACGCAGAGAACACTCTGAAGGCGCACAATCCGTTCCGCAAAATCACATTTCACCAAATCGTTCATAGAATTCGATAAGCTATATCAAAGCATTCCGTTATGCACTAAACATTAGAGACAACGATCGAAGAGACGAACCTTTTCCACCTCAGCTTTAGCACCGATGACGGCTTCTTTTGGCCCACACAGTCTGACACAGGGTATATCATATAGGATTGAAACACCATGCCCTTGTTCAAGTCGCTCTCGCAGATTCTGCGAGGATTCGAAAAGTTTCTCGTGCAAAGCATGAGGGACGACCTGAAGGAAAAAAAATATTTGATAGTAGATCAATATGTAATCGTGTTATTCAGGATAGTGAACGAACCATCATTTCGGTGAAAGTAGAGTCATCTAGATCTAGGAGAAGAGGTAACGGAGAGCTGGACGCCTGCGGTAGAACACGTCAATGATGCGTTGAAGCCGACGGGTGAGAGGGCGTGAATTAGACGCGACAGAGGGGAGGGAAGGTGGAGAATGCGTCAGAAGATTGATTATCCAAGTCGAAACGTGGTTCAATCCAGGGTACATTAGTGCGCAGTTAGCCGGCCACGAAATGATAAACAACGTACATCGAGATTGTCAAGCCTGCCAAATGTTTCATCACAAGCATGAGAAATGTTTGTAGTTGGTTCCGTTAGGTGAAGGACTTCAGGTTGGTGCTGCCTGGAAACAGAATGTGAACTAAGACGCAAATTCGCTCTGTTAGTTCATTAAGGTGGAACACTCCACACGCATAAGACTCACTCCCGGTCGTGCTCGCGAACGAAACCCTCGTTGGAGACTGACCATTCACAAACGTAAGAACTTTCCTCCGTGTGAGATCGTAAGTGAACTAAAGGGTGATGATACGAAATGTGTGAGCATGGATCGGCGATGATGGGGAAAAAATAAGGCCCGAGTAAACGGACTTCTTAGATCGGAGCGGTGTATGAATGTAATCTTGCAATCGGGGAAGGGACAGATTAGACAATCCACATAGGGCCGCCTGTTCGCGCTGGCGGGTTGTGTAGCATTCGTGGTGACCTGTTGCTTTTCGACTTGAAGACTTAGAGGTAAAAGAGGGGGTATCGAGCCACCATTTAACTTGGTGGTCTGTAGCTGGGCAGCATCAGCATTCGCAGGACTGTAGAGAGCGGCCGCATTAGGCACATATAAAGCATCCAAATGCTCGCCGAGAGACGAAAAAGGGGCAGAAGTCGAACTTGTAGGGCTCGACCTGATCAACGCCGTCGGAGAGGGCAAACTTGGTCCAGCCTGAAAAAGCGTAGAATGTTGAAGTTGTTGCTGTTGAATAAGAGATAGGTGCTCTTGCTGCTGTTGTACCTGCACACGCTGATGATCTTGACTATGAAGCAGAACATCTGACCGGGGGAACCCTGCCTGATGGTAGCGGCGACTGATGGGTATTCCGGGGGAGAGTAAATTAGAGCTATTTGGAGGTGGAGGGACAAACGCGCTGGCTGCTGCGTAAGAATGGCGCTGCTTATGAATATAAGGATGGCTCGAGGGCCTAGAAAAAAGACCCAAGTTGCGGTTTTGATGTTGTGCCTGCTGCTGCTGGCTAGAGGAAGAACAAAAAGCAGGGGATGATGATGATAATGCTTGTGGCATGACAGTTGGTTGCTGCGCTTGTGAGCGAGGATACTGGAACTGCTGTTGCTGGATGAGACGCAGTTGCGCTTGCCGGTGATGGTCCCGTCCGTTTTTCGTCCACGACTGCTGCATTGAGTTTCGTGAGACAAAAGGCGACATCTTGAAAGTCGTCTGACTCGGATCCATTCCCGTAGACGGAGAAAAGAACGATAATTTTCGACTTGAGGCTGCAGTAGATGGGAATGGCTCTACAAACGGCCTAAGGCATTGCTCATAAGCATTCTTGAGCTTCTGCGTAAGTAGCTCGGATGCTTCAAAGATGCTATTACAAAAGCCTAATCGACATGCGATCAAGTCCCAGTGATTGCATTCGTTGACCTGTAATCAATATCAGCTTCCCGTACGAAGGACTTAAATACTGCTTTAAGACGCCTCACACGTTCAACGCCACCTAAACCTCTAACTTCCACGTAAAGATCATACAGATCAACGGACTTATTCTCGAGATCAATCGATTCTGTTGGATCAAGACGTCCATTCTCTGCCCCAAAGTCGAGGAATTTCTGCTTGAGTTGCATCCGGGACATCAATGGCGGAACACTCATCGCCCCTTTCGGAGTGTGATCCTGCTGATAGATTGTGGTCTGTGGTGGGCCTTGCCGCGATTGGAATTGTCCTGGACTCTTGGAACGCCAGGATGTAGTTGTCATCCTTGACTCACTGATTGGGCTGTATGTTGGAGGCATTGAATAGTCATATGGTGTTGAACTTATGCGCTCTCTTTTTGCACGGGCCTGCGAAGCGCGTTGACCCAACGAACCAATATCGACCATCGTATCCACGTCATGCATTTGAAGAGACCTTCTACGTTTTTGTTCAATATGACCAGGGGCGATCGGATTGACGCCTGAATCATCCGCGCGTTTCATGAAAGACATAGGTGCAGATGCAAGCGTGCCTCCAAAGAGATGTGAAGGCTCCCTAAGCATCCCATCAATGATATCTCGGGCTCGTGGTCTTTCCATTCTATTCTTCGCCCAACACCTCTGCATAATCTCCCACAATCCATTCTCAATACCCTCCGCCTTTATGTGATCCTTGCCCGGCTTTTCAGGGCACCGACCATGGTACAGTTCAATCACCACCACAGGGTCCAGAACCGTGTTTAGGAACGGCGGACGCTCCGTGAAGAGCTCGAGTGCCAGCATGCCAAAAGACCAAATGTCGGAAGCTGGCGTGGGGTTTGGGAGGCCTGCATTTCGGTCGTCGTTGGTGGAATTGGAAGTTGAAGAGGATGACAGAGCGGAAGGTGTAGGGAGAGAGTTTGGGGGAAAGAGGAGCTCAGGCGCTTGCCAGCGGAGGCAACCGTGATCGAGCGATGAGTTGAATGAATTGAAGAAGCTGACGTCGAGACGAGAGAGACCAAAGTCGGCGAGGAGCGCATGGTGAGCGTCATCGATGAGAACATTTGCCTTAAAATTGGGATGAATTAGTTTAAAGATTGAAAATAGATGACGATCCGTCCGAACGCACACATCGTATGTCCTGATGAACGATAGGAGGGTCATGGCTGTGGAGGTAATCAACGGCTTTCGCGATCTCCACCAGCTGAAACAAAAGCATATCAGAAAAGTAAAATTAAGAGCTCTTCTGTATACGCACTAAACGCTTTCGCCCCGTCTGAGGGAAGGATTTTACAAACTGAAGCGCAGTGCCATTCTTCATCCACGGTGACGCAATCGCAGGAGACGAAAACAAAGAAGTACAGAGCCCAAGGAAGGCCAGGATATGTGGATGTCGAAGCTGTCTCCAAAGAAGAGCCTCTCTACATAGATTCTATCGCAAGCACCATCAATCACCGTTGCAGACGCGAAGAAGCGAAGCGTGAATGACTCACCCGATGGAGTTTATGTTGCTTGTCTAGAGGCAAACGCGGGAGTTTCAACGCAATTAGCTCCGACACAGTTTGCATCCCTTCCCCCATTAATTTGGAGCACCTCGACGCCATATACACGTCACCGAAACCTCCACTATTCCTTGCACGCTCGTCGCATAATTTCAGACCATCCAGCACCATGAATTTTGGGATTGACTGGAACTTGATTGCCAAATGAAACAAGACGTCTAAAAGACACGATCGTCGCCTGTCGCGATAAAAAAGGGAGTCCACGCACTGGAAACAACATACATTAGATACGGAGAAAATCAAAAGTTAGGTCTGTACACACATTTTGAATACTCTTGGTGAACTCTTCAATTGTTTCCATATCGTCGTAATTAGCGCTCTGGTCCTCGCCAGTCGATGCTCGAGGTTGCGTTAGTAGCCATACGTCCATCATGCATTCCAATCCGCTAGGCGCTCTTCCATCCCCGACATGCATACGTTCCACAGCCCAAGCTCGGAAGAGAAACTGCGTGCTCTCAGCCTAGAGGAAAAGCTATCCTTTAACAGACGCGTAAGTCAAGTCTCAAGAAAAGGGCACGCACCACGTTTTCCGGAGGGGAGTTCTCATCCTTGAGGGCCTTCAGTAGCACGTTATCCGTTCCTATACCCAGTCCCGGCAGGTCGACATTAGTACCTAAAGCGACCCCATGTTGCTCGACTGTTTGTGGCAAAGCACCGTAGAGCGCTCGGTCGTCATACACAGCCTGAGTTTCCAGCGGCACTTCGAATCCCGAACCTACCTGGAAAGCTTCAGCGGCAGACACGAATGGCGAGAGGTTTGCAACCAAGACGTTTCTCCGAGGCATCGCGACTTGACGTTAATAGCGGGGAGCGTCTGGATGCTAGAAAGCCTTGGTTTGCGTCGTACAAGGCAGAGGTGACACAGAACTCCTAACACAGCAGTACTGCACGCATCAATCATCATTCATTGTTGGCGTCGTCAACTCTGAGTCCATCTTCGCACGAATCGCGATCGAATTGACGGAACCTCGTCGGGCGCCTCCAGAGTCGTTAACGCATGACGCCCTATCCATCCTACGTCGAGGAAGAAAGAAAAGAAAAAGTGAGTGACAAGATGGGCGGTCCGAGTCTTCGTCTGTTTGTGTCTCCGTCCGCGTGCCTGAGAAGGCGCGTCAACAGGTACAAATAAGAAGTCGCCTCATTGATCTTGAATCGTCTTGTAATTATAAAAAAAAACTTCGCAAGAAATCGTATTCACTGCACTTGCATGACACATGATGCATGATACTCACTCCAGCAAATTCTTGCAAGCGTTTTGCTCTCGTTAAGGAGAAGTAGATAAGACGTAAAGTCCAAATAATGGCGGCTTACTCGCAGTCGGAGGTACATTCCCGACTGTATCTATCTATCTTTACTTCCAACCTCTAGTCTCCAACCTCCAACTAGCACTCACATACAATTGCGATAATGTACAACATAACATTAACAAGATACGACTCTGAGCGGGAACACTGAGCTTACCGCGCGTCAGAAGCTCAGTAATTTGTGACACACGATGAACAAAAAAAAGCACCTCGTACATGTACAGAAAAAGTGGTTAATTCACGCCTTCGAGTCTCATATGAGACTTTGCCTTTGTCCCGTGGGCTGTGGGTAACGAGAGAGAGACGATAAGAAGAGAGAGGGGGGACGGTAGCAGGAGATTGATACCTATAGCTTATACAGTGTGTTATAAAGAAAAGGAGAAGAAACAGATCTAGAAGCAGAAGCAGAAACGAGAGGTTGCGGTTCGCAAATTCCGAGTCGATCCAAGTGTCGGTGGTGTCGTTGGTATCAGCAGTAGTGTTTTCTGTCCAGCGCCGAGTCGTGTTATACTCCCTCCCTCCCCCAAACAACACACCCAACAAAAACAAGCACTTTCCCTTCCACGCATGCTCTGCAAGAAGAATGAACCCGGCCTAGCTAAAGGAAAAAGAACGAAGCAAAGAGACGAGGCGAGACGAAAGGCCAAAAAAACAAGTCTCCAAGTCTTTAGTCTTCACTTTACTCACGTACCCAAGAACGAAGAGACGAGTTGGGATGGGTGTGGTGTAGGTGTGGGCGGTTGAAGAGAGGGGGGGGGAAGGAAGGAGTCGCTCGAATGCGTACGAGAACCAAGCGATGACGATGATGACGACGATGAGAGTAGAGAGTAAACCCGAAAAAAAAGGAGATCATAAGGAACGATAAATTAGAAGAAAGGGAAACGGAAAGAAAGACAGAAAATAAAAATTGATATTTCAGATAGGCCATAACCCCAACCTCGCCCCCTCACCCCCAGGGCATATCGATATTGTTACAAAATTCACGATTCGTTATTCAGCAATTCGACACACGAGAAAGAAGAAAGACAAAGACAAAGGGGAGAAAAAACGACAAAAGGCCCCAGGGAAAGGAAAGATGGATGACATAACATACGTATACGAAGCGATACGAAGATGGACGAGAAGAAGGAAAGGGGAAGGTGGACGAAAAGGCGATGTACACGAAAACAAAGTAAACAAGCGTAAGCGCAGCGGGAGACTGGATACCGCACAATGAACGGGGACGGGCGTCAAAAGAGAAGAAAAGAAAGAAAAAGAAAGAGAGAAAAAATGGTACACGTATATGTAGTATATGTATAGGAGCGATTTAGTCTGATTCGGTCTGGTCAGGTCTGGTCAGGTCTGGTTGGGAGTGTGACTGATTCGGTTACTGTGGAGGGATGGGGATTGGTGTACACGGTGTTGATGAGGCGAGTGGCTTTCCGCATCTTGTATCTCGTTTATTGTATTTGGTTTCCGGTGTCCGGTATCCGGTATCTGGTGCTAGTGTGACAAGAAAGATGACGCCGAAAAAAAGAGAAAGAGAGGCCGAAGAAAGGAAGAGCAAGAGGGTCGGGTTGCGTGCGTCGTGGACGGGATCGAATGTTGGTAGACACACTCTGCTTCAGAGCTGCATAAACAAAAAAAAGACAAGAAAAAAGGTCAGTCGATCACGTCGACCGGAGGAAAAAGAAAAGACAACGTACATCCATATCCATATCAACCCACCCTTCTTCGTCCACCTCTTCCCCCTCCCTCTCGGGTATACTCTCAACCCGCTTCATACCCACCACACTAACGACCCCGCGCCGACTCCTCGTCGCCGCCGACGCACCATACGCACAAGCCCCATACTTCTCCCTCACACTCCCGTCTCCTCCCATCTTAACACCATCAACGTCCCCATCGACGTCCGCGTCCACATCCTCCATTTCCTCGTCCCCGTCGATATCGATATCATCGTCATCTTCGTCAACTACAGACCGCGGGCTCCCCTCGTCCAGACTGAGACTCAAACTGCTCGAGCGCGCCACGCTCTCGCTCCCGGCGCGCATCTCCGAGCGGGGAAGGGACCACCCGCCTACACTGACACCCCCACCTCCGCCCCCGCTGGCACCTGTATGTATCCCAGGCGCGCCGTTCCGACCGTTCCCGTACGCTTGCATATGTGAGTGGGAGTTGACAGAGGTGGAATACGCAGAGGCGGATATGGATGACCCGGCAACGTCGTGGTCACGGTCGTGGTAGGGTCCGTGTCCGTTGCTGACGCTCTCGCCGTCAACGACATCATAGTCGTGCATATGTCCGTTAGCGTATGTGAACCCGATCGGGACGGACATGGGGAGGGCAACGCCGCCACCGTTGTGGTTGGGAAACGCTGCGTGCGAATGCGAATGGGAATGCGAGTGGGAATGCTGGACTCCAGTCCCGTTCTCATTCTCGAGTTTGATCTGATCCACACCCACATCCCCGTCTTCATCGTAGACATCGTCGTCGTCATCGTCCCGCTCGTGCTCGTGCACCTGACTTTCGAGTTCTTCGTCTGCGTAAGGAGATACCTTCATCCCCGCCGATCCGATAAGCACCCGGCTCGATGCGGATACAGATGTGGGCATGGATGTGGGAGGTGTACCTGAGCCAACGGACGGCGTCGTCGAGGTTGGGCGAGCAAGAAGGCCTGGTCGAACTTGAGTCAAGCCGCTCTGCATCGGGACCGAAAACTCCGACATCTTTGGGCCTGGAGTGGGTGTGGACGTCGATGGGGCGCGGCTGCTCAGACCCGTTGGGACGGACGAGCTGATGGGCTGGCGCGAGGGTATGGATGATGAGATGGTGGAAGATGAAGGGGCTCTGGGCTGGGATTGAAGAGGGCGTGAGGAGGGGATGACGGTTGTGAGTTGCGGGTTCATGGCGGACATGTTTGCTTCAGATGGAGGTGGGAGGAGGCCGTTGGATAGGAACGAAGGCCAATGGGAGCGATCCTCGGGGAGGGAAGAGCCGGGGTCGAGATGAGAGAGGATCGTTGCGGCCTTGATGCGATTCGGTTAAATAAACTCGAAATGAGAGCAGTGAACGATGCTAACCTCAAGTAATTGAACCTGCTGATGCTTCGAGTACATATACTTGCTCGCTTCACGCCAATGAGGAGAATGCTCCCAACGATGCTTGACCAAACACGACGGGTGTCTGTAGACCTTTAATGGTACAAATCAACATCAAAAAATCTCTCAAATTACAGTGCGGCATACCTTCGAACAGCTCTCGCATTGGAAGATGGTACCACGCTTCTTGACCTTCGTCGCTCTCCCTTTCTTCGTAGTAGTGCCCACACTGTCCGCGACACTTGCTCCATCGCCTTCATCGAACTCGTCCAAATCCACATCCCCGTCGTCGTCCAGTCCTCCGACACTCGAAACTGAACGCGCCACCGCACTCGTACCCGTACCCGAGCTCGCACTCCTATTCGAGTTGTTGGACGCCGAGATGGTGATAGGAAGCGAGCTGTTCACGGGCAGATCGTGGACGTATGAAGCCTGATTTAGCTTAGTCACGGAAACGGACAAGGACTGCGCCTGGGCCTGAGCCTGGGAACAGCCGCGAGTGTGGGCAGAAATGGAATTGTTGGGAGGAGCGTGGCTGTGCAAGTTATGGGAGGGTGAAACAGAGGGGGTAGGCGAAATGGATAAGCCGGAATGTGAAAGTGAGAGCGCAGAGAGCGCTTCGAGGGCAGACGTTGACGAGTAGCTCGCTGGGCTAGAGAAGAGAGAGCAGCGTCGTCAGCATCATCAATGGGTAGTAGGTCGAGCAAAGGAGGAAGGGGCGGGATGACGAGGGAAAGCTGACGTGGAAGCGGGAGAGGGGGGAGGGGGCGAACAAAGCACAAAAAAAGTCTCTCTGAAGACAATGACAATGGAAACTGACCTGGGCCTCGATACTGCTTCACGGGCGTCTGACATACGCCTACGAATCTGGCTGGTTGAGCTCAAGCGACGATGCTTGAGAGCATGAGAGCCGTTCTTGCCTGAGGCGAGGTCCTTGAGATCCCTTTCCTTCTGTTGAATGGGCGGCTTGTCCGCGTGTGCGGAGGTGAGGGGTATAGGAGGCGCCGCCGCCGCTGCATTGGAGAGACTGAAGAGCGCCGAGAGACCTGACTGAGGGTTTGTCTGTGGGAGAGTCGTGGGCATCGACATGGTGTTTGGTGGACAAAGTCGCCGAGAAGGAGGGGAGAGAGGTCGTG
Organism: Hymenochaete sp. R1; assembly: GCA_019400425.1. Lineage (NCBI taxonomy): Eukaryota > Fungi > Basidiomycota > Agaricomycetes > Hymenochaetales > Hymenochaetaceae > Hymenochaete > Hymenochaete sp. R1. The sequence continues at coordinate 28,846 of JAFREE010000218.1, forward strand.
GCAGAGGGAGAGGGAGAAGAGAAGTCGACTAGAAAAAGATTTAAAGAATGGGTGGATTGCTCAGAGAGACTTGGAGACTCAGAGGAGCATCTCCGTTCAACCTAGTCAACCTCTGCTGCTGCTGCTCGTCGATGCTGTCGTCGCTGTTGTTGTCGTCCAAGTCCGTCGTTATCTGAGCCACCGTTGTCGCCAGCAGTCGTTCGATGTCGTCGAGAGAGCGGGATATGAGATGAAATGGAGAAGAGCGGTGGAAATGAAAGCAAAGGAAAGAAAACAGAAAAAGCTTACAAGAGAAGGGTGAAGGAGAGGGCAACAGTCGTCTCGATTAGGAAATATTTCACAATGTTAACGTCGATCACTGTAATATCACGTAATCACAGTCTTCCCGCGATGGGTTGAATGTTTCAACTTCAACTCGTCCACAATGCAGCATTATGTAATATTGCAGCCTGAGCTAGTACTATAGTACTGGTAGATTGAAAATTGAGGCTCTGTTCGGTAGCGTTGCTAACAGGTTGCTTGCTAGTGCTATCTCCGCTTAACACACATAGGTTCCCACGCTTAGTGCTGAACTTGCTTTCCGCGTGTTCAATCGTTCCACAAAGCGTGGGAACGGATTTATGTTAAGCGTAGCTAGCACTGGCAAGCAACCTGTTAGCAACGCTACCGAACAGAGCCTGAGTGTCTACTAACTAACTATACACCTCTCACAACCTCTCACCTTCAGTCGAAAACTCATCAACGCCCTCCTTTAAGCCCCAATACACGCTAATCTCAACTTTTTCAGCCCCTTTTGTACTCGCAATTTGTGTGCTGCTGGTATTTAAACAGGGGCCCTGGTGCGAAGATGTCTCCGCTCTGCTCGCTGCCTTGCATGGGTCCCGCTACCGTTGTGCGTGTCTTTCATGTTTTATATCTTTCACTTCTGCTCGATTGGGGTGCCAGTGTGCTCACGACTCGGTTTTCCCTCCTCCATCAGTCGTGCGCTCTCAGACACACGCTTCGCGCTTTAAATCCGTCTGTCGCTCGGCGGTGACATTTGCATCCTTCTACTTCACAACACATGTACTCTAGCGTTTGCAAAAGTATCGTTCTAGACCTACTGCTACCTCAAAAATAGTGGAAAGTCTCGAACAATATTGGAAATCCGCAAAAAAAGGCTGCTCTATAGCTCCTTGTTCTCCGCACTCCACAACGTCTTCATACGCTCGCGTCTTTCCATCGTAACCAGCCTTTCCCTCCTTCCCTTCCCCAGCTCGGGACCTGTCGAACTCGTCTGCCGGTGGCTGCTCGGACCACTCGAGCATTTGAGAGTAAACCCCTTACCCTCCTCTGCACGCTTACGATTCCTGCCGCTTCAGCTGAAATGATACAGATTGGTAAATGGTGGTCGGCGTACATATGTACGTAGCTAGTAGGGGCGTTGATGGTACTCAATTGACAGGCTTTCCGGTTCGTATTGTATGGATACGCATGCATGCGGAGAAGCCATCTGCGTTCTTCTTTTCTCCGGCTCCGTTCATTCGTTCAATCACGCTTTCCCTTTTCTCTTCCCCGACTACGACTACGACTCTGTCTCTGTCTCGGGTAACTCTAACTTCGCAAGGCAAGGGTAAGTCTGTCTACACTTTCCTTGATCGCCTCCGCTTGCACGTTTACGTTCACATTCTCCGTCCGTGAAGTTCACGGATTTAGTCCACTGTCTTTTTCCGCATCTATAGCTACTAACCCCCGCCCCGGCCCGCTAACGTATCTCGCACCCCGTACGCTCACATGGAAGGTCGGTCCTACTGGTGTTATCACCCGGACCATCCCATCCGCACCCCTCATTACATGAAAAAAATACGGGAACACAACTGTTGGATACAGTCGAACGGCCCATCCGTCCTCGTCTTGCGTTTTATTGGGGAGAGGGGTAGGGATAAATAAAGAATCCAGAACTATAATCTGTAAACTCTGACTGTAGCGCAATCATATCCTCTACGAGGTTTGCTCAGCTTTGGGCAGACGTCCTCACTGACTCCTCAGTCAGAGGTCAATGGCAGAGCTACCGTTCTACACCACATTCGCGTTTGCCCTTCACAGGGAGAACCGCTCTTTTCATCTGGATTTGGTCCGAAGAGGTCAGGCTGACGGACGATGGGAGTTACAAAACACATAAGGGTCGTTTCGGGATTGAAGGACGGTCTCAAATCGTGATGGTTATCTGCACACACCCTGAAATTGGTGAGTAATGTCTATCCCGAGCCCCCGTACATGTACATCACATCGCCTCCATGCCGTCTCCTATCGAACCCTTTCGGGTTCGGCGTCCTCACCCCAGACTTATCCAACTCCTCCAACATCTCAGAACACTCCTTCCAAACCCTATACGCCTCCTGGCGGTACCGCTCCGACGAGACGACAGCGTACAACTCCGCGTCGTCGAAGATCGCGGCTTTCCAAGGCGTGCTTGTGCTGGAACCTTCGACTGAGAACTGGGGCGTCTCTGAGTCGAAGAGCAGCGCTGCGTCCTTCAGTTGGTCCTCGCGGAATGCTTCCACACGTTCTTCTTCCTCGTCCAACGCGAGCGTCGTCAGCCCGTCTACCCATTTCTTGATCACACCCGCCTCCGCCTCCGTCCCCGCCTCCGTCCCGAATGACTCGGATGCCCATGTACTCTTCATCCACCTCTCCAGCGTACCGTGCACATCACACGGAGCCGTCCTGATTTCATTATGCACCTCGTTATGAGACGCACGATAGCTCCGGAGCGTCGAGCGATCATCCTTGTCACACGCGTACCGCAGTTTCCGACGAAGAGACCTAAGCCTCCCCAATGACTTCATCATCTTCACGCGAGCCAGGCGGGCGTCCATGATTCGCTTTTGGTGCTCGTACAACCCCCTCGCGTCGCTACTTGTGTTAGGCTTGAGTGTTGATCTCAAGCCGGAGGTTGGTTTGCTTCGTCACGCAGTATGAATCTGAACGGGTGTT
>JAFREE010000219.1:0-31302 GCA_019400425.1 Hymenochaete sp. R1
TTCGTGCCCATGATCAAAAACGTCGGGCCCACGTCCTTCATTGGGGAGTTCTACGACTCCTTCCCCAAGGAAGCCATAGACCGCTTCCTGTACCACGTCAACGGCCAGATGCGCTACATCCGCGATCCGCGCCGTTTTTACGACAATAAGAAGTCGCACTTCATTGTCGGCAAAAACAACATGGCCGTGCTACAGGATGGGGACTTCCCCCATGGCTTCAGTGACGCCTTGCTCGAGGCGTGTAAGGTCGAGCACGACGTGTACGCCGACGCCGAACCCCGTGTCGTCACCTTCGCGCGCGACGGGATTACTCCCACGTCAGGTCCGTGGTCTCCCGTCACGGTCCGCGACGCCTTGGAGTTACGCGCACGCGCCCTTCGCGACACAGCTGACGGCATTTGGAGGGGCTGGTACAACTACGTCGTCACGGAGGCTCCACACGTGAAGACCGACCCCGTCGACCCCGCCCTCGCACACTTCCGGACCCTGCACCCCCTCCCCGCCTTGCCGCGTAACTGCGCGACACGCCTCATACAGACGTGGGACGAATCTTGGCCCCTCCCAGCCAAAGCCCACTTCCTCCTCATGCGCAACGAAGAGTACCTGGCACCGAAACCCGGGGGCGAACCACTGCCACCAGGCCTACGCTCCCCGGAGCCAGGCACGCTCGACTTCCACCTGTTGCGCAGGTATGTCGAAAGCAGGGGGCTCCACAGCCACTTCCGTCAGCCGCCACGCGATTCCCAATACATCGCTGCTCTCCGTGTCTTGGCCGACGTATTTAAGAACATCGACGCCTTCCCCGACGGCCCCAAACACTTCCATCCGCAGATGATGGAAGGCCCCCTATCCACGGCCACCCTACTACCCTGGGTACGCGACCGATGCAACGCCTCACAGGCCACATGCCGTCGGTGGAAGGAATACTGCGATAACGCACTGGCAGACCTAACGGCTCGCGGGTTCTAAACAGGTGCAGGGGTCATTATATGGCGCGGGGGATTGAGTCGACGGCTTCGGGGTATCTCCTACACGCAGTGGAACGGTACCGACGGCGACGGACAGACAGGACGGCAACATAGGGCGCGTCCCCAAACGAAAAATCAAGTACCCTTAAAAAACGACAGGCACCTCTCGATAAAAAGCCTGCTCCTCATTCTTCTCGGACTCCTCCAAAATCTTATTTTATTCCCATTATTTTATTCTTCCCGTCTTAACTTCGCACCCACAATTCAACTTTCTTCCCTCTCACTAGTTTATGCTTGCTTAGTTCCCTTTCTTCGTTTTCGACCATGCCCTGGTCGCGTGGGGGAGGGTGTAAGGCACCAACGACCTTACCGACTACAACATGGATGAACCCTCGGTCATCCCCCAACGATTCAGGGTCAAGAGCGAACTCACTGCGTGGGATTCGCTCTTCTTATATACTCACAAAAACTATGTAGTTTTATTTCGCTATTCAAGTACTCTACATTCGTTCTAAGGTAGAGTAGGTTTTTATTTTGTATTTCGTTCGTATAGTGCAATCGAACACCCGTTCAGATTCATACTGCGTGACGAAGCAAACCAACCTCCGGCTTGAGATCAACACTCAAGCCTAACACAAAGCCTCTTTTCGATCCTTGTGATCAAATTCTCAAAGCCTTTTTTCGATCCTTGTGATCAAAAAGATACAAAGATATGGTACTTGTGTATAACTTGATGGATTCGTCCAAGTCACCCAAGGATCCAATGAGCTCGGATCGGGACCAAAGGGATGATGCTAGGTTGCGCAAGGCCGGTGCATGCTCCTTGTGGCCAGGAGGGCGTAAAGATAGAATATATCTGTGCAAGCCTATGGATTCATCGATATCACGCTGAGATTTTTTTAAGTTTGATTCGGTACCAAAGATCCTTTGCTAATTCGTGCAAAGCTTATTCGTGACTGTGGTGGCCATGAGGAGATAACATTAACGCGTCCCTCCGAGCGGATGAACTCGTCTATGTCGCCTTGAGATTTAGTGAACTTGAATCGGGATCGTAGGCCAATCGCCAGATCACGCAAAGCTTCCAGGCGATCTTTGTGACCAGGAGGACATAACGATTGCTCGTCCCTTCTAAGAAGGATGGACTCAGTGATGTCATCCAAGATTTTAGTGGACTTGAATCGTGAGCGAAGCGCTATTGCGAGATCGCACAAAGCTTGTCCACGGTCACGGTGACCAGGAGGACACAGTGATAATGCGTCTCTATTTAGGTGATTAGATTCGTCTATATCGTCTTGGGAACCCGTATGCTCGAATCGGATCCAAAGGGCGATTGCAAGGCCATGCAAAACCCTTCTGCGGTCTTTATGATTAGGAGAACATAAAGAAAGCACCTCCCTCCTGAGACGGATGGACTCATCGAAATCTCCCTGGGACTCGGTAAGCTCAAAAACGGAGTCTTTTATATCCAATGCCTCGAGACTGCCCCGAAATGGCAGTGGCGAAGCTGCGTTCTCTGCAGTCGATGGTTAAGAGGAAGGTACAGTATCGTAGGTAGTGAGCCACATAAACTCTATTATACTTCTGAGCTTTGGCATTTGGGGCCTGGCAGATGGATCGCGGTTCCAACACTGCCTACAGACGCCTTGCAATTTCAAGTAAATATCAGGGCCGGCTTGTAAGGATTTGGGAAATCTCGGCAACACCCCCGTGCTGATTGCGATGTACACCTGGCCTTCAGAGTGGCTTTGATACAGTCTGATCTTTGTGATAAATTCCTATTGATGAAGATAAGACTCGTTATGTTATAAATAGAGGCATGAACACGGATACGCACGTAAAGCGTCATAGAAAATGCCCAGACATCTGTTTGTTTTGAGTGCTTGACATGGAGATCGGTAACGTCGAGGAGTTCAAGAGCCAAATAATTGACCGTTCCTTTCATTCCTGAAGTCGTCTGCGCCAAAGACCTGCTTGCGATGATCATCCTACAGCTTCCAAAGTCACAGAGCAAAGCCCTCCCCTCCGGAGATATGACAATGTTATCCTTACAAATACAAATAATAAGTATTCAATTATACACTACCGGAGAAAGGAGGGGTGGAAGTTCGAGTGGCTCGCTGCTCTCACCGACTTGACGTCAGAGTGCACAACGTTTTTCTCGTGCAAGTACTCCGGTCCCTCTGCAATATCGAGGGCCGAGTGATAATCAGAAATCATATTCTGAGGGTATACATAGAGACATACCAAGTGCAATGATTTAGCGAGTCCCATATTTGGATTTGACCTGAGGAACTCCCAAGCGGATCCATTCACCATCCATTCAGAAATGATCATAGGGTAGCCCGTCTCCGCGCAGAAGGCGTAGCCTAGGAGAGGGAGAATTTGGGGATGATTGAGCTTCGACCACATATAAATCTCTTGCTCGAATAACTAGCGGTCCATATGCATAATGTGAACGTAGAGACTACGAGTAGAAATACAAAACTCACCTTCATGTAGTCGATAGACTGGACGTGACCTCGTAAGCGCTTGATAGCAACCTCAACCTCATCGCGCACTTTGAGAGAACATTTCCCTATAAAGACCTCAGAGAACGTTCCATGACCAACCGAATACTCCGACCTCGCTGTCAGTCGTCCATGCAGGTCAAAACTCTGGAGATGGACCCAGATGCTTCTATCGCCCACAGGCAGCTGCTTGCTAATCGTCAGTGATTTCCCGGTCAATCCTTTACTTGAGCCTTCCTGGCGAGAAAGCTCGTCTTGAGACGTCTCGGATGTGGCATTTCGTGAGTTCTCCGGACGACTTCTGGGATCTTGTGGAGAGTTTCGAAAACTCATCTTGAGGGATGTTAGGAGAAAGAGTCGTCGAACAAGGTTGGGCACGGTGTGCATTTTCACCTATGACAAGGCGCGCATCGGGCGGTGAATCGGTGATGGAGTCATGAATGGGCAACAGAGGCCAAGACTGTTCATTTCAGCATATCAGTAGCGTGCATAATTGTTGCGAGTAGCTCTACACGCTGTCTCGTCCTGCACGCTGAGCTGATATTGGCGATGGAGACCATGATAATTTGGAACAAGCGCGGAATATAACTCGGACACAATCGTGCAGAAGGACCTTGAAGGTGCGGCTAAAGTCAATTAGTAAGCATCGGGCCGGGCAGGAGCCAGTATCTGGTCTTGTCCGGGCCGCAACCATACCCCTTTTCACTCTCCTGACTGAACCTTCACCCTCGCACGACCATACGTAGCTGCTCATAGGGTCATAGATGTAAGCACGTCGATTACTGGCACTAATCCGAATCAATATAGAGCACGTCAATACCGATTGGTTGATTGTGAAAGGTTAATAATCTGAAGTATCATCATCATTAGTTACTTAAGTTTTCCGAATTGCTATGTGATCACGCTACATTCATGAAAAGGGCTGAAAATAACGCAGAGAACTATCGGTTCAGCATATGTGCCGGAACGTTTTATACTCAATGAAGGTACTGGAGAGTTGAGCTGATACTTGACGCATACTTAATATTCTGCTGACGACTGTTAATGGAGATTTAAACATATGACTTACACTTTTCATAATGATGATGGGTCCTCCCGCCATTCGCAAGCGACCGATAGCTATAGGGAAGCTACGTTGGGAAACGATAAAGATGCATGACTTTGATGAACAACGAGGAAGGAATGAATTTGGCGGATGGTACACACGCGCCGATGACGCTACTGAAACTACCCGTAGTACCTTGTCCTCGCTCTCACTCCCACCACCACCGTCCTTGCGTCCTGCATGCCCTCCTCGACGTCCTCCTCGACGTTGACTATCCTTCTCGCACGCTATCGACGGCAATGGCACCTAGTATAGCATCTTACAGGCTCGCTTTTGTCGCATTCGTTCTCATTCAGGCAGTCTTATGGTCGCATTCTCGGTACGCCGCACTCGAAGACACCGTTCTCAATGTCGACAGCGGCGATTTGCTTCATACATTTCTCAGGCGTTCGCTTGATACGACGATGGAGGCGGCCGTGAGTGGGAGGGAATGTTCGCCGTTGTCTGTACCGACCAATGAGCAATGCTCGCACGTCAGACAAACCTGCCAAACCGCAAAAACTTTCCTCTCGATCCCTTACGCCGAGCACTACTTCTGCGCATCCACCTCTACCCGTCCATTCGTTTTCCTCCTCCTCATTATTTGGCTAGCATTTCTCTTCAGCACTCTCGGAATCTCCGCCTCCGACTTCTTCTGCCCCAATCTCGCAACCATTGCCGAAAGACTCGGCCTGGACGAGAACGTAGCGGGAGTAACGTTCCTTGCGCTCGGGAACGGCTCGCCCGATGTGTTTAGCACGTTTTCTGCCATGCGTGCCGGGTCGGGTGCCCTAGCCATAGGGGAGCTTCTCGGGGCTGCCAGCTTCATCGTGAGCGTCGTCGTCGGCACGATGTGTATCATTCAACCTTTCTCGGTCGAACCGAGGTCATTTATGAGAGACGTGGGATTCTTTGCTGTAGCCGTCGCGATGCTTTTGGTGATACTCTGGGACGAACGAATACAAGCATGGGAGGCTGGTCTTCTCATCGCATTGTACGTATTGTATGTATTCGTGGTGGTGATTGGGTCGTGGTGGGATAAGAGGCAGTTCCGGAAGAAACACCTAGAAAGCATAGTTCGGGGTGAATATGCAGCAGAAGAAATGCCAGAGCCTTACAGAGACGAACGTAAGTTGTTCTACTCGCCAATCGCATATTCAATTGATTGAAGATTACTTTCAGCCGGATCTCCCGAATTTTTATCTGTCCCCTCACATTCTCCCCGTGCTCGCGCACATTCCAGTCCGGGGACATTGCCATCCATCCCGCCTTTTCAACTGCAACGTACTTCGTCCACACGCTCCTATCCCCATTCTGTCAGAGGGGGCTCTCGCTCGCCTTCCCCGACATCCCTACACAGCCCACACTTCGGCCAGATGCCTTCATTCTCACTGGCCGGAGCGCTTGAATTCCGACACGTTGTCGCTTCGCTCCAGCACCAGTCTGCCGGAGCAACGCTGAGTGCGTTCGACTCACCCGTATCTCCATATGCAGGAGGACACTACCATTCGCATCGACATTCTCTCTCAAGACGAGCGTCGACGCAATCGCGTTCTTCGGACGGAAGTAAAGATTCGTTCGAGACCGCTTTACCCCTACATTCCGCAAGGGGCTCCCATTCGAACTCGAGAAGTCCGCTATCACGATTGATAACTCTCCCGGGAGAAAGCGGAAATGACCAGTTGGACGTGGAGATGGACAGACAAAGAGGAAGAGGAAGTGCGAGTGCACCTCCGGGACTTGCTGCTCACCATTCAGGAGGATCAGACTCCCAACAAATCCCGCTCATCTCAACCACTCCGGCTTCACCAGAGTCGGACTCCTCCTTTGATCCCAATGCACTCAATGCAGGGCTCCGCAGCCCACCTCCGCACCGTACGTTCGACCGACACGCTCCCGGCCTCGAGATTGATTTTAACCATGGGCACGGGCCGCGTCGTACAAAGAGACAACGTGTAATGCACATCATCCGGCGTACCGTACATGTCCTCTTCCCAACTCTACACTCTTTCAGCGGGAAATCGTTCATGGGGAAAGTGGCTTCCCTCCTCGCTGCCCCAGCTGTGTTGGCTCTGACGTTGACGTTACCTGTACAAGTTACCCCGCGCACAACGATCCCGGCCGAAGAGAAGATGCCGTTTACGTCTGCTACGGCCGGAACTCTTTTAAACGGCGTCGGTATACCTGAGGCTAGGCTTGTCGATTTCGAGGAAGAAGGTATGTCCGCCGAGAGGCTGTTGACGGCAGAGGAAGATGCAGACGCAGACGATGCGACGTCAAACCTCGATACGGGCGCCATCCGACAAGAACTCCGCTTCAACAAGTACTTAATGGCGGCCCAGATGGTACTTGGCCCGCTATTCTGTGTCGCGGTGCTCACGGCGGGGTTGAGTGCTCGGAAGGAGGCAGTGGTCTTGTTCGTGACGGCTGGGGCGGGTGTGCTTGCTGCGGCCTTGGTGTTGATCTTTGCGGAGAGGGGCGAAGAGCCTGGAGCACAGATGGCCAGGTGTTTCATGGGCTTCATCGTAGCGGTCGTTTGGATCATGGCCATCGCCGACGAAGTCGTGAACGTCCTGAAGGTTCGCGTCTCTCCCAATCCCCAATCCCCAATTCCCCTACTTACGCGTCCCATCTCATCTTATTCTATACCTCCCAACACAGACATTCGGCTTCATCTTCGGCCTCTCCGACGCCCTCATCGGACTCACCATCTTCGCCGTCGGGAACTCCCTCGCAGACTTCGTCGCCAACATCTCCGTCGCGTCCTTCGCGCCCCTCATGGGCTTCGCCGCCTGCTTCGGCGGGCCCATGCTCAACATCCTCCTCGGCGTCGGCGTCTCGGGCACGTACGTCGTGCGCGCCGCGGGCGGGGTGCCGTACAAGCTGAGCTTCGGGCCGACGCTTGCGGTGAGTGGGGTGGGGTTGTTGGTGTTGCTGGGCGCGACGATGGTTGTGGTGCCGATGAGGGGGTATAGGCTTGAGAGGCGGTGGGGGTTCGCGCTTGTGATTTCGTATGTGGTGATTATGGTTGTGAATGTGCTTGTGGAAGTGAGGCAGGAGAGCTAGGAATGAAGGACTGTTTATGTTTGGAACGTTGATGGTTTGTTCTTGGATCAACGCTGGAGTTGGGTTGGATTTATGTTTCTCTTTTTTTTTTTTACTGAGAAGGTTATCTGGTAGCTTTACATTGCTGTCGCTGTCGCCGTCTGTCTGTCCCATATGAATGTATCGTACCAATGTCATTAACTACGCTGTCATTATTGCTACTCTTTGCATCCATTGCATACACGAATGGATTGCTAATTCGTACTTTTTATGTCCTTGCTTCTATCTCACCGATTGCTTTGGCCCTCGGGATGGCGACGCCTCAGGGCTCTTCCAACGTGAAGGTACGTGATGTCATTAAAGGGACGAAGCTAACGAAATCAATGCAGCCATACAGAAGTAAATGTTCGAAGCAAAAACCAGGGGAGCGACGACACGAAGAAAATCAAAGAAAGAAAGAAAAACCCAGAAGCATCCGTTCAAGAACCCGAAGACCTGCTCAGCCCGACACCCCTCAAATCACCATCGACCCAACCAACATTCCCAACCCACCAACGACCCCACCCACCACCCACCCCACACTAACCCCCACACTCCTCCCCGCACCCGAACCAGACCCAAACGCCCCCGTCCCAGAAGAATCTGCGCCTGTCCCCGTCAGCGTCGCCGACGACCTCGTGTTCGTATTCGTGACCGATATACTCGCAGGCAACGTCCCCGTCAACGTATTCTGCGCCGACCGACCACTACTTGCACTCGACCCGCTCGAAAACGATATACTCCCGCTCCCACTCCCGCTCGCGCTGGCACTCGCACTCCCCGAAGCGGCCCCATTAACGGGAATAGGCGTCAACTCGACGAACCCCGTTTCGGTGATGAAGGTCGTGGTGGACGCCTCGAGGAGGGACTCGAAGCACGTGGCGTCGCCGAACTGGGAGTCGTCGGTGAAGGCGCATTCGATGCCGATGGTGAAGGTCTCGTCTGCCGTGGCGATGACGGCGACTTCGGAGACGTGGGTTGCGTCTTGGACGAGGGTCACTGGGAAGTGGGTTAGTAGGTTAGTATATCGTCATGATCATGGTATTCGGGAGTAGATGGCTCGAACGTACTGGTATACGCCATGCCGAGGGTATCGAACTCGGGCGCGGAGAGGACGTAGGTCGTCCCGTCCGCACCTGTTCCTACGACCGATCCTTGAAGGTCATCGCCCTGGAAGCCAACAGGGAAAAGAGACGCGGTGCCCTGCGCTTGGACACGAAGGGCCGCTGCGAGGAGAAGGAGGGCGTTCGTTTTCGAGTATCGAGAGACCATTATAGGAGATAGGTAGACACTGAGACAAAAAGAAAAGGGCGACCTTCAAACAAACGATGGGGGGGGGGGGGGGGGATCTCGTTCGTGCTTTTCGTGCGGTCGCGAAGTCGGGCTTGCCTGAGGGAATTTATACTAGTACGCTAGGCATTGTCGGAACTTTGACCAGGCCAGGACGACGTTCGCCGCCGCCGCTCAACCTCAACCTGAACCTCGAGGCGGACCTGAACGCGCGCGCCAGGCCAGCCAGGTCCAATGATAATTCGCTCAAGGGCGCCAATCTGAGATTTTGATCAGAAAACAAGGAACGAACGCGCGCATATGCGAGTTTCTCCTTTTAATTTGGACTAAACAAGGCTCGGCTTTTGAAGCTTTTTTGAGGGATCCTGGTGATCTCACCAGGATTGCTGGACCTTTGTATTGATTGTCGGATCCTGGGTGATCAGTATCTGAAGAGCTATTTGTCAGAGGCGGTCGAAACTCATGTCGTCGGCGACAGATCCTTGATCCTCTGTAAACGCAAGTTAAGGGCGCCTATTTACGAGATTGTACGTGTTTGAGCGTCTTGGTGAAGGAAAAGTGGCCGCAAATACAAGCTCGCCTTTGCATGTAGTCTTTGAATGACCTCGACCCGTTAAGAACATGATAGAGTCGATACGAATAGGAGGAGAAAAATCATTTTGCGCTCTTGTTTGCAGCACCTGTGGCACCTCTGCTCTTTTCCTTCTTCTGTATGTCCGTTCGTTCCTCTGGATCTGTTCCGGAGAAGGCGCATCAAAACAATCCGGTCCGCTTTGCGACAAGATATTGCCAGCTGCCTGATGTTGTTGGAAGGGCGGACGGACGGATTGTTGATCAGGGTCCCGTTCGGGTGGCGGGAGTCAGGTGGTAGAGATTTTCCAATTCTTCTCACGCTCATCCACGTACTCAAATTCTCACTTCATCTTTTCACGACCATCATGCTCAACTCTTTTGCATGCGACAACAATCATATATACAGGAAGTGCTTCTACGTTACATGGAAGATGAAAAAGCCGCACCGCCAGAGTCCGAAAGAGGAAAATTGAACTACAGATAAGCAATCTCGAACAACAGGCAACTACTGATTATTCGATTTGCATTTCGAATATCACGCTACTTCCTGGCACAGCTCTGGAACTGCATCTTTGCACTCATTGGAGACGCCGCCCACCCTTTGGCTATCAGGAAGAGCCCCGGTTGCTTCCGACGCAGCCTCAGTGACCAATATGGTCGAGGTCAAAGCAATTGTCGACGTCTCTATTTCCCTGCCGCCTAACTTTGGCACATGAGAAGGAAAGTACTGGGAATGCTATGTCAGTTCATTGTTTCACTTCAAAGACAGAGAGCGCACGAGAGGGGTGGCCATGACAGCAGAGATAAGAGCGAGGAAAGCGAAGGAACGGCCTTGCATAGTGTGTTTTCTGCAAATATAGTGTCTCTTATCTGATCTTTCAACTAGAAATAATTTTTACTGGACTCACGGTTTTAATAATCGCTTGGGAATGAGGAAGAGAGAGAGAGAGACTAGTTTTCAAAGGCTAAGACAGAGAGTCGCTTGGTCTACAAGCGTGTTGGGCTTTGGCTGGTATATGGTCTGCTTGCACGAAACGGTGCTCTGCTTTATGTATCTGACTTCAGATCGCTGATTGCTATGGGCAGGTCTTCAACTGCGTTTGAATCACGGGCTTTCATGATTCGCGACGTCGAAATTGAGGCCATTCTCTCAGAACCGAACAACGTATCATGGTATTCAGACGCAACCAGGATGAAGGGGCCTGTTGAGACGCCGTCTGGCCATCTCATCGACCGTCACGCTTCTGAGAGTGCACCGCTGTTCTGTACGGGCATTCGTATCAACAGGACGTGATACTTGATTTCAAACACCGGCGTTGCTAATCTTGGTGATCTTCAAATCCAAGCCTGGGAATTGCTCGGCGTCCTCCTTGAAACAGAAATGATCGCTATCAAGCATAGCAGACACTTCTGTTCTGTGGCTGATGATTTCTAGATACTCTTGAATCTCACGGATTGATGTACAAGCTGTAGTATGTTGAGTAGGCAACTCACAGCGAAGCACATCGACATTCATCATTATCACATTGAAAATCTGGCTTCCATCAACGTCGCCTTGCTAACCATCGCCTTGATGAGCCATCTCACACCGAATTGATCGTCTTCTACATTCCGTGCCTCACTCTTCGTAGCTGTGCTTCTAAGTATCTTAGGAATAGGTGCGTGTGTAGATGTTCTTTGATTAACATAGGCATACGCTGATATGTATATACCCGACTTACAGCGAGTGGAGTATTTGCGACGAGAACATCACTTCAGCCCACAGCTAAGAAATATAAGCAACATATGCAGCACAGAAATGTCAGATTACGCCAGTCAAAGGCTTATTAACTACAAAAGGATACAATCATCATCTTTTCCAGCCACCTTTGCATTCGCCATTACACCTTTGCTTGGAGTCGACTCTGTCATTCGTGATCCAGTCCTCGATGCCAGACCCGAGTTCCTCTAATATACCCCCACGATATGATAATTCGTTTGCGCGTGAAAATAACAATGGGGACGCTCCGTTATGCTTCTCAAGTTGGGGGTTGACAGGCACGCCGTTGTTGACCTCATGACCAATGGCAGTGTACTGGTTGTCAGATGTGGAATTCTGCAGTGGGTCAGGATAAAAATAAATAAATAAGCTGTTTCATGGGTGCACCTTAGTCACCGGTAAAGCTAGAATAGCAGGAAAGATGAAAAGGAGATGGGTGGGTGTTGCAATGTACATGACTGTCTCGAATAAGTAAGCTTCGAGTCAAACTCAATCACCCTAATATTTACTCACTGAATGTTTATCGTAACGGTCGCAGAGTGAAGATGGAATTTTTTAAACGAGAGTGAGGCAAACCAGTTGCTTTGATGGAGAAACGGAGTCAGAAAGCGTTCGCACAAAAGTTGGGGGATTGTGAACACCTGAGCGTTTGTGAGAATTGTTTTTATACAAGATTCGTGCATTTGACAAAAGAGGCTCCTATTGGAAGGCTAAAAAACAGAACCTTGATGCGGTTGTACATCGTCGTCATTGATCGTGAGCCCTTTTTCAGCGTCCGAGTCATCGATACTGATTGGTTGGCTCGAAGCCTTGACGAAGATAGATATCAGCGAGTTGTTACCCTGTTCATAGAAACGCTGGTCTGTGCCTGGCGATCACGGGACGGGAGACTATGATTTCGAAGCTTTGATTGCTTCGCTTTACATGAGAAAATCAAATTTCAAAATCTTTTCCCTTTCTCAACAGTCCGCAGCTAGGCGCGAAAGCAATGTCTTCAATACAACCGAGAGCGAGGAGAACGAGGATACTTCCTGACCAATGGATAGAGACCATATACAACGATTCATCGTGCATACACGGAGATACCTAATTTTACCAGGCATCGCTGGCGTGCCATTCGATTCATAGGGTAATGAGAGAAACACGTCAATGACCTTCCTTCATCGCGTTGTTGATATCTGTTGACGCGCCATTAAGCCACTTCTTCCAATAAGCGAGACGCGTCTTCGCCTGTTTCACCACAACCAGAACCACAACCACACTTTCCTTACAACTATCACTACCCATCTCTCCCTTCTGGCCATGGCGGACGCTCAGGCTCTGCGTCACAGCTCTCGTATAGGTTCCTATGAAAATAGAATCTATACTTCAAATGCACAGATTCTAGATCCAGTATTCGTGCATGCAGACGGTGACCTAATGGGAAAATATGTCGGTGCTGTTGACCCATACGACTTTCTTCAGGTCTATCTTCCAGATCATCTGGAAGGAATGCCATCTGTGGATCATTCCAAATCCAAAAACATCGCTTCTCAATTGGACGAAACCAAAATGTATGATCTTATGGTGCGTTGTATATCTTTATCACTCAAACTTGATGTCAACTGAATGAATAAATGAATGATATAGATCGAAGCACTACATCCTTTCATGAAAGAAGGAATGACATTAATCAATACATCAGACACTCCTGATCCTAATTCAGGATTCTACTTTGGTCGACTCATTAAACCAGACCTCGCTTGTTATTCAAAGCCAGTGCCTGAAGGATCGTGCAAAACTCGTGCATGCGATATGGAGCTTTTCATGGAATTCAAAATAGATGAACGTGATGAACCATTCAACGATGACCCAGATAACATCATTGAACTCGATGGTCAGTTTGCTCGAGATACCCGAGGTCAGCTCGTGACATATCACAATGCTATTCAAGCCACCCAGCATCGTACACACGTCTTCTCCGTCTTCATCAATGAACATCGCTGTCGATTGCTTTCACATAATAGAAGCTGTACTGTCTTCACAGCCGCATTTGATTACACAGAAACGAGCATTCTGCAAACATTCTTTTGGCGTTTCACTCATGCTGATCGAACAGGACGTGGTCATGATTCCACTATCGTTCCATTGGAGGAATCGACTGAAGAAACGGAGGCTGCTCGCGTCTTACTTCAGAAACAAGAGACCAGTGATCAACTCTACAAAGTGTCAGTACAAGATTTTAGGACCGATAGAATCTCGTACTACATTGTAGGCGCTCCATTCACCCATTCAGACACCTCTCCTCTCGGACGTGGAACTCGATGTTTCGAAGCTTTTGATTGCTCCACTCGAAATCTTGTTCTGTTGAAAGATATATGGCGGATAGACGGATTCGTTCCTGAAGGCATCACTTATCGACGACTGCATAACAAAGGTGTGAAGCATATCGCTGGGATGATTACTGCAGGAGACGTCTGCGATTCGAGAGGAATTCAACGATCTGGATGGATTGATGATCGATTCTTTTACCAGAGCAGACGGCTCCGAATAGAAAGACACGTTCATTATCGACTCGTTTTGGATACTATTGGAAAACCGATTCAATCATTTCCATCGACATGGGTTATGGTCAATGCAGTCTATTGCGCATTGAAAGGTACGTTATTTAGAGACATTTCTGTTTCATGCATGTCATACTAATCTTCTCTTCTTGGTTTGTAGCCCACTTTGAAGCAGTGACGTTGGCAGGAATCCTTCACAGAGACATTTCTGTGGGAAATATTCTGATTTTGTCAGACGGTAGCGGTATTCTCATCGACTGGGAAATGTCTGATGAGCTATGGAGTGAATCCCCGAAAAAAGGTGTTCAAGTCGTAAGTGTTGTTGTAATAGACAATGACTTGTCACTGATCTCCTGAGTATATAGGGAACTCGACCATTTGTTTCAGTTGCGTTGATGCATGAACGATCCGAGCGGGAAGGCAAACAGCACGAGATCATAGATGATTTGGAATCATTTATTCACGTCCTCGCCTGGATATCTGCCAGGCATGCTCGCAATAAAATGGGAGTACACGAACGTCAGTACTTTCTTACTGGAGCCTACGGCACTTTCCAGCAAGATGTCGGATTCAAGAAAAGTTGCCTGAATTGCGGTGCGCAAAGCATAATCTGCATAAATCTTGAGCAGAACTGCTTGAGCGCTTTCCTCGAAGAGGTATGGGATGTATTCGCTTCGAGGTACCATGTCGTGAACGTCAGACGATACAACGTAAAAAGTAACGATGAAAGATTCAGAGAAAGGCGCTTGCAAGAGGAACGTAGAGCGCTAGAGAAGGCGAAGCATATGAAACTGGCCAGCTCACATGAATGGATGATGGGGCTTATGGAAGATGCACTCAAAGACGAAGAATGGAAAAGTACGGAAGATGGATCGGTTGATTATGCACTGCCAGAATGGGATGCAGAGAAATTGGATAGGATGGAACGATACAAGCTCAAGTCAGACATGTCGGAATATAAATACGACGACTCTAATCCGAATAGACACCAATTTGGGTAGACTATTCTTCTGCGGGTACATTCACATACAAATGTTATTTGATTCGAACGCTTTCTCCTAGTAACTTTCTCCTGGTTCATTGTATCGGGTTCAGTGAGCTGATGACTTACTTGGAAGATGAATGCATACTATTAGTTCGATTTGTGTGTGAGGGTGAGGAAGTTGATTTTGTCGGGGCTGATTTAAAAGCTGCTTCATCTATGTTGCTATCATGACCGTGTTTTGGATACTGAAATGAGATCAATGAACGTAGGTTCTTTCTCTAATCCACATGCATGATAAAGAGACTGAACGAGCGATACAGATAAGCTAAGTATAAAGAAAAATGGAGGAAGAGGAGAGACCCAAAGTCCATGTGAAAACAAATTCTCTACAAAGTGGAAGCATGAAGTTCTCGAGCACTTCGCTTGCTGACAGCAACTACGCGAACAAGCACCATTCATGAACCGTAGATTGAATACGAATTACATAACCCATCCAAAGTTGCAATCATCTCCACATACTGGATCGATTGGTGCACGGAACCCGGCAATACCCTCATCATCATCCCCATCGAGAAGCGCAGGAGCTGCGGTGCTCGCTGAACTCTGCGACTGAGACGTGTGCGTGCTGGATGCGGGGATTTTCACTGTTGCGATCGAGCTTTGGCCACCGGATTCGAGGATCTGGTGCCAATTAATGTTAGATCAAGCTTCGAAGTGGAAGAAGGAGCCCTGTCGTACCGTCGCCGCCGACCCCAAAACAAATGCGGAGAGGAGGAAAATGGAAAGATTCTTGATGGTCTGCATTTCTGGGTGGCTAATAAGCACAAGCGCTAGAACGTTGAAGGGAGTTCAGGAGCTTGCCAGTTGAGAGGAGAGGTTAACAGAAGTGATGTAAGTACAGAAAGATATAGTTAAAGAAGATGCAGGAGCGAAGGAGTGACTATGGTGAGAGGTGTATGGTGCCAAGATTGAGAAGCCATCTCCAGTATTTATAAGGTCTTTTCACGAAGCAATGTTGCTCGGAACCTGGCTGGTGGTATTCTGTAGTAACGATGCTCGAATCAATCATAATGGAAGCAGCTTACAGACAGCCAACGAGCCGATCAGTCACCGATTATCCCACATTCTGTGCAGTCGACAGGATCAAGAATTACTCGGGATTCGAGTGCAATTTTCACGAAGTGTTCAAGAGCTTGATTGTTGTCGAATGCCAAGTATAAACAGGCTGTCCATCAGTGGATCTGAGGTTCAGTGCCTCATTCATCTGCGAAAAATCAAGACAGGCTAAAAATGATCGTCCTTGAGAATAGTTACGAGTTCACAGAGTAGAGCCACCGTGGCGGGCGGGACAGATGATGGTAGAAACCCAAGGGGAATTGTTTGTGTTTATGTACGCGAATGGCCCTTGTGATCGCGATCGCGCTTAGGAGCAAAACGTGCTGGCCCGTGGCTTCCTCGTTGTCGTCCCCTCAACTTTGCTCACAACGCTGGTCAAGTCCTCAAGCTCTCTCTCATTCTTTTCGACGCAAACTACCAAGAAATAGCTCGACTCTCAACTCTGTTTACATAAGAAGCGTACTTGTCGTCATCTCACTGCATGCAGATTCGAGACCTCCGCCATCGAGGTCTGTCGGATTCATAGGATCTCCTGCCTCTAACGTTACGTGGCAAGGCCTGATCTACCATCCTCTGTGGAACTTGGTTCAATCTCTCGCCGTTTTGCTGACAGCAGATGGGCCCGCTATCGTCCAAGTCGGGAGAGGTTGGGTCGCTTCAGCGGAGTGGGGGGAAGGAGTCGTTGGCGCAGATTAGTACTGGCACGAGACGCTCGGGGACACGCTCAGGTGCAAACCCTCGTTCCTTTTATCTCTGTTTAACACTGAAAACGTGTTTGAAGAAAAGTCGAATGTCTTGAACAGATTGCAGTCGTTATTCCCTTCGAGCCCAAAGTCACCCAGAATATCTGGTCCAACCGTCACCTTCGCCGAGTGTCCTCAGCTTCCACCGCATGCTCCTCCCCGCCCTGCTCCTCATCCGTTGAAAGTGAGGGTTGTTTCTTGGAACATGCACGACTCTCTGCCTAAGGTGCGTATCCAGCTCCTATCACGAACGCCGTGGACTGACGGTTATATAGGGAAACTTAGAAGACCTTCTGGGTGTCGTTCCTCCTTACGTGCCTCGGCCAGAAGGAGAGACGGACAAGTTCTTCATCCCAAATGCTACTTCGGAAGACTCTCATCCGTATCACATTGTTGTTGTGTGAGTTATACTTCTTTCGACCACATTATCATTAGCTCAGTCGTGCTACAGAGCCGGCCAAGAATGCCCAACAGTATCTGGTATCCCCATGGGCCTCGCAGCCAGCTTCCGACATACTAAAGAGAAAGAGAAGCACAAGGACGAAGAGAAAGCAGCGAAGCGACTCAAGACGAAGGATGGGAAGGACAAGCTGGACGTCGATCCCGATGAAGCAACGATAAATCCCAGTTCGATGACCGTTAATCCCTCGAGCGAGGGTACAAATGCTTCCACTTCGCACGCACACACTTCCGGATGGAGTTGGATCCTCGAAGAATGGTACTGCAATGGGCTGGGCCAACGCGGACGCCACTCTGACGTTTCTAATACCGTTTCCTACCCGCTCGTACCACCAGAAAGCGCGGCTGTAGAGGAAGACGTAAAGTCGCTCGAGCTGCGCTCCGTATGCGAGAACTTGGACTGTATAAAAAGCAAAGACCAGAAGAAAAAAGAAAAGAAATTTAAAAAATGCTGTTGTACCCCTAAAGAGAGCGTTGGACCGTACGAATTATTGGTGAAAGAGCGGTTGATGGGTATTTATATGGCGGTGTTCATCTATAGGGACTTGAAGCCTCTTGTGAAAGGTCCGCAATCTTATTCTTTGTCGCGCAAAACTTTTTTCTCATGATAAATGATTCAGGGGTATCGAAATCATCTGTATCGACAGGCCTAATCGGAGGTCGCGTGGGGAATAAGGGAGGCGTGGGCATCAGTGTGAACCTCGATGGGACAACATTACTTTTCATGAACGCGCATCTGGCAGGTACGTATAATGATCGTGTGATTCGACCTTTCTTCGTATCTCATGGTGTATGAAGCTCATGAAGAACGCTTTATGAGTCGAGTTGCGAACTTGTCGAAAATCAAGGTATTTGCATTCGAAGAATTGTTTCGTTGAGTGAATGTACTTATGTGTCGTAGGCTGAACTCCAAGTGAACGACTTCCTGTCTCAGGACGACCCTCGTATAATGGCCGAAGGTTAGTAAGTCACTTGCCACTTTACTCAAGATACCCATATACCCCTTCGTAGACGTTACGGACAAGTTTGACTATACCTTCCTATTCGGAGATTTGAATTTCCGCCTTGATCTCAGTAGGCTCCACGCCGACTGGCTGATAGCTCGACAAGGTACGAATTCTCGTTGATTTGGCAAGATTCAAAGCTGACGGCCAACTAGATTTTGATCAGGCTCTCAGCTTTGACCAGCTCCGTAAACTTATGAAAGACGGCCAAGCCTTTGTTGGTTTCAACGAAGCCCAGATCGACTTCCCACCTACCTTCAAATACGACGTCATGAAAATCAAACGCGATAGGAACCGTCTGGCACGAGAAAGTCGTGCGCGTGGTATCAAACGTTGGATAGCTCCATTGTCGAACCCAAACCTATCGGAGGTACAGGAAATTGGTAATACGTTTGAGGAGGGGGAACGAGAGCGGGACGGGTCGTTGGAAATGGACGATGGGCAGTCGTTTGTCTCCATGGCTGTTACAGCAATGTCTGCGCAATCACGTGTGACGAGCGTAGGGTACCCCGACGACTCGTGCGGTCTCAATGGGCGGCCTCAGGCAAGCCGGCGGTCGTCAAAGACGAAGAGCGAGACAAGCAAAGCGGCAGGAAAGGAAGGCGCGGCGCAGAAGTTCTTTGCAGCCGCGTCTGTTCTAAAAGCGAAACGGAAATGGCTCGGGCTATTGAAACCTTCGCCTTCAAGTGGGACACCTTCGACGAGCCATATGAGACTAGATGACGAACCGAAACCAGTTTATTCGTCATCCACTCCTCATATCATGACGTCGGAACTGTCAACGCCTATCGTCCGCGACGCTTCTTCTGCCTTTGAGCTGGGATGCACCCGGACGCCGAGTTTGTTTGAGCTCAAAAGAACGTCGTCAAAGAGAAGTACAAAGTCGAATAAAAGTACAAAGGCTTTGGGTTCGTCGAAAGGGAATGATTCATCGAGTACGACGCAGGAAGTCGAAGGCGTTGCTTATGATACGTCTAGCAAGCAGCGCGTTCCTAGCTGGTACGTCTCGTCCAAATTCTAACGGTACTATTTACTCAGATCAGCCATCAGGTGTGATAGAATATTATGGAAGACTACTATCGAGCCAGAAACAAGTTCAGATGACGAGGTTGATCTGGATACGCACGCTCGTCGAAACAGTGGACTGGGACCACGAATGCGGGCGTTCCTAAATCAAGCGCTGAAACCTATATCCACCCGAATGAGAACAGGATCCATCAGTTCTCTTAATCTGCTTCCACACGACTCCCTCTATACCGTTCGATCCGACTTTCCCTCCACTACGTCAGGACTCGGACATGATGATCAACCATTAATGACCCCGCCCGAGACGGCTCGAAATAGCCAAGATCTTAGTTTGTTCAGAGTCAGGTCGCTCGTCCAGATTGTCAACCGACCTATGCGCAAGTCTCACAAAACTGGGATGATCAAGTCGAAGTCCATTGATCCTCCTACTTCTGCACCAGCGCTCTACGCCAAACGGCATAGTAAACTATACACAGCGATGCCCGTCATATCCTCGCCCGTTCTCACGCTCCCTATCAGCCCTACAATCCCCGAAGCGTCATCTACATCTGGTCCACCCATTTTACCCAAGCCTCAACCTCTTCCTCCTATTACCCTCCCCCCACAAACAGAACCTCCGATATCGCCATCGCTCAACCCTCCAGGTCATCGGCCTCGTGCCCCAAGTTTCCGCGGCTGGCGCTTCTTCCCTTCTTTCCTCTCGCGTGATGTTGACGGCACGAGCACCGGTCTTTTTAGCAACGTTAATATTTTCTCGGGTTTTGATTCTGCTTTGACAACGACGCCTGAGCAGGAACAGCAGATGCCTCGTTTCGTCCCCGAAACAAAGCCACGTCGGGGACAAGTGAAGGTTCTGAGCTATCGGTCGTTGGATGATCAGGCAATGTGGAGGCTAGAAGGGAGGAGTGATCATAGGCCTGTTATCGGGAGCTATATGCTCTATGTCTGAGCTTCAGGTCTCAGACACCAACATATTGGACGTCTACACCGGATTTGGACTCTTTCATTGAACATCATCCCTGAACTTTCGTCCGCTTGCCATTCATTTGGTTTGTTGAATATAGATACCCCCCAAAACTTTAATACCTATCCTTATCGTCGTCTCATCACATCATGTCAATCGTTTAGAATCAAAATTCTTGCCGTTCACGAAGAACTTTCAGTGTTTCACGATGCGATGTTGAGCGGCAGGCTTAGAGGGGGGGGAGAGGTGAGTGGGCCGGGCCGGAGGGCGGTAAAGCCGGTTCCCGGACACGTCAATTCTTTTGTGCTTCGTTCGCTGCTCCTTAATCCCTCTCCGTCACCTCATTTTTTTACGATCATCCGAAACCAAGCAAGACAGACGTTTTTACTCATCGTTTAAAATCTATCTCTACCTGAATGGCCGCCAGTTTGCATGACGACCCACAAATCTTGATGTTAATGTACGCCTTCGCTCAGCAGTAAGATCGCAACAGACATCATACTCTTTCGACCTACTTCTCGGGATCAATCGAATGAAATAAGGATAATATGAAAGATCTCCTTAGGCGCCTCTCAGTACAAAGCATTCGGAACGAGGCTCACGAGCGCCTTTGTCCCTTTGACTAGATAGCCTCTCCAAAGTAGGCCAGAGCACTCCAACAAAGGTTATAAGGCTTGTACCTAGTTTCTTTCCTTTCAAACTCGCTTCTCTTCGCCTTTATTGTCGCTAGACTGCTCCAATTTTACTTGCTATAAATACACAAATCTTCAAATAACCTTAAGGTCATCTCAGCCCCTACGAATCGTCCTGAACACTCTACAATAACTGAAAGCTAGTGAAGCGAAGGAAAAATGGCATTGTATCAAGATGACCTGACCTCTACCTCTGTTGGGGATGCTTTCGAATACATTCAAAGGACAGAGAATCTAATGTCAGCGGATGAAAGAACGAATTTCGAAAAGGTACGTCGTTGCATCGTCTTTCATTTCCATCAACGTCACGCTGACGAACGCTCTTTCTTTCCCTCAACTCCTGAACTCCTAAACTGTGCTACTAAGGCAATCAAATCGCGAGAAATTGTCCGTCAACGCCGGTTTGAATACTTCGCAAGCAATTCGCAGTCTATCGCAGAACTGTATCAGGACCACTATTCCGAAGCAAGATACCCCGGCTCTTCTCAAACACTGGATACGGAAGGTAGTAACCACTCCTGGCGTGCACTGTACGTCCTCGACCGCTGGCCTCACATGAAATCCTACCTCCAACCGCGTCTTCGTCGCGCTACGGTCGCAGAATTTTCTGGGGGATGCATCGATACTGCATTACTAACGGGAATACCTCCACGACATTTCTCAACGCGTCTGGCTTCGGCACGACTGGCAAAACGGGATGCAATCTCAAGACAACACGGAGTGCTCGCGCGGAAAGCTGTCAATGGCGCGAATGCCGGTTCGATGTCAGAACGTCCACGATGGCGATCCTCCTCGAAGGCGACGTTGCTGGGTAACATGATCAATTGTTCGGCAACGAATCTACGTTTGGGGCTTCATCGGCCTCAAGCACAGACTTACTCGCAAAAACATTCGTATCCCACTTTTCCCAGAGTCGTACAGCATGTAATCGATGTCAACGCAGAACCCGGCCCAAACGACTACTCGTGGACATGGGGTAACGTCGCTTAGTATTCCAGTTTTCAGTCGTCCCTGTTTCTTTTTCGTCCTTCATATTTTATCTTCAACTCTACCTGCATTCAAAAGCAATTTTCTTTGTCGTCTTATCTACATACCACACCATGATTATGCCGTTACTATAATTTTGGAATATTGGAAACTCCAAGTTGGTGAATCATGGTTGGACGCTGGTTTTGGGAAACTCGTATTTTATGCTCTCTACTACTTTCTGTTTCATCACCATCACCTCTTTCATATTTCTACTTTTATAGTAGAGCTACAATGTACATGCGCGCATACGTTTCCGTTTTCAAAGAGCATTACCGCTCAACCATTAATATTCATGCTTGATTTTTAGTTCCCTTGCAGACGACCTTGACGGACTATTCCGAGTTGTGTGATGCTCGTCGCACTCTGTATCCTAAGCCTCTTCGGAATTTTATTCAAATTAGGTCGTTGAGGTTGCTGAGACCTCGTTTTCTTCTACCATTTCTGCCTTTCAACACAGATCAAACTAACAATATTCGTTCGTCTTCCAAGTCATCAATTTACCAAACCCAATACAATGAATTATGAAGAAGTTACTAGGAGAAAGTGTTCAAATCAAATAAAGTTCGTATGTGAATGTACTCGCAGAAGAATAGTCTAGCCAAATAGGTGTCTATTCGGATTGAAGTCGTCGTATTGATATTCCGACATGTCTGACTTGAGCTTGTATCGCTCCATCCCATCCAATTTCTCTGCATCCCATTCTGGCAGTGCATAATCAACCGATCCATCTTCCGTGCTTTTCCATTCTTCGTCTTTGAGTGCATCTTCCATTAGCCCCATCATCCATTCATGCGAGCTGGCCAGTTTCATATGCTTCGCCTTCTCTAGCGCTTCGCGTTCTGCGATCAATCTCTCCTCGTCGCTGTCTTCCGAGTCGGAACTCCCACCACGGATGACATGATATCTTGAAGCGAACACGTCCCACAGCTTTTTGAGAACCTTGCTCAAGCTGCGTTGCTCAAGATACATCCAGACTATGCTTTTCGCACCATCCATTAGGTTACTTTTCTTGTATCCGGCATTCTGCCAGGAAGAGCCGTAGGCTTCAGTAAGAAAGGAGCGACGTTCGTGTACTCCCATTTTATTGCGAGCATGCCTAGCAGATAACCAAGCGAGGACGTGAATAAATGATTCCAAATCATCTATGATCTCGTGCTGTTTGCCTTCCCGCTCGGATCGTTCATGCATCAACGCAACTGAAACAAATGGTCGAGTTCCCTATATAATCGAATAAGCACCGGCTTTCAAAGTTTCATGAAAATACTACTTACGACTTGAACACCTTTTTTCGGGAATTCACTCCATAGCTCATCAGACATTTCCCAGTCGATGAGAATACCGCTACCGTCTGATAAAATCAGAATATTTCCCACAGAAATATCTCTGTGAAGGATTCCTGCCAAGGTCACTGCTTCGAAGTGTGCTACAAACCAAGAAGAGAAGATTAGTATGACATACATGAGATGAAAATGTTCCAAAGTAACATACCTTTCAGAGCACAATAGACTGCATTGACCATAACCCACGTCGATGGAAATGATTGAATCGGTTTCCCAATAGTATCCAAAACGAGTCGATAATGAACATGTCTTTCTATTCGGAGCCGTCTGCTCTGGTAAAAGAATCGATCATCAATCCATCCAGATCGTTGAATTCCTCTCGAATCGCAAACATCTCCTGCAGTAATCATCCCAGCGATGTGCTTCACACCTTTATTATGCAGACGTCGATAAGTGATGCCTTCAGGAACGAATCCATCTATCCGCCATATATCTTTCAACAGAACAAGATTTCGAGTGGAGCAATCAAAGGCTTCGAAACATCGAGTTCCACGTCCGAGAGGAGAGGTGTCTGAATGGGTGAATGGAGCGCCTACAATATAGTACGAGATTTCATCGGTCCTGAAATCTTGTACTGACACTTTGTAGAGTTGATCACTGGTCTCTTGTTTCTGAACTAAAACGCGAGCAGCCTCCGTTTCTTCAGTCGATTCCTCCAATGGAACGATAGTGGAATCATGACCACGTCCTGTTCGATCAGCATGAGTGAAACGCCAAAAGAATGTTTGCAGAACGCTCGTTTCTGTGTAATCAAATGCAGCTGTGAAGACAGTACAGCTTCTATTATGTGAAAGCAATCGACAGCGATGTTCATTGATGAAGACGGAGAAGACGTGTGTACGATGTTGGGTGGCTTGAATAGCATTGTGATACGTGACGAGCTGACCTCGGGTATCTCGAGCAAACTGACCATCGAGTTCAATGATGTTATCTGGGTCATCGTTGAATGGTTCATCACGTTCATCTATTTTGAATTCCATGAAAAGCTCCATATCGCATGCACGAGTTTTGCATGAACCTTCAGGCGCTGGCTTTGAATAGCAAGCGAGGTCTGGTTTAATGAGACGACCAAAATAGAATCCTGAATTAGGATCAGGAGTGTCTGATGTATTGATTAATGTCATTCCTTCTTTCATGAAAGGTTGCAGTGCTTCGATCTATATGATTCATTCAGTTGATATCAAGGTTGAGTGATAAAGATATGACGCACCATAAGATCATACATTTTTGTTTCGTCCAATTGAGAAGCGATGTTTTTGAATTTGGAATGATCCACAGATGGCATTCCTTCCAGATGATTTGGAAGATAGACCTGGAGAAAGTCATACGGGTCAACAGCACCGACATATTTTCCCATTAGGTCACCGTCTGCATGCACGAATACAGGATCTAGAATCTGTGCATTTGAAGTATAGATTCTATTTTCATAGGAACCTATACGAGAGCTGTGACGCAGAGCCTCAGCGTCCGCCATGGCTAGAAGGAAGATGATAGTGAGAGTTGTAAGGAAAGTGTGGTTGTGGTTGTGGTTGTGGTGAGACAGGCGAAGACGCGTCTCGCTTATTGGAAGAAGTGGCTAAATGGCGCGTCAACAGATATCAACAATGCGATGAATGTCTTCGACGTGTTTCTCTCATTACCCTATAAATCGAATGGCACGCCAGCGATGCCTGGTAAATTTAGGTATCTCCGTGTATGCACGATCAATCGTTGTATATGGTCTCCATCCATTGGTCAGGAAGTATCCTCGTTCTCCTCGCTCTCGGTCGTATTGAAGACATCGCTTTCGCGCCTAGCTGCGGACTGTTGAGAAAGGGAAAAGATTTTG
This sequence comes from Hymenochaete sp. R1, assembly GCA_019400425.1. Classification (NCBI taxonomy): domain Eukaryota; kingdom Fungi; phylum Basidiomycota; class Agaricomycetes; order Hymenochaetales; family Hymenochaetaceae; genus Hymenochaete; species Hymenochaete sp. R1. The sequence continues at coordinate 24,995 of JAFREE010000219.1, forward strand.
AAATTTGATTTTCTCATGTAAAGCGGAGCAATCGTAGCCTCGAAATCATAGTCTCCCGTCCGGTGATTGCCAGGCACTGACCAGCGTTTCCATGAACATGGTAACAACTCGCTGATATCTATTTTCATCAAGGCTTCGAGCCAACCACTCACAAAAAATGACGCTGAAAAATGGTCCACGATCAATGGATGACGATGCTTTACAGCCGCATCAACGTTCTATATTTTTAGCCTTCCAATAGGATCCTGGAATCTAGTCATTCAGTTCTTTTGCCAAACGCACGAATCTTGTATAAAATCAATTCTCACAAACGCTCAGGTGTTCACAATCCCCCAACTTTTGTGTGAAAGCTTTCTGACTCCGTTTCTCCATCAAAGTAACTGGTTTGCCTCACTCTCGTTTAAAAAATTCCGTCTTCAATCTCTCTGCGACTAATACGACAAACGTTCAGTGAGTACGTTACAAAGTGATTGAGTTTGACTCGAAGCTTACTTATTTCGACGTACTAGTCATGTACATTATAACACCCATCCATCTCCTTTTCATCTTTCCTGCTATTCTAGCTTTACCGGTGACCAAGGTGCACCCATGAAATAGCTTAATTATTTATTTTTATCCTGACCCACTGCAGCATTCCGCATCTGACAACCAGTTCATTGCCACTGGTCATGAGGTCAACAACGGCATGCCTCAGTCTGTCAACCCCCAACTTGAGAAGCATAATGGAGTGTCTCCTTTGTTATTTTCACGCACAAACGAATTATCATATCGTGGGGGTATATTAGAGGAGCTCGGGTCTGGCATCGAGGACTGGAGCGCGAATGACAGAGTCGACTCGCATCAAAGGTGTAATGGCGAATGCAAAGGTGGCTGGAAAAGATGATGATTGCATCCTTTTGTAGTTAATAAGCCTTTGACCGGCGTACTCTAACATCTCTGTGCTGCATATGTTGCTTATATTTCTTAGCTGTGGGCTGAAGTGATGTTCTCGTCGCAAATACTCCACTCACTGTAAGTCGGGGATATACATATCAGCATATGCCTAGTTGGTCAAAGAATATCTACGCCGACACGCACCTATTCCTAAGACATTGAGAAACAAACCTACGAAGAGTGAGGCACGAAATGTAGAAGACGATCAACTCCGTATGAAATGGCTCATCAAGGCGATGGTTAGCAAGGAGACGTTGATGTGACTCTTGGAAGCCAGATTTTCAATGCGATAATGATGAATGTCGATGTGCTTCGCTGTGAGTTGCCTACTCAACATACTACAGCTTGTACATCAATCCGTGAGAATCAAGAGTATCTAGAAATCATCAGCCACAGAACAGAAGTGTCTGCTATGCTTGATAGCGATCATTTCTGTTTCGAGGAAGACGCCGAGCAATTCCCAGGCTTGTATTCGAGGATCACCAAGATTAGCAACGCCGGTGTTTGAAATCAAGTATCACATCCTTTTGATACGACCGTCCGTGCAGGACAGCGCTGCACTCTCAGAAGCGTGACGGTCGAGGAGATGGCCAGACGGCGTCTCATCAAGCTCCTTCATCCTGGTTGCGCCTGGATACCTACCATGATACGTTGTTCGGTTCTGAGAGAATGGCCTCAACTTCGACGTCGCGAATCATGAAAACCCGTGATTCAAACGCAATTGAAGACCTACACGGAGCAATCAGCGATCTGCAGTTAGATACATAAAACAGAGCACCGTTTCGTGGAAGCAGACCATATACCAGCCAAAGCCCAATACTCTTGTATATCAAGCGACTCTCTGTCTTTTCCTTTGAAATCCAGTCTCTCTCTCCCTCTCTCTCCCTCACTTCCAAGTGATCATTAAAACCGTGAGTCCAGTATAAATTATTTCTAGTTAAAAGATCAGATAAGAGACACTAGATTTGCAGAAAACACACCATGCAAGGCCGTTCCTTCGCATTCCTCGCTCTTATCTCTGCTGTCATGGCCACCCCTCTCGTGCGCTCTCTATCTTTGGATTGAAATAATGAGCTGACGTAGCAATCCCAGTACTTTCCTTCTCATATGCCAAAGTTAGGCGGCAGGGCGATAGAGACGTCGACAGTTGCTTTGGCCTCGGCCATATTGGTCACTGGGGCTGCATCGGAAGCATCCGGGGCTCTTCCTGATAGCCAAAGGGTGGGCGGCGTCTCCAATGAGTGCAAGGATGCGGTTCCAGAGCTGTGCCAAGAAATAGCGTGATATCGATGGTCGAAGTGCAAGTCGAATAATCAGTAGTTGCCTGGTGTTCGAGATTGCCTATCTGTAGTTCAATTTTCTTCTTTCGGACACTGGCAGTGCGGCTTTGAATTATCATCTTCTGTGTAACGTAGAAGCCCTTCTGTATATCTGATTGTTGTCGTATGCAAAAGAGTTGAGCATGATGATGGTCGTGAAAAGACGAAGTGAGATTCAAGAATAGTGTGGGAAGATAACACGTGATGGATTACACGTGACTGCATGGTCTGTGCGCAAATTTCGAGTGTCAACAGAACTTGTATCCCCTCTGCCAGCCAGCACAGAACATATCGCGCCTCCGTCCACGTACTCGACAGTGAACATTCCTCTTCGTCTCGTCTTTCTCCAAAATTTATCTCTTGTAACCAAGTGAAGCAACGATGAGCTATGCCAAGGACGAAAAATACGAATCTGCAGGTGGTGCGCCTGCTCAGCTCCTCAAAATTCGTATCACTTTCACGGGAAGAAACGTCCCGAGTCTCGAGAAATGTATGTCACATTCATGCATGGTTGTAAAATTGCACGGAAAGCTAGCTCACGCTTGCTGGCGTCTTTAGTTGGTACTGATCTACTCAACCGTGCCCGGGACAAGCAACTCCGTGTCAAGGGCCCCGTGCGCCAACCGACAAAGAACCTGAAGATCACTACTCGCAAAACTGTAAGCCATTTGATCTCTACGAGATGGACGCAAATATGACTAATAGGGTACTATTTAGCCTTGTGGTGAAGGTTCGAAGACGTGGGATAGGTACGAGATGAGGATTCACAAGAGGTACATCGACCTCGTCTCTACGACGGAAATTGTAAAGCAGATCGTACGTCATTTTTTATTTTCTTAAAAATTCTTTATGCTCTTAGCTTCATGCTCATCAACATTCCAGACGTCTATGTCGCTAGAGCCTGGTGTCGAAGTTGAGCTTACCATTTCTCAATAAAGTGTTGGCAGTATCCCGAAACCTTGCCATATGTACGCAGAGTGCACCCACGCATTTCTTACACAACCCCGATCGCATCGCTCCCCCTGTTGTATGTAGACGTTTTTCTAAAGTTTGTTCGAATGACGTGATTTCCGTTTTATTGAGATCGAGCGAAACCAATTTTTAAAGCAGCAATCACAGCGCATCAACCCCTTCACAAGACACCCTTGAAACAACTATACAGAAAACTAGTTTGTAGAATACTAACGCGTCTCTTCCTCTCGGCAACATCATGACATGACAATTATGAGAGACAGATGATCATATCGTTACATCCTGACTTTTGACCGCCTCTACCGCCAAATAAGTCTTCGTTTGTCTCGTATTTATGGTCGCTCGGCTCTGCCTAAGGACAATCAGCGTCGCCAACCAACCGTGTCAGTAAATGCATGTTGGAAGCTCAACGATGTACTTGCCATAGGGACTGGTGCCGCATGTGACACCGAATGGCGCATGGAAGCCAAAAGGAACACCGTCATCATATAGGTGAGCTTCATCTTTTGATTTGGAGCTATGGTAAGCACTTAGAAGCTATTAAGTACCACAATCGTGATCGTCAAGCTCACTGGCACTTCAAATGACGATAAGGATGCGACAAAGTAACGAACGACAGCAATGACCAGCACCGCGTAGTTGGGAAAACGAAAGACGTTAGAGCAGACGGATGTTGAGACAAACGCACACGCTTCGAGGTTTTTATGCACGATTACTGCGTGGTATTTATGCGCTCGCTTTGAACTTCACTTTTCCCTCATGCAGGGTCTATTCTTCATCCCGCTCCTCAGCGCATCCAATCATACGGCGCTTTCCAGTGAAGGTACTATCGTGTGTATCATTGGCTATGTTTGGATCAGTCTACTCTGACACCTCAGTTGAATAAGTCATCTTCGAATGAAACGGATCGTAACCGGGTTACCTCTCGAACTGAATGATCGTAGCTATCACGTATGTTCACAGCTAATCTTGGAGTCGATGATAGTAACCTACCTCATTAAACCGCCTGGTGTTCAGTTCGTCAATTCCGGAAGTCGAAAATCTAGAAGTCGCTTGCCAGTGCTGACGTTTGATCGGTATCGAAACCCCTGTACTCCGGTCAGCGACCGTACTGACTTACCTCGCCCCGACCCGGAGGGTATATAATTTCCCAGTGAAATTTTGATTGTTTTCGCCCATACGCAAAATACAGACTATCCTCAACACAATGTCGAGCTCGCCACTGAAATCCGTTTTGGACCACTATCAACATAGTGAGTGACTTTCGTTTCAGCGACGCCAACCAGCAGTGTGCCCGTTTACTAACGCATTCATTATATGCAGTACAACAGATTGATGAAGAGATCTTTTTGGCACTGCAGATCATTGGAGGTCACATCCTTCTTCCAATACTCGTCCTCACGGTCATATTCTCTAAGAAAGTGAAGCGACACCCTGTGTTTATAAATTTCTGCGTGTCATGGATCATATCGTCCGTTGCATACTCTTTACTGTAAGTATATTTTTAAAATTGCCGAGGGACATGGTCTGAGCTAATGCTATACTGCATATGACAGACTTTATCGAGGCCGGAGTACGGATGATTCACTGTCCTTGAACCCATCGTCTGATATGTGCCTCATGCAATCAGCACTTATCAATGGCGCACAGGCTTTGTGAGTAGCTACTGGCTACAATTTAGAATATGAAAGCTAAGGAGCATACCTTAACAGCACGGGATTCTCTTATCTCTCGTTACTCATTCATGTGAGCCTCGTCGTTCCTACGCTGTCTCTGCAACGCTTTGTTTATGTCAAATATCGTTCAATACAGCTCATACTAGTATTATGGTCTTTAAGGAATGGGCATCCTGGAATTGATGTCAAAATGAAAGAACGGGCTCAGAGCCTGCTGGCCCGGGAGACGTTGCTCGTAATTGTGGTATGGTTGTTCAAGTCGTTGGTGTTTTATCCACCATGTGAATAAATGCCTCTTCTCACGTGCGATCATATAGCTCATTGGTTCTCCTGTATTTTTATTCGTCGCTTTTGTTGCTGCAACCGTGCTGGTATGTTGAAGACTTGCCCTCTCCTGGATAGATCTGAAAATGCTTTCAAAAGGCCGGTAGATCACTCGCAATAGATCAGGGAACAGACCAAGTTATACCTGGTACTAATCTTGCAGTTCCAACTGCATTTTATTGCATCGTCATTCAAAACGGGAATTCTCCAGCGGATCTGAAACTGTATTACTCTTCAGCTCTTCAAAATTTGTAAATAAAGTGCTGACTTCTTTTTTTAGCTTCAATGCATCTACTATCTTCACTTGTGCTACATCGCTCGTCTCATTGGGCATAGAAAGTGCGAGTGGGACTTGCACGGTGCTATAACTTATTGATGATCCCTGTTAGTTCATGCAGCAGTCTTTCTATACAAGAATCGACGCTCTTTTAACATGCTCCTGGAAGTTCATTACAGGAGCTGGTTCACCCCCTTTCTACGCCTTGTCGCGTTTGGTACTTACCGTACTGTAGCCTTAAGGTATACTGTTCCTCCTCTCGACGTTTTCAATCTCTGCGCACATATCTAACGTCATATAGTTTACCTATTGCGCTGCTGCTTAAGCCTGAAATGACCCTTCTTGTCGGTCTCACTCATAAAAATCTTTTTAACGGCGTGATAAACTACATCGAAGCTAGCAGTGAGTGTCTGTGCCTTTTGAAACTGTATCTTTAACAAATCAGTTCAAAGTTCCTCTCGTCGCATTTCTTATTTTCGCTTCGGAGAAGGTAAGTCGTTGTCGCTCCATATTCTGCTCCTAACTCACACTACTTCAATATTATCAATAACGCACCAGGACATCATCAGCGCATGGTTCTTCTGGAAAGCGACAGGAAAGCCGAACGTACTCAACGAACCGACGCAATCCCATTAAACAATTTGAATCATCGTCGCGTTACGCTAGATTTTCAATATCTTGGAATGGCTTTAGACATTAATATTGGTGCGCAGTAGCTACGGTTGAAGATGTACAGTGGAACGTCAAAAGTTTATGAACACTCACTTTCTCACGCCCCCAAATTTTCACTTTAAATCCCTAAATCAC
>JAFREE010000022.1:0-161032 GCA_019400425.1 Hymenochaete sp. R1
GTGCCAATACCCCCCTGGCACCTCTTAAGCGAGACGCGGCTAACAAAAAATGAAGCTGATCTCTCTGGGCAACCGTACGCCCCGACTGTTGTATTCGGAGATGTTTCCCGAATTTTACCTCTAGAAAGCCTCTCTAAGCTCTGAAATTGTCTCATCTTTGACATCACCGACGTCTCCCGTGATCTTAATGATCTCCGCGCCCTACCTGCCCTACCCCTTTGTCTTACGTTCAAGGCCTAACGAGCGCGAATCCATGTCTTAATCATGCGCTTTTGCGACTCAATCCCATCACGAGTCGGCAAACAGAGACGTTCGTCGGTGCCCTGTCGGGCGAGCTTCGCCGCCCACTGTTTCTGTTTCGTTCTCCTGAGACCCGAAACCGCTTGTGTGGCACCGAGCCCTCCAAACGGTATAAAAGAGCATCAAATTAGTCTGTCTGAACGCAATCCGTCAAGTAACACACAATCATTCTACTCCAATCTCACTCTAAACTCCTGCTCCTCCTAACAAACAATATGTTCTCCATCCTCGTTGCTGTCTCTGCCCTTGCTTCGATCGTCGTTGCGCAGACGCCGTGGGCGCCCAACCCCGTCGCTCTCAGGCCCGGCAAATCCTCTGGCTCCTGCCTTACTGCCGTTGATAGCGGTGATGGCAGTCTGATTGAAATCCGCAACTGTACGGGTCACGCCAACCAGCTCTGGACGTTTGCCAACGGTCGTGTATCGATTTTCGGTGGCGCGCAGTGTCTCGATGTAACTGATGGCCACACCAATAATGGTGCTCAACTCCAGACTTGGAGCTGCACGAACGGCAACACCAACCAGCAGTGGTGGTACACGGGCGACAATAGGTGCGCGTCGTGGTTTTTTTCTTTGTAATTTTTTCACTATCTAACTATTGACTCTACGTAGGCTCGCGTGGACAGACCACGGCAAATGCCTTGACCTCACAGACGGAAACCTCGGCAGCAAGAACGCCGTCGCTCACCCGCAGATCTGGCAGTGTGTCGACAACAATGACAACCAGGTCTGGAACTTCTACCATTACCCGACCTCTGCGAAGATGCGCTTCTAAAGAGCATTGGAAAAGTTTAACGTTGAAGGAGCTTTCGTTTTATGCGAATGGACTCCGTTTACTTTTTCACTTCTCTCATTTCCTTGGGCTTTGTTGTACGGACTATACATGGACTTTTTATCACTTCGCTCGCAATGACAATTTTCACCTCATGATTAATGTTGTACCAATCTGGTGACTGACTACTATGTTTACTACTTTTGATCACGTTTGATGTCTATTCCTCGATGATATAAGTGATTTCTGATATAATATTTGCTGTTAAGAGAAGATACTATTTCTGGATATGATCTTTTCTGTCGACACTGTCGGATCCATAGTGGTTTTCTAGTGCAACTGATCATCCCGTGGCCGTAGGCAACCTGACTCTACCCATGGGTAAATTTGAGAACCAATTTCCAGCCACATGTACATTTCTGACTGTCCCGCATGCCTTCAGGTGTTTCAGCAATTGTAATGTTTTCGTCTGTATACCAAAAGGTTCCGTCGCATTACTCCAGAACTTCTCGCACCAGCCGCATTAGAAAGACCTTTTGAGGCCTTGCCTTGGTTGTGGTCGCTTCGGTGCTTGAGAAACGTGGGACACTCTGAGCCCGAGTCGGACTTCATAAAAGATGCATGTTCTTCTAAGCCTTGCAATGTATCATGCTCTAGAGCTCGTACTACTGCTGCTTCGACCATCTAACCTGTCACGGATTGTGAACTTGCTGGTTACTTTTTTTTTTCCTGTGTGGGCAACGAAGCCCGCTCGGGTGCCAGTGAGGCAGAGCTGGCCGAGCCCGGTCTTCGGATCACGAAATTCGAAGACTCCGGGAAAATATCACGTGAACCCTCATTCGACCCCCCAGACCGGACCCTCCAACTCCGCCAACTCCGCCAACCACCTTTAAATTTCTTCGCACCGCTCCCTTTCGTCGTCGTCCGAGTCGATCCTTTCAGCGCCAATTTTCTCGAGAAGGTAAGTACAACTTTAAGCAACAAAGACACTCTGCTGGGCTTGAATTCCAATCATCGTTCTTTCAGCCAGAGCAAGCATCGGTATGGTACTGTTAGTCAACGTCCAAGATTATTCAAGATACAGTACTAGTACTAGTCCCGACCCTGCGTTTTGTCCATGCGAATCAAGACGCCTTCTTGCGACGGGAAAAAATTGAATTGCCTAGGCCTACGAAAACGTACTCTTGCTTTCTCGTCAGTGCCGCGTACCTTTCACCACTCATTAACACTGCCAAAGCAGGTTCATATTGAATTTGATCACATGAAGCCTTTCCGAGGTTTGCTCATGCGGCGGTCCTTCTGGGGAAGATCCGGAGATGTTCGCGTTCGGTTGTGAATTTCAGGCTGGGGTGTTTTCCATCAATCTCATATGTTGTCAAAGATTGGCGCAGGGGAAGCGACCGCCGTGCCAAGACTGTCGGTCTCCTGTGTATTACACCACTGCACTGCATCTCATGTCGGGCTCGCTCGCCCGCCATCCCGCTCCCGTGTTTTTTTTTGCGAAACTTGACTGAGGCTTGATGTCGAACACAAACACTTTTCTGGACGGCTACTGGCATCGGTATAAAACGACGACACTTCTGGGAGCTTGAACTTCAGCCTTCTCTGGTCCTTCACCTCATACTTCACTAACGAACTCCTATACCTAATTAAACTTCTACCACTACCACCTCTCCTCACCCTATACGATGTTCTCCAAGCTCGTTGCTCTCTCTGCCATCGCTGCAGTCGCCGTTGCCCAAGTCCCTTCCACTCCCAACCCTGTTAACATCCATCCCGGCTCGCACTCCGACTACTGCCTTACATCGCTCGCAAACAGTGATCGGGCTGCCGTCAGCATCCAGGAATGCACCGGTATTGAGGCGCAACAGTGGTCCTTCCAGAACGGCCAGGTTTCGGCCTGGAATGGCGCTCAATGCCTCGCCGTAGTCTCTGGAACCGATAGCGACGGTGTTGGTCTCTACACTCTGTCGTGCGCTGAGGGCGACACGAGCCAGAACTGGTACTATACAAGCGACGAGAGGTTTGTCTTCCTGACTTCATGATTTACTTGCAGTCATTGATTGGCTCATGATATTGAATAGGCTTGCGTGGACTGACCATGGGAAATGCCTTGACCTCACCAACGGCCAAGTCACGCTTCCTGACGGCCACTGGGTCCCGGCCCAGATTTGGACGTGCACAGACGGAAATACGAACCAGGTCTGGACGACTACATCGGCGAACCCAACCTCCGCCAAGATGCGCATGCTCCTTCACTAAACATCTGACGTCGTACGGTAATTCGATTTTCACTCGGAGTGGCATAACGGACTCTTTTGGACTGTGATTCAACTTCATTCATTCTTTTGCTTCTGGGTTTGATTTCACTTGGACTATACGCTTTGCACCGCGTTGTCGTTCCCTGGGGTTATTTTGTGGTTACGATTTTGTAAACCTTTATCCATGTTTCTCGATACTCCTAATGTTTACTCGCTAATTGCATTATTTCATTCGTTCTGGTTCCTGTGCTGAAGTAATGGTGAATGAGACTATTGCTGTCGTAGCCTGTGACCAGAAATGAGGGAACAAAATAAGAGGGTCCCGAAGTATTGCTTTGTCGGGTTATGACGAAAATCTACCAAAGCCTTTCCCAATCAAGGGATGTAGTCTAGTCTTTGTGTCCAATTATGAAGCAAAGCGCATGAAAGTAGCACTTAAAATGATGAAAATAGAGTAACACTTTCACTCTGACATGTTGTCCGTATATGTATGCCTTGTCCTTTGTCAGTCAATTCAGACGAGACGCAGATCACCGCGTCTGATAGCTCACAAATTTAAAAGTCAACTCCGAATCAGCTCGGAGAAGTCAATTGATCTCGGGAGTGAAGACGACATTTCCAAGGAAGAAGCAAGCACCGCCCCCTCTCGACTTTCCTTGGTTCCTAAAAGGGGCAATCACTTCGAATATCTTCTTGTTGAAAAATAGCCTAAATCGCACCATTATCCTGGAGAATCCTTTCGCGATGGTAAAATTATCGGGTGTGTCTTTCATCATTTCCGTGTTTTCCCCAAAAAATATCACAGAAGAGAAGGGTGCTATTGATGGTATTTGATTGCCGCTCGAGAGACATTCGGTAATATGGAGGCGGGGTATCGATCATGATGCGTACATCGATAGCAAGCGCGCTTCATTTCATCGTGGCGAGACAGTGGCGAAGCGAAGCGTATAAATGAGTAGCAAACTCTCAATGATCAGAACCAACGGCCCTCCGCACTCGCCTTCAGACCCGCCCCATAGCACCCACTACAACCATAAAGATGCTTGCCTTCTTCGCCCTCGCTCTCGCATCCCTCGCTGCAGTGAACGCTCAGCCTGCGGCTTCAACTTACCGCATCACTCCCGCCGCTCACAAAGACTATTGTCTCACCGCCGTCTCTGCCGTCGACCACGGCGCGGTCGATGTTCGACCATGCCAGGATGGCTATGTCGCTCAGCAATGGTCATTCGATGCATCAAACCAGGTGTCGGCATACTCGGGCTCATACTGCTTGTATGTCAATAAAAACACGGACACGTCCGGGTTCTCGATCCAAATGTTCCAGTGCGTAGCAGGTGGTGCGGAAGAAAACTGGACGTATACGTCGGACAGGCAAGTGTGAGTGTAAAATTGTCCCTCTTCAAGTTGACGAAGCTGATAGGCTGATTTCTTCTGCTACTCAAGGCTTGAGTGGACGGACCAACAAATGTGTGTTGAGCTCACGAACGGCGAGGTTGGTAGCTCTGTGACCCCCAAGCTTGTTAGCTGCGACGGTTCGAAGGCAGAGCAGCACTGGCTCACCACTCCTGCTTGATCATGCATGTGTTCATGCCAAACAGACTGCGGATTGGGAAGGATACGAATATTACGATTTCACGACTCGGTTCGAGGGAAGGTCGGGGATCTATATTGATGCAAATTATTAGAATAGCTGAGCCTGCATCACGCCTTTCCATGGTAAATTATTGTCAGGCCATCGTTATTCGAGCACTATAATCAATTGATGCCAATCCATTCACTGCTTATGCCAAGTCGTTTTGAGAGGGTATCGCGATTAATACTCGTTTCAAGAATGATAGTAAATATATATACGTATGTGTGCTTACACAATGCAGTTGGATGGACTTACTGCGGGAAGATCGTCCAAAGTTCTTCCGACGATATCAGAGGAGAAAGGCGCTCGACAAAGCCAATTATGAGTGAATCCTTTCCATCTTCTCGGGCCATTTTTATCTGCTGGAGATTTCAGGGAAAAAGGACCACCGACCCCAATTCTGATTGCAAACTTGAAGACGACTACCGGATGGAGAGGACATGTCGATGAGGAGAGCGTGTGGCTATAAGGGAATTTATTCTGGACATGGACCTAGCCTATAACCATAAGTCGCCGGAGCAACTTGAAAATGTGATAGATTCCGTTAAAAAAGCAGTGGGATGTTTTCAAGGGCGTGACAGATGAGGGGCTTCAGAGTTGTTTGGGAGAGCGAAGGGCCTGGATGACGGATCCATTGCAGTGTCCCAGTGCAAAACTGCTGTAAGGCGAACTTATGGGCAACCCAGATTTCCGAACGTCGAGGACTGTATTACCAATGAAGGAGGAGTAAGGAGAGTTATTTGGGACTGAAACTTTGAAAGGCGAGAGAAGCGTAAACAAGGTGGCAACTTGAAGGGTCCTAGTCAGATATAAATAAATGGGGGCGTCATTGCACATACGGTACCTTTTTGTGCGCTCTTCCCCACAGCCGTCGTTAATACCTAGTTTCGAGATGATACAGAGTTCAAAGCATCGAAAATGCTTAAAACTACTAACCATTAAATCGTAACTTTAGCTGCCAGTGGGTGTGCCTTGGACTACTATTCACTCCGTAGCCTGAGGTCATACACAATTCTTGACCACTCAGGCTAGGACGCACGCAAACTCGCTAATCCGGCTTACTTTGCACATCTGAATGCGAGGATAAATAGGTGAGGAAGCATCGTTAGGCGACCCATTCCACCTTGATAACCAACCATGTCGCAGCGAGGATTCCCGGTCCCGAACCGCGAACTAGTATGGAAGGTGGAAGATCCTGAGCGTTACTCATACAGTGAGTCTTACAGGCGTTCTCAGGAAAACGCAAGTAAACTTGGAGAAACGAAAGAGACACTCTACAATTTGCTCAAGGCTTCGCAAAAAGACCTCAAAGCCTTCATTCTTGACATTTTGTCTCCTATGTCGAAATACTCGTTTGAGCCACACATTACCACGATGATGTGGAATCCCAAAAGGGATATTTACAACGCTCGAGCCCGTCAACTTCTAGAGATGCTGCAGTCGGACCAAACCAACTCCAGTCACAACGAGCCTGCAAAGTTGGAGGTGCTCACCACTTCCTCTGACGCCTCCCGTCCTGCCACACACGACTACGAGGCCAGCACACGACTCCTTATCCTCGATGTTAAACGCATGATAGCGCGATACAACAGGCTCTTATCCTCAGTCGTGATTTACGTCTTTCTTGTGAAGACGCGAATGGAAGTGGCGCTAAATGGCAAAGTCAAAGATGGCACTCTATATGGAGACCAAGGGAGACCGGCCAAAGTCGAGCGTCTCCATTCTAAATGTCGAGAATATGATGACGAAGAGAAAAAATATGCCGAGGAGGAGACATGTGCAGCTTTGGAGAACTACGTCCTGCAAAAAAATCTTGCTCATAAACGTCGAACATCCGTGCAAAATACATTGAACTTCGTCGAAAAGCACTGGGATAAGGTCATAGGTATGACAGATGAGGAGCGTTTGGAATTGCTTGAGAAAGCGAGGGTCCTAAAGAGCTATCCCGTCGCGTTGTCCTTGGACGAGGAAGAGAGGAAAGGAATCTTGATGCAAAGTAAGCTCGTTGAGGACCCGAATCTCTCGCGACTACTCGTTAGCAAGTTTCCGATCATCGAGAACTGCGACGCTATGAAAGAAGAATTAGGCATGTTATGTAGGACTGGAAGGCGAGAGAATCGGAAACGAGCCGACAATAGTCTTAATCAGACATAAGATACAATAAAGCACGGTTGCGCCTATTATATCGTATCAATGACCATAACAGACGTTCCATTCCAGTCGATTTCTCCTCGTATTGTTGCAATTCTGTTTATCACCCAAGACAAGTTTTGCAACAACTCTTCATCAAAGAAGTTAAACTCGAGACGAGAGAGCAGGAGCCTGAGAATTAATATCAAACAGGACAATGTAGAGGGAGAAGCAAGAGATGTCGGCACAAATGCGTTGAACAAGAAAACAGTAGCATGCAGAAGAGTGAGCACTCACAAGGCACATTCAAAAATTATGAGACCTCCATCCAGTGTCCATGGACTATATCCATATCATTGTCCGTGAGGCTCAAATCTTTCGCACGTTTCTTTCTTCCAAAGAATATCCATCGAGTCCCATGTACTTTAGGCACGATCGCACTGTGAGTATCAAATGCTGCCAGCATTATAAGTGTAAGTGTAACGACTCTTATCATGGATGCGATGAAAACACGGAGACCGCACCGATGGATCCATCCCCGATCTCATGTTTTCCGTATGTTTCATGTCGCGAAGCTCGGCCGGGCTGATCTTTGGTCTTAGGTTTTTGATTGGCGTGGCCAATGCAAGTCGGCAGTACCATGTTGGAGGCAGAAGTCGTCAGAAGGGCCCCGTCCATCGCAAAAGCCTTCTAGCCGAATGATATAAGTCAAACCCAGTCCACTTTTCGTGTACTGCAAGCCTGCTTTTTCTCTCATCGTCGTCTTCTCCTGCCAAACGGCTTTCTTCTTTCGCTCCTTGCACTTTCCACTCCTTAGTTCAATTCAAGAAATAATCACCATGTTCAACCTCCTCACCCTCGCTCTCGCATCCCTGGCCCTCGTCAACGCCCAACTTGATCCCGTAGGCACCCAAAGCCAGGCCGACAGCATCACCCTCTCCCCACAGAACAGCACCGAGTACTGTCTCACCGCCTCGGCCCCACCGGCCTCCGATTCTGAAAAGGGCACGGTCGATGTAAAGCCTTGCGAGGACGGTTCAGACGCGCAGAAGTGGTTATTCGGTCAGGATGGGAACAGGATGCTGTCGGTGTACAATGGGACGGTGTGTTTGTTTGCGGATAAGGGGTTGTTGACGGCGGCGAAGTTGCAGACGGCAAAATGCATTGAGGATGACGAGAACCAGAGTTGGACATACTCGGCGAACAAGACGTAAGGCTTCCCCAGTTTCTTTCTTCGCCCTTGTATGGTCCACTTACGTCCCCTTTCAATCGTACAGTGTCGAGTGGACCGGTAACGATCTCTGCCTCGATCTCCCCGAAGGCATGTCGGGCGACAGCGTTGAGCCCAAGATCACTGAGTGCGAAGAAAACAACGCTGACCAACAATGGATCGCGACGCCCTTCGATGCTTGAAGCCACTCGAATACCCTATCCTCGACGTTCCGTATTGTCAATCCCACGTTAAACTCGGCAGGAACGTTGTCAGATGGCCGATTTCGATACCCAAGGTGATAAGTGGGATGATATGGCGTAATGGAGAAGAATAGCCGTGACTAGGATGCACCGGCCTTCACGATTATCGTATTCATGCCTCGTTACCTACCTGCCCGACCGCTCCTTCTTGTTTGCATGGAATTTATAATAGAATATCAATAATAATGTTTATAGACAGACTCGGAGTGAAAATGAGGGCCGGAGACTGAGACGGGTTCAAGTACTAGAGAATTGATGTGAAAGATGTGTCGGCGTCTCGAATGGAAGCGACATTTTGTCACGCAAACGACGTCCACGAAGTTGTTGTTGAACACCCACCACCACCAAACGACGAACACAGCCAGCACAATCAAGTCGATCATCATCAGATATGGATTTGAGAAGCTCAAAACCCGTTCTACTAATGGCTTGTTCATCAAGGTTACCGGAAAACATGCAGTCTGAGAGACTGAAACGAGTGCGAAGCAACTTCGTTCTTCTCATGCCTTCTAGCTGTTTTCTAGTCTTTCGGGGTCGCCTCTTCCCTTCGGGTTACAAAAAGCTATCGAATTCAAGGTCGTGTCATAATCAACCAACACTCATGCGCAACGGCCGCGGCCAACTCGAGCAAAGTTCACCGGATGTGTATCGCATCACTACACTAGTACTTCTTTCTCTTGTGCACTCTAAGCGCCTCTTCCCGAGATCACAAAAGGGGAAAAGCCGAACGATGATGATGGGCATTGGGAGACTGGGGAGACAACGCTTCGCTTGCCTCTCCGAGTTCGGACCTCATGACGCGTGAAAAATGCAACGAAAAAAGATGCGAAAAGTCAGTCCGGATGAGCAGAGAATGCGGCGTTCTTTTCCCGCTTTTTGTCAAGATCAGATCTAGAGGGACAGTTTAGGAAGAGTAAGTATATTGGGGTAACGGAGCTTACCTCATCCTCATACTCCCTACCCACTTCTCCGTCCGTAATCAATAAGGGACGACAAGCGTGAATCTTTTGGAAGAAGATTTATGGACATATGCATGTAGCGTATTGCAGCCCCTCACCTCTCACGCATATGCTAGAAAAAAGTAAAAAGTGATGATAGGTAGGTTTGATTGGCGGGAGGTCTTCCAGATGGATCACTGCGAAGCGCACGCATACAGTAAGCTTATGCAGGCATATGTTTGCCGACATACGCCTCTATGTACAGCATATGAACACTTCGCTGCTTTTTCAGCTCACTGCTTTTTGCTTGTCGACTTTTTTTTCTCCATCAAAGCGAACGAGGGGACTGGTCCTGGTATAAAGTTCCCCTTTCTCGACTTCCCTCTACCGCTGCTCTTCCTACGCCCAACGCCCTACGACAGTCCTACTTGTGCAACGTTCAATTCCCACAAGGTCGCTGCTACCGCTTACCGATCCCTCTTTCACCACTCTACATACGAAACGAAAACTAGACCTCATCAACATGTTCTTCACCGCCCTTACCCTAAGCACCCTCCTCTCTTCCCTCTCCCTCGCCGCCGTCGCCAACCAAGTCCCAACCACCCCCATCTACATCACTCCCAACTCCGATATTTCCTACTGCATCACCACCTCGTCCCCTTCAAACTACTCCTACCTTACCGTCGAGTCTTGCTCGTCGGGCTCCGAGGCTCAGACATGGACGTTCCTTCCTGTCGAGGGTGGGGATGGAGAGGGCCAGGTGTCCGTGTACGGAAGCCAATGCCTGGAGAGGCTACCAGCGACGCATGCTTCGGGTATGTCGTTGCAGACGCTTCAATGTTTGGGAGAGGAGAGCTATCGCGGAGATGAGATGTTCAGTTTCGTGGACGCTGGAAGCTCGTCGTTCACGTACGTCTTTTAAATCTGTATACGTTTCGTTGGAAGCTGACTGGCTTTCATCGCAATTTTCCTTCCCCTGAACATGATGTTGATAGGCTCGTGTACAAGGATTCGAACCTTAACATGTGCGTGCAGCGGCCCGACAGCCTCACGACACCGGATCTCAATAGGCTCGCGTTCGAAGAGTGTGTGGACGGAGCTGAGAACCAGCGTTGGGTGGTCGTGCAAGCTTAGGCGGCATGACTGAAAAAGGAGATCCATATGTCTACATTCCTGTCACTGAATAGGAATGCAAGAGGGCCGAAGGCGATGAGGTGGTTGGGAAAGCTGGCGGAGTGGGGGGTAGATGTTGGGAAAACGAGCTTTTATGATTTATACGCTGCCCTTCATGATTCAGAGGGAGGATGGAAGTCGATTTTTTCCCTTTTTTTTCTTTCGTTTGGCATGCTTAGTTCGGATTAAATTAATTGGTTATTTTGGTAAAGGCTGAACTCGTTCTTACTGTGTGCATGAGACCCTGATACAAACCATGAGTACAACAGGCGACCAGCGAAAGCTATCAATGCAGTCAGTAAGTGGGGTAGGATTTGATCTGACGACCGTATTGGTTTTACGGCACATGGAAGAGTTATGGGTACGCCGCAGGTAGGTATTGGATTTATGTCAAATAATCAGGCAGGAGGAATCTGTTGAAACTGGTTGATGTTCCGAGTGCGAGCCGTCCTCGAGAGCGAGAGCTGTGCGTTTTACTGTTTGCTAGTATTTGTTCATATTTGGCTCAACAGAGAGAATAAAAGTATAGGTGCTGCTATTTGCATTCTGTGCTCGTATCATACATGTATATTCGCTAAACCTCGTACTCTGTCCAAATATAATTATAAGCGTCCAGCTGAGGAACGAGGAAGAAAGATCTAAGCGAAACAGGCAGATGACCCAGTAAGGCAATTCGGAGAAGATGTGGGGTGGGAACGGAACGTTGAAGGTTACGGCTGCGCAGCCGCATCGTCGGGGAGGCGTCGGCAGCGTCGGGGCACAGGTTAGCGGGATATGTGGTGCATATAGTCAGCCTTCGTTTGGGTCTTTCACTAGGACTGGCGCTGGCGAGACGACAAGCATACAGTACGATGAGATGTGAAAGAGAAAGCTCCAAATGAGTTGAGTGTGTGAAAAGTATGACATAATCTATGAGCAGCGAAGTCTTCAATTCGCGCCGCCCCGGGCGAGCCGACTGAACCGTCGACCGAGCAGGGGAAAAGACGCCTTGGCACTACTCACGACACGACCGACACCGTCCTATCGCCTTTCCTTTCTTTCCCTCATCGTCGACGCTTCTAATCGACGACGACAACGGCGACGACGACATGTCCGGTAGTAGCAGCGAGGACCACACCCCCGACGCTCGTTCTTCACCTTTGACCAGCTCTCCTTCATCCTCCGACGAACACCACGACAGAATCCCGGCCTCCCCAACCTCTCCCTCTTCTCCACAGGCCGACGCCGCCCTTCTCCCTTCTTCCACTCTCTCAAAACCTTCCTCATATGTCAGCTCACCTCTCAACCCAAATGCGCCTCCATCTTCAGCGGCGACCTCAGCATTCACGCCCGCACCACGCTCTAGGCCTGTCAGCCGCAGTGGCACCCACACCCTCTCCCGCATCATGTCCGAGGAATCCGCCGCATTCGCCAACGTCCCTCCTGGCCAATCAAGAGGCTCCATGCTCCTCTATCGCCTTGCCTCCGATGAGGACAAGAGTAAAGAACAGCTCACCATGCCTAACGTCCTCAATCGGTATTCAATGGGATCTGCGAGTTTAGCTTCCTTCGATAGTAAATACCCCTCCGAAAAACCCCGAGGGTTGATACCGTATACTTTCGACCCCGAACTCATTACTGCTGCTGGTGACAGCGAGAGGGATGATGTAGATCGGTTACATGAACTGGATGACGGGGAAGACTTGGACGGAAACCGAAGAAGCTCTTCACCATTCTTCCATATGCGCGCCATCGCGAACCTCGGTCTCTTACTCCTTCTCATCCTCGCCATCCTCACCCTTTTCGTCGTATATCCCGTCGTGTACGCTGTCAAGAACGCAGGTCGCCTTCTGTCCCAGGATAACGACATACATATTAATGGCACCGGCCAGAGCGCAGTGCTGTTCCAAATGCCAAGCCTCGTGGACCCGGACACTCCGGATGACGCGAAGACGAGGGTCGGATTCGATGGGGAGAACTATGAGCTCGTGTTCTCAGATGAATTCGAGAGGGACGGGAGGACGTTCTTTCCCGGAGATGATCCGTTCTGGGAAGCTGTCGACTTGTGGTATTGGGCAAGTGCGTTCATGGTTTTACTCCTTGTTCACATTTAATGTTATCCTTCGCTACTTCCATGTGTCTGACGTGAATCTCGCTTTTTTCTACAGCATCCGATTTGGAGTGGTATGATCCACAAAATGCGTTTACGCGGGATGGGAGTCTTGTGTTACTTTTGGAGAACGTCGAGAACCATGGGCTCCAATTCCGGTCTGCGATGCTTCAGAGCTGGAATAAATTTTGCTTCACGGGTGGCTACCTCGAATTTAGCATCAGCTTACCGGGTGCCAGTGATGAGGCTATGGGCTACGTGCGTCATTTCAATTTCTTTTCGTCGCTTCTTCTGACAACATCGTGCGTCTTCTACGACGATTTTATGCATGTAGTGGCCAGGCGCATGGATCATGGGCAACCTCGGACGCCCTGGATACGGTGCGACAACAGACGGGATGTGGCCATACACGTACAATAGCTGTGATGTCGGCACATTCCCAAATCAGACCTATTCGAATGGGTCAGGGCCTGCGGCGGCGCTGCATACGGAGTTTGGACGGACCAAGTATAATAACGAGTTGTCATGGCTGACTGGCCAGCGGGCTTCGTACGTAGACAATTTGTTAACTCTTAGATGAGAGTAAATGTGTTCATTATTTTTTATAGTGCTTGTACGTGCGATGGCCAGGAGCATCCTGGTCCAAAGAACAGTCAAGGTAGTTTTCTATATATATTTTCTATCTTGAGATTTTCTCCCTGACGCAGTCAATTTTAAATTACTCCATAGGACGCGGTGCACCCGAGATCGATGCACTTGAAGCTCAGAAAAACAAACTCGGCGACGGCGGCAAGGTCTCCCAATCCGCTCAATTCGCCCCCTTCACCCACGACTACATCTACCTCAACTCGACCACTGACGAATTTACCATTACCGACCCCTTAGTTACTCAACCAAACTCATACAAAGGCTCCGCTGTGCAGCAAGCCGTGTCGGGTCTGACAGACATCCGGCCGGAACTGTATAACGGGACTGGAGGCAGCTTTGGGACGTTTGGGTTTGAGTACTGGACGGATCCAGGGAAGCCGGAGGACGGGTTTGTACAGTGGATGGTGGATGGAAAGACGACGGTAAGAATGGGGGCTGCCGCGGTCGACGAAGATCCGTTACCAGATGGAACAGGTGTCGGGAGAAGGTTGGTTCCCGAGGAGCCGATGGTGAGCTGATATTTAGTTGTTTTGGTAGCATCCTTTTGTGATGGAAACTAATTTTCACCCTCCACTGCGTAGTCCATCGTTCTGAATCTTGCTATCTCTGAGTCATTTCAGACCGTGGACTTGAGCACGTTAAACTTTCCGGCAGAGATGCACATCGATTACGTGCGCGTTTACCAGCGCGAGGGACAAACAAATGTTGGCTGTAGTCCCAAGGGATATCCCACGGCAGACTACATTGAACAACATTCATTGGCTTATACAAGTGAGTTGACGAACCTGCTGTTATAAGCTAACGTTTTCATGTTCAAATGCTGACTATATGCGCTCTATCCCAGATCCGAACTTGACGACCTGGGGCGAAGCGGGGTATACAATACCAAGGAATAGTCTAGTACGTCGATGCTGTCGTTAAGTTGGTTTTAAGGCCACATTCTTACAGTGACTTCTCAATTTTGTTTGCGTTTATCCAGTACGATGGATGCTAGACCTGGTTTGGCTACCTTCAATTCCTACCCCTCGACTCCCCCTTTGACACTACTTTTGACACTTAATTCTGGTCTTCGCTGTGGGTTCTATTAAAAGACTTTGATAGAAGGTCCCGTGACTTTTCTCCCATTCTCATATCCGACTCTATATATATCCCCGATACCGACGAGACGATCATATATTAATGCTTAGGCTTGTTATTTCCTCCTTTCTTGGGCTTCAGAAAAATTGTAGCAGTATCTAAACATCTCTTCACCCCCTCCCTTCCCCTTTCCCCTACTTATTTCCACAGAACTATACGTCTCTAGCGCCCCTCCCATCTTGCTGCACCCGCTCGCTCCCGTCGATCCTCGACTACCACGACCACCAGGCCTCAAAATGTTCTTACCGGCCGTTCTTTCCGACGAACGAACGAACGCACGAGAACATCAGGAGGCAGATTCTCTTTCACCTACACACCCACACGTGCTTTCCATGAGCCGTCGATTTACTCTACCCCATATCTACACTCCTTTTGACGTCCTTCGTTAGTTCGGCCAGCACACGGGACAATTCACTCTCCCCCCTCTCTTCTATCTTGAAGCTTCCACCTTCTTTTTCTCTTTCTTTCTTTTCACATTTCATACTTCAAAGCACGCATCCACGCACACGAACGTTTTTTCCTAAACACTCGTATGACGGATACCGATTACTCGATTATTGAATTAGCATACACGGTCCATCACTTCATCATTACTTTCACATTCACGTTCATCCATCCATTTGTTGTTGTTGCATTTCCCCCCATATATCTCGTTTCTTTTTCTTTTCTTTCTCGGTTCTCGGCTTTCTCTCCCTTTTTATACTTATACATGTACGTACGTTGGCACTGGCTCGGGCTTTTTTGTGCGAGGGAGTGGTATAGCGCTCTGGTAGGATCTTTTTCTTTGGTAATGAACCATCACAAAGGAGGTAAACGGTAGATGAGCATTCGTCTGGTCCGTTTCCGGCGGTTTGTTGGACTTGCTCGAAGGGTCTTCGAGGAGCTGAATCGTCGGGATTTGGGGTCCGCTGTGAACCAATGATGCTCCTAGGCCTCAGTGTGAAGTGCTCGCCGAGTCTCTCAATATGATTCTGTCACCATGTCTGACTTCTTCGACGCCCCGGCGACTGGCTGTAACTATTGCACTTAAAAGTCTTCGACTTTGACAGACACATCGATCAGGATGGTGTAACTCTTGTAGTGCATTTGACAATGGGGACAAAATAAAGACCGTGTAAAAAGGTATATCGTTTAAGCCTCGCCGAACAACTTCAATTAATAGACAATTAGACTATGTAGATTCGTTCGTTCGTTAGAAGAATTAGTCTGATCATCCCATGAACCATGTCATCCTCCGAAATCCAACCCCCCATAACCCGACCAAAGAAGAAACTACTGTCAGCTCTCTAGATGGTGTTGGTGGACCAGGTCTGGCTCTGACTGCCGGAGCAGGTATTGACGATGGGTGAAACGTGTTGTGCGTATTGATCTGTGGGAGTGAGGGATCCGTTAGGGACGTCAAGGCACTTGCCATGGTTCGCCCACTCGACCCTATAAACGCACAACCGAAATCGTTAGCAGATAGCAGAGGGAAAATAGCCATAATTCAAACGAAAAGAAAAATCGACTTACGCCCCGCTAGAGTTTAGCGTAAACTTCTGCGCATCCTTGCTCGCATCACACTGCATGATCCAAACAGTTGTCCCATCCGCATCGTTCCCATCCTTCACCTCCATGCACGCCGAATTGTCAGACATGGAGAGCGTCCCGTCCGACTGGAACGTCCAAAACTGGCCGTCGATCGCCCCGGTCGCCATGTGCTGCGAGTTGCACGACGTGATCTCGATGCCGTTGTAGTTGCTCCAGCCTTTCGCGTTCACGCACTGGTTGGAGTCGAGCGCGGTGCGGATTTGGACATTGCTGGACTCGGTTTGAGCCCGTGCGATGAGGAGGAAGGGAAGGACAGAGATCAGGGAGGCGAACATTGTTGAACAGTGGGGATGGAGATGGCTTGAGGGTGGAGTCGTAGGGGACGATGCTTGAGCAGACTGGACCTGGCTGGGCTAGTGATCAAGAAGTGGCAAATTGACTGATTTTTATACCTTATTACAAGCACTAGTGCCTCGCGAAGGGAGACATCATTCTCATCACTCTGAAAACGTTGGCGACGGAAGTCAGGAAGCATTCGAACCCTTCAATCTAGTCGACGGAGGCAGTGGGTCGCGAAGAGCATGCGAGATGGCCATGAGGAACTCCTGCTTCTTGCCAAAATAATCGAGCAAAGAAGCATTAATAGCACGTCGGATGCACGAACAGTAAGTGCAGCCTGCAGCCTCTAAGAAACTGCATTTATCCACTTACTTGACGGTACACATTCGGACTTGAGCATCATAGTAGTACCTTCCCATGTGCTAAATCCGATTCTGAGCTGTTTACGGTCCCCAATCTGAGGCTGATCTCTCTGGTACCCGTTATAGGCTTGTACAAGTGTACAAACAAGCGACTCGTATTAATCCTTGGAGGATCCATTCGTTCGGCTAACGCCAACCGTTCCATTTACACTCGGAAAAAATCTCGTACACACATCTTGAGACACACGCTGACAAACACTTTCTCGGCTGTGCAAATTCCACAAGTGACGCTTCCTTATCCGACGGGATTCGTAAACGCTGAAGTCTCTATAATCTCGAGAAGCTCCGCGCTTTGGGTTCCTTATCCGAATAGAGGTCAAGGGGTCCGGAAAACATACCAATCTTTTCACCGATTGCAGCTTCCTTGGCCGCGGTCGACGCAATTTTCGAGTCGCGTTGAGGGTCGTGTCGAAAGAGTCCGACGCCGAGTCGGTGAAAAGTGTAACAAGGCGACGATTGGCCGTCGCGTATATGTGACCTAGGGACATCTGCAGTAGCTTTGTCAAGTGCATGTGCATTGACGGACGGGGTCGGGAGAACACCTTGAGCGTATGCATGTGAATCTTTGTGCATATGTGCTTTCCAGCCCCTTCACCGCTTTTGTTAGTTAATTTAGTCATTTTTTATGTGCGATGGGAGCTCACCATTGGTCAGGGAAACGGTAGGATATTTGTACTGCGTTCCGTTCATTAGTCCGGAAACTACACACCGTCGAAACATTTGTTTGTTTTAGACTCATAACATATGTAGTTCAATCCATGGACTCACCCGAGGTGCTGACTACGCAGTCCTTGTGGCTTTTATTTCTCGTACCTGTGAAAGCGGACTTTGCACGCCAATGAATACACTGGATGTACCGGATGTACAGTACCTACTCGGTCAATATTATGGCTGTAAGAAAGTTTCTCCTGTCTCACACGACCCCACGTCGGCCATCAATTACCAGGTTCCCGCTAGATTGTCCTTCATCTACCTTTCATATGGCCGTGTCCATACGGGGAAAGTCCGGGAGATTTTAGATGATTTGCGTACTTGCGCTTAGGCATGATTTACGTCTTCGCCGCCCCTATTCTGATATGTTCAAAGTGTTTCGTGGATTTGCGTCGGGGCTGTCGGGGATCTCCCGCCGCGCCAAGTGATGCGACCTGTGTTTTCTGTTTTCCGGTCGGGTGCGCACTGCCGTTTTGAACACTTCGGCACTTCGTGCGCGCCCTTCTCATATTATCGTCCCGGCCTCTATAAATGTCGATAAGTCTCGAAGAAAGGCTTTCATCAGCCTACCAGATCTCTTACGACCCACCTCCTGCAATCTCGCAAAAATTATCATCTTCCTCACCCATTCCACCTCCTCAACAATTCAATTAACAATGTTCGCTGCTCTCCTCGCCGTCACCTCTTTCGCTGTCCTCGCTAGCGCGCAGGTCCCTTCGAACACGTCGCCCGTGCTGATCAAGCCTGGAACACACACCGACTACTGCTTGCAAGCGCTTGGCACGTCCAACAACAACGGCATCTTCCTTCAGCCTTGCAGCAAGACGAACGAGGCCCAAGCCTGGACATTCGAGAACGGCCAAGTCTCCATTTTCGACGGCGAGCTTTGCCTCGATGTTCCCAACGGTGACAACACCGACGGCAAAATCCTCCAGCTCTACCAGTGCACGCAAGGCAACACCAACCAACAGTGGTACTACACTGGAGACAACAGGTGAGATCCCTTCCTTTCGAATAACGTCAGCAAAGCTTTTGGACGCTGACTCTGTTGTTACCCCTACAGACTCGCCTGGACCGACCACGGCAAGTGCGTCGACCTCCCGAATGGTCAGCTTACGAGCAACCAGGCTCCCTATGCCGAGCCTCAAATCTGGACTTGCATCGATAACAATGACAACCAGGTCTGGTATACCGAGTCCATTTAAGGACTAACTGCGACGCAGCGTGAGTGGAGGGCCCGGTCATAAGGAGTTCGACATGTGGTATAGATATGTTTCTCAATTATTCCCTGTTCTTTCCTACGGGATTTCGGACTTTTCATTGGACAATTTTTCCTTCAGACTTTGACTTTACCCTTCATGATATCAGTAATGTACCCTTGATAGCATTTTAACGACGTACCAAACAGCCCCTTGACGATAAACTTGAGGTTGAACCGAGCGAAATAATGTTCTTTTGCCTTTTCTTTTGTCAAGCATGTACGATCATGCATATGTGCCAGATATATCAGGTTTGATTCTCTGCAAGCTTGTAATGTACACTTCGTGAACAATACCACGGTCGAACACTGAATCCGAACGGTTCGAAGCGATTTTGAGCTCTGATCAACGTCCTTGAGCAGAGTCTTTCACACGATCACGGGACGGCTCATCAGGTGAAACTCAAATCTGGATTTCGCTTACCGTTATGTCTTTTTTTGCTGACCAGGATTAATATTGGTCATTCTTCGAAATTCTCTCACGACATATGCTCAATGGGGAGGCTGAATGGCACTAACGATGTGCGGAGTCAAGTCCTAGACGAAGACATGGACTTGGTAACGGGATGACTTCAAGGTGAGATACAGATGACATCGTTTGTGACATTATTTGGAGTAGCCTGAAGGATGTCTTTCCTTACTAACCTTTCGTGAGCGTTATACGATCTATTTTTCATTCCTATCTACCTGAGCAAGTGAGCACACTCACTGCTCATTGTAGTGAAGCTATTCACACGAAGCCACCGTGGGAGAAGGATTGGTGCTGCGGATAAGGTAGAAGCATCGTCAGCTCGTAGCCCCATCGTCGAATCAAAACGCGCCTAACTCACGAAAAAGCATCTTTACCTCTCACGCACAGCCTACTGAAGGCCGCTTCTCCCGTTTGTGTGAAGGCATCTCCACGCTAGACAGATGTTGTGCTCATTTAAGAGCAAAATGCGACCGGAATCCCCCACCAGTCTTGTTGCCTTCCAACTGCCTCGCACTTTGACCTGCTTCGCCCTCTCGCCAGTCCCCGCGTAACATAAAATCCTTGGAGACGGCCCTCTTTCTTACAGTTTAGACGTTATACCTCGCTTTAGTCTCTCTTCAGTGGACAAAATCACTCAAGTTTTTGAACGAACTTCCCATGTCTGGCCTTCCCGCTACTCTCATTTTTCCCGTGGATAAGCAAATCCGGACCCATGCACTACTGTGCTCGATAGGGTTCATCATCCTCCTGCCCGTGGGAACTTTGGTAGCACGGTATCTACGCACATTTACTCGGTCGTAAGTGGCTACACTGTGCGCTGCTTCAAACCATATCTAATACCCAATATTATTAGTTGGTTCTGGGCGCATGCAACCTTTCAATTCCTTATTGCAGGACCTGTCATCTTCGCAGGGTGGGCCCTAGGGTACATGAGTACAGCGCAATTGAATACCGGAGGTCACTTCGTGGATCCTCACAAGGTAGATCTTAGTCATATGTTCTAATTTTAGCCCAGCTCACTCACTTCGTTCTTGTACCCTCGATAGAAAATCGGCCTTTGTCTTCTCTGTATCTACCTCCTCCAACTTGCTCTAGGAGTCATCATCCATTTCTTCAAACCTCCTGCAACATTCCTCAGAGGTCATCGTCCACCACAGAACTACCTACACGCCGCTCTTGGACTCGCGATCATTTCGCTTGCCTTTTACCAAGTGCACTATGGCATCACTATTGAATGGTACGAAGGGACGTCATCGGGAGTGTTTGTACCAATGGCGGCTATGCGAGCCTGGGAAGCGCTCATTGTGGTGAGTAATTGTTTTAGTCGTGCGACTCCGCGAACGTTGGCCTCCTTTCGGGTTCCGCGAGACTATTTTGACGGTCTCCATTGGGGCAACGAGCCTTTCAGATCTTTTTAATTTCAAACTTGCTAATAAACTGGCCTTTTGTGCAGCTTTTCTACGTGCTCTACTTCCTCGGTACCGCACTCCTGCCAAGGCAATACAAGCAAGAAAGTGAAAACCGTCGGGCCATTACCGTCGAGAAGAACTAAGCTCGATCTACGTGCTACACAGAAGATAATTAGTGTGCTTCTATAGGGGAAGAATTCAACATCTTCCCGCGCTCCGCATCGTCGCCAGTTATCGAGGTATTGAATTTCAGCCAGCCTCGTTCTCCTCGTCGTTATGTTGTGCTGTTTCAGTTTCGGACCTTTCCACTCTCCGTTCACTTTATTCAAACTTCGAATATGATTCGTAGTGAGTTTCGGCATAGTCGGGCAATCTGCTTCCTTATTTTCCTCATACTTCACTACCGCTACCTACCCTTTCGAGGAGACCATCATGACTTGGGAATTTTCAATGGTCATTTTTCCTAGTACATCGGACCTCTTGTACCGTGTCTAATTTGAGTCTTCTCGAACTTAATTCACACCAGTTATTTTGAATTTGTTATAGAATGTGAATCCCGAAATAAGCTCTTCAAACGATACACAGTGAACATCTCTTTCGTAACCTTTCTCACGAAAGAAAGTTCAATACTTTCCCAGTTGCGATGACCCTTCGAGTCCTTGTTTTCTAACTTAAGCTATCTCCGTATCTCCGTTTCATCGAAACAGCGTACCTCGAATATATATGGTGGTGATGACACTGTATGTACTTTTTACTAGTATACATTCATATGTGGACAGTGATTGCCGATTTGGTAGTTAAGCTTGAACTCGAATAATAAATTTATAATAAAGGTTGCCGGAGACCAGCTCTGACGACCTTTCATACTTAGATTGGCTATTGTTTCTTTACATAGTCGAGTCAGTTTCTACGTTTGTATGTGGCTTTGGAGACGAAGAAAGAGGGAGAGGCAGAAGAATAGTAGACGGGGAAGCGATATAATTATACAGAGGAAACATTCAACGCACGACAACGAAAAGTGGGGCAAAATCAAGGCTACAGCAATTTCAAGCATGTTTGTGTCAAGTTATGGAGTATTTTGAGGGGGCTATAACACATATAGATGGAAAGAGAAAAAAGGACGGAAGGGGGACTGAAGGCGAAGAGATAAGGCCGACGACCAGAATAGGCGCATAGAAATACATCAAAATCTAGAGAGAGGTGACTCTGGAAGCACGGAAACACGAAAAGAAGGGGCGAGCATAGAACACCGTTCGTAAACTGACGTCAATGAGGCTAATGATCTGCAAAGGTTATCTTGTCCGGACTTGATGATACGGCTGCTTCAGGTTCCGAGGCGCAGATAGACTCACCAAGTTCGCGTAGAACCAGGAGATGTGCTACCGGATCCATCGGTGTCCATGCTCCAGTCAAGCGAGGAAGACGCAATTGCGGCACGCAGTGCATGTTCGTTTTCCATTTGCATGTGAGTAAACTTGTTGGAGTCTCCTTGCATACCTACGTACGTGTACGAAGAGTCGACGCTTCTGGATGTAGAATAACCACTTCCGTGCATCTGAGTATATGCGTTGGCATTATCACAGTGGACAGGGCTGTATTCGACTGGGTAGGAAGGCATGATCGTGGAGCGACCAGTGCCGAGGTTGGAGCCGTAAGTTGAGTAATGCTCTGACGATATCTGTCCGCTTGGGCCATAGGATCCCATACCGTATTCTGATGCACCCACGCTTCCAAAAGTGCTGCTAGGCACCAACGGTCCAGGCAAGCCCGAAGGAACGACACCGGAGCCGCCACTTCCTCCCGTACCCAAGTGAGTTCCAGGAGCAGAGGGAAAGATGAATTCCGGGAAAGATTGCGTGAGAAATATGACACCGATCAAGAGGCCCGTGCTCGATGGGCTTGGTAATATGAGAATGCCTGCGCCAGGTAGTCCGGGCGTAGTCGATGATTGAGCGCTTTGTGGGGACGAGGGAGGCCACGGAGCAACGCAGATCTATGTCATTATAGTGAGTAAACATTGTTAGAAATGTTGGGTTCTGCCGATGAATGGAAGTACGCCCGGTGTAAATTACTCCCCAGGATAATCGGAAACAAAGCTCACCATTTGTTGCTCCCGGAGCAGGCGAGCGAGAGCACGGAAGCGTGCTTCGTTATTAGCGCTCGCTCCACTTCCGGTAGGAGACCGAACGTTTCGGTCGGGCATGAACATACATAGAGGAAGATTAGACGTTGTAGCCCAGGCCTGTGCCTCGGCCGGGTTGCAAGCGGCACGCATGGGGTGGACGTTAAACGCCTTTGGCCAAGATGCAGCTCTGCTGCTCCTCAAAATGCGAAGTCAGATAAGTCGTTCGTTACCGCAAGAGACTTTATTTGCAGCGAGATTAAAGACGACTTACTTATCACCATCGGTCTCTGCAGCAGCTACTGCAATACGTTGGAAGCCATCGTGATCCGCAGAACCGAGGTTGAGGCTACCAAGAATGAACGTACCGCGCCATGGGCGAAAACCACGGTCGTCGCGGCGACCTCTGTCCGAAGACGAAGGCGCAACAGCTTCGAGGGGCGTAGGAAGACGAAATACCATGCTGAGCGTAGATTTATGTTAGTTCAGGATGAAGTTCAGGGAGTAAATTGAATGTCGAGAAAGGAGTGATTGATTAACTCAAATGCGGAAGAAAGCGAAAGAACTTTTGAAAGGAGCGATAATGTAAAAGAATGGCTGCACTAGAAGACTGGCGCTGTGTATAAGCACGAAGTGATCTGTGCAAGGGAGTGCGATAGAAATGAGAGGGGTTGGGGGGAAACGAAATGACGAAGCAGGCAATGAGAGGAAATGCGCGGAAATTGATGATGACCTACTTGCTCATATTCGAGGCCATTTTAATGTATTTCGCGGTGCGCTACAGAGTGCTCTCTGAGGAACTGAGTCGGGCTTGCTGGGGGACGAGAGAGGCGTAACGTAGGGGTGGATGAAGGGAAGAGGACGACGAAAAAGACAACAACAAAATAGGAGAGTGTTAGATGAGATGAAGTAGAGGCCGGGTAAGATCGCTGTGAAATCCTCACCTCACCAGTCCACGACGATGTAATAAGGGCAAGGGTCCACTTAGTTCGGAGGGATTTATTTTTCCGTTGACGGCAGAGCCACTGGATTGAAAGCCCGGAGACAGATACGGAGGAGACATACTCGGTCTCGGACGTGGACGCATCAGTACGAGCTCGCACTCAATGCGAGATAGCCAGAGTGAGAAAGGGAGAGGGGACCGAGTGAAGCGGTTTCAGGTTCGGCGTCACTCTGTAGTCAGCCATCCGGAAGTGGATTTATCTTCGACTATTGCGAGCGAGGTTACTGATCCACAGTTCTTTCCGGTCGTGAGCGCCAACAAAAACAGAACAATGCTGCTAAAAATGGCAGTTTGATGGTATTACAGGGCACAGTGAACAGCATTGCAGAAAAAGAGTACGAGAGACGTTCGATGCCGACCAGTATCAAGAAGTTCCTTTACGGAAATGCCGGACGTGGGTCGTGCTGGGTGGAAGAGAAGACTCTACCCCGGGCACTCCGGTGGTTGGCTACCATGTCGATGCCACGCGCTCGAGAGCAAAGGAGAGAAGGCTCGAAGTCCAACTACAG
Organism: Hymenochaete sp. R1; assembly: GCA_019400425.1. NCBI lineage: Eukaryota > Fungi > Basidiomycota > Agaricomycetes > Hymenochaetales > Hymenochaetaceae > Hymenochaete > Hymenochaete sp. R1. The sequence continues at coordinate 24,329 of JAFREE010000022.1, forward strand.
TTGCGAAGGAAAATCAGGAGACATTGAATATCTGTAGCTGAGTCCTGGTATTGAATATGACAACTAGTATACTGTCCAATAGACTACGCACATGGCATTGGAGCATCATACCGGATCAACGCTCATGGCTGGGACAAGGCAACACATATTATGCTTTAGACCTTCGATCCAAGGACATGGAGACACTAGGAGAGGGTGGCGAGAACCAGTTCCATACCAACAGTTCCTGGCTTAATTAAGCACCGATGGATTGACTTCTTCCAGGGCCTTTGAGCTAAGTCCGAGTCTGTCCGAGTGCATATACTGAAAGCCATCGCTCGTAGCAATGGGAGACCCTTTGAGAAAGGTACAAGGGTACAGCGGAAAGGAGACGTTCCAGACGGTGAATCCTCGGTGGTGGCAACAAGCGAAAAACACACAACTCTTGTGGCTGCCGACTGATGATTCAAGATGATTCAAGATCAAAATAAGTCTTCATATCGCACGTGATTTATGTCGGCCCCGCGAATTCGGAATCAATTCAACTGGGAACTCCATAGCATCCATTCAAAAAGGGAAGAGTCTTTATATGTAAAGGGTACACAAGAAAAACGGAAAAGGAAGTGAAAAATCGAATGCGACAAAAAGTCCTTCACAATCCGGGACTCAAGGTATGAATTACCAGACAGCGTACTTTGATTGTTGATCAATCAGCTGTAAAGTAAAAAGAGAAACATGCGTGACAGATTGAGCCGGGATCATGGGAAAATCCGATGTAAATCAACGTCATCTTCAACTCTAATTCAGTGACTTACAACAGCAAGAGAAAACTTGAAGAAAGGCACTTACTAGGGATGAAATGGAATCACAAGGCGAAGTTGAGGAGAGATTGCATAGGAAAAGAAGAAAGGACATCACATATGAGGAAAGATAATAGGAAAGAGCCTTTAGGATAGGATACAAAGACAGATGACATTCTTTTCATGCTTTCGTTATTTTGCGCCTACTGGCCCCCCAAAAAAGCAAAAGTCCGCCGAAGCACAAACGGCAAACCCCTCACTTTTCTTCGTCCATCGCGAATAGATCATCGTCATCATTTGTCAACACTGGCCCGCTCAATGGACTCGATAATGGGTGCGAGCCCCACCCTCGAGCGCTGCTACGCCTGGACACCGCTAAAGGGCCCGGAGCAGCAGCACTTCCCGCTGGCCCATTTTGCCCAGACCCAACAGGCATACTCAATCCTGGCGGTGGCCCTCCCATGTTGCCCGGACCGGTGGCATGCGGTTGCCCGCTCGATGGCATTCGCAACCCTGTCGCGGCAACAGACGAATATGAAAGATGTGAGAACATCGACGTCAGACCACCCAGGTCATCCTGTTGCTGTCCCAGACCTCCTAAACTAGTTGTTGTGGCTCCGGACACAGTGCCCACTGCGGCTTGATGGGAGGGGTTTGTGTTTGCGGGAGGAGATGTTGGTACTTGAAGAGTTTGAACATGGGATTGATCTGGATGGTAGAAATTTTGTTGTCGTCCAGGTGTACCGCTTGCCCAATCGTGTGTTGAGCCGGGGCTAAACCCAGAGCCCACATCGCTCATCCCCCCGTTGGATCCAGGAGAGAACGCTGCTGCCGGTTGGAGGTGAATGCGTGAATATCCAGCTGCTAATCCTTGTGGGAGTGATTGCCCAGGAGCATGAGCTTGCAATGCGCGAGCACTCGGTGATACAAGGGACGGGGGAGCGCCCAAGCCTAAATGGTCAGCCCCACGACCAATGGACGAGGGTGGGGCGCCAGTAGGTCCACGGTGGTGCATCGGAGGAGATGGTTGGTACAAATCAAACGCAGGGCGACCAGTAGTAAGAAGCGACGAAGAGACCGAGGGTATCACTCCTCCCATGCCTAAAGTTGCCTCTTTACCATTTACTAACGTAGAAGAAGTAGATGGAGCTCGCGTCATGTCTTGTGGTTGAATGTGGCCTTGCGAAGACGCTCGAATTGTGCTCATGCGTTGAGGAGTATCGCGACCCATGTAGTGATGCAAACCTAAGAACGCTGCGCTCGCATTTGATGGATGAAGCATGCTTGGTGACGGACCGTCCTTACCAAGGACACTATTGGACGTAAAAGACGATGGAGTGCCAAAGGCTCCAGATGATGGAGAAGCACCGATATTAAATCCAGCGTTCGGGTCTGGTTGATCGTTACCAGAATCCCCCCAGATAGACCTGAGGTCCTGCGAGAGCATCGACGTTCCCGGAACACTTCGCGAATGTCGGTGACGGTTATCCTGCTGCGTTTGCTGTTGGACACCAGGCCTTACAACCGAGGTCGCCATCCCGTTAATGCCTGGGTTACTCGACGATGTACGCGACATTCGTCGACTCTGCTCCTCCGGCGTGAGTAAATCCGAGAGTGATGATGGCACGAAGTCTTCCATTTCTTCTTCATGAAAAGTCTCTGCAAACGATCTGAAAGACTGTGTATCTGTAGTCATACTTGAAAGGACAGGCAGAGATCCAACTGTGAACGACGTTTGTCCCACGCCCGCATTAGGGGCAGGTCCGGGCCTCCCACGGATATGCTCGATATTTTGCTGAGAAAACAAATTTTGCGGCCCGGGCGCACTGAATGTAGATGTTTGCGTCATTCCCGGAGCAGCATTATTTCCTTTGGCAGCTTCGCCTGTCGCAACCCCACCAGAACGAGGTGATGTAGCGGGTGAGAAACCATTTATACGTACAGGGTTTGCGCCGGGAGAAGAATGGGGAGGCGAGCCGACGGGTCCAAAGTCAACTGAGTTTGAGCTTGCATGGCGACCTGTGAAGCGGTGTGGCTTTGTCGGTGTAGCAAGGAACGGGCTCGATTCCGTAGCTCCTGTTCCTGGTGGGGAAGCCACACCACCATTGCTGTTGTTGGAGGTCTGCGACTGAGCTGACGGTGGGTAAAGCTCGGAACTCTCATTATTCTCCATTTCCTGAGCGTAGACGTCTTCTTTTGGGGGCTGAGTAGTTGCTGAGGCGTCCGGATGGGGTTTCGAAGGGATACCTTTTGCAGCATTCGCAAAGGAATCGAATGATGTAAAGTCTGTATCTTTCAAAGCCGGAGCTGGTGCAGCGGGCGCTGGTGCGGCCTTGGAGGTCATCGAAATGGGTGGCCTTGCTCCTGATGGAGGAATACGCGTTGGCGCAGTCGAACCAAACGGGAGCAGGGATGCATTTCGTGTCGGGGCAGTGCCACCACTGCCTTGCAGTTCACTAGCACCCACCTTTCTCCCTCTTGCCGCCGTTTCTCTCTCGCGCCCGAGCTCGCGGTCGCGATCTCGGTCTCGTTGTGTCTGCAAGCCTCCAGCGCCCGCGCCCGCACCCGAGTTCGCTGCAATTTGTGCTGCTTTCTTGTTACGGCGGTCCATGGCCATGCCTTGGCCAGGAAGAACGTGTGCGAGTGCACATTTATGGCCAAATTTGCAGTTTCCCTTCACAAACCATGAGCAAGTCTCTTTGTGTTGGCCTGGTTCGAGTACGCTGTGTGAGAAGTTGCAGGAGGATCCGGCCGTGCAAGACCCGACTCTGAAGAATTTGCAGGGGACATGGGAGACATCCTTCGCTTAAAAACGTAAATATTCGCGTCAATAATTTTTCATCACACACGGAGAAGAGGAAGAACTATGGTCCAAACACCGTACACACGAGCAAGGCAAGGCAGAGTGAGTCGGTGAAGTAAGCCTTACTCACTCTTGGAAGACTGTCCTTTCCCGCCCCTCGACTTGTCATAAGCATCTGGCGAATTATGCATGTCTGGAAGCGCTTCAACAGCAGCTGCCATCGTAGCCGGATCTCGCTGGTAATGAGATAGTGGGGGAAGGAGGAGGACAAACAGCGAGGTAAGGAAGAGAGGGATAGGTTGTATCGCTGTATGCTGAGCTCGCTACAGAGATGCGATGCGAAGGTCACGAGCAAAGCCTGCTTACTTAAGCTATCTACCTGTCCTCCTCAGTCAAACTTTCTCGGCTCTCTCTCCCTTCTAGCTACACCGTCTGGTGCAAAGTAATTTTCTTAGTCTGAACTTTATTCTACGTGGTCAAAGATGGGCATGGAAATGTCATCATACATCTCAGAGAAGTTACACGATACAAACCAACTTGTATTTAGATACAATTTTGGAGGGTAAGAAACGCGCAATGAAGGTCTTCAGTACAATTATACAAGCGCCGCAGGCTTTTAATCCTCCTCCTCTTCCTCCTCGTCGCCAGATACTTCCGCATTTTCCCGTCCGACCTTCGCCATGAGCTGCGATAACTCTGCTTCGTCTGTTTCGGACACGGCTTTGGGCTAATAACAAATATGACAATGAGGTAAAAGGCTACACTACTAAAATAAAACGTAGGCACACCTTCATCTTGACAACTAGGCTACCACCTTCCTGCTCTATCGTGTTCTGAATCATTTCTATCGCATGCTCAAGTCGCTCTGTAGCAGCAATCTAAAAGAGGGTGGAAGTAAGACTGGATGTATTTAGCTACAATCGTATGAAAGATGAAGCGCACCTTGTCCGTGGCATTAGTCGCAAGAACATACAGCGGCGGAGCAACGAGTTTCGCCTTGATCGGGACCGCCTCAGAGCTGACATTTTCCCCAGCCCGAAGAGCCCGCTTGATCGCATCGATACCCGCATCGTTGTAGCACGTTAGTTCAATATCCGCACGTAATTTGATAGCCTGCGGTGTCAACCGGCGAGCAATCGTTGCTTGCAGTTCGGAGATGGTAGCAGGTGATGGTACAATTTCAAGCGATGAGAAAACTTGATCGGGCTCTCTGAATAATTGAACGGTATTTTTATAAACTTCGAAGTAGGACAATAAATGGTAGAAGAAACATACGTTAAAGCAGCTTTGAACGCGTCATATGGATGTCCGAACGCTTTTCCTAACGGCCAAGCAATCTGTTCATAGAGCAATTTCAACCTGGACTCTTCGCTCTCCCCAGCGATCCCCGGAGTCTCCTCCTCATGATCCCCTTCATGCTTCGTCTCGACATCCTGTCCGCCTTCCTTCGATACTTCATCACCAGAAAGTTTTGAAGCGACGTGTCGCAGGATAGATGCAACAGCTTTTGATTTCATGAACCGCTCCTCGCATTTTGTGATATCCTCAGGTGACACACGACGTTTTGAAAGGTCAATGTAGCCTGGCCCCAATCCCATGGGTCAACTCGTCGATTCAAAATCACAAGTCAAGACTGACCTTTTTCTTTGTCCACACGCAATACGACAACCACTTCATTTCTCCCGACTCGGATGAGCTTTTGAATGGACCGGATACGCCGACGAGAAAGCTCAGAAAGCAGTATCATCCCCTCGATGTTATCGTACTCTAGCTGAGCATGCCATTCAAAGCGTCATCGGAAAGAGGAACATTTTAGCCATCATAACGCTGTACGCAACTTAATGGATGACCCCGACGCACCAGCTTTACATATGCACCCATTTCCGCAATCTGGCGGACTTGGACCATCACCAGCTCTTCCACTTCAGGATATTGTTGTTCGTAATACCTCATCCTCTCGTCTGGTGCCAATAGAAGTCTAGAAGGCGATGAAAGTGAAAGAATTTCACGAGTGTAAAGGAAAGAGTTTGAGGGATTGACAAGTCGGGCAGAGTTCCATGCAGCAAAGACAGGTGGGCGTCGATCATTTGTGACTCAAAATAATTCAAATTGATTTCTTCCGGGAGTAATACTACTATTACTAGTACTAGTATGGAAAGCGGAAACCACAGTCCGCGCAGGTGGAAATCCTACTTCTTCACTCCTGACTCTTGACCTTCAACTATAACGTTCGTCCGGATGCGAGTTTGAAGGATAGAGATTTCGTTAGGATCCGGAGTCCCAATGACTTCTCACGCGTTCACTCGCTCGGTCCTTACTCAAAAATTTGTCAAAATATAGTTACGATATATATAAATGGGTTCGCATTCAGGCGATTGCCCATAACGAGCTGACAATATCACCTTCCACTGACTTACTCTCTTCACTATTGATGGCAATCTGTCTGACAAGTTCCGCTTCCAAGACAGACGGTTCTTTCTTGATCCTCCTTTTAACTTCTGTCTCAAATAGCTGCCCGAGAGTCAGATGACAGTATCATAGGATCAAGACCACAAACAAAAGCTCACCGTCACATAAGTATGATCTAAGAAATCCTCCATGGAAAAACCGGGCTTCGTGAATGCTTCTTCGAATAGTTTTGCAAGTGTTGCTACTGGGGCATGATAATGCTGTCTATGGGTTGCAAGTTCCCACAATGAGCTCTGCAACGCATGCGTCTGCATCGGATTGGCCTCCTTCTCATCGAACGGGTCAAGCCCATGGTCATCTTGTTCTTCTCCTTCCGGTCGATGGATCATGCCCATCAGCGCTGGATGCCGTTTCAGAATATTGTACGTGAAAGGGATCACAATAAGTAATCCTGCGGGCGGCGCCGAAAGAGAAAGTCGGGCGAGACGTTTGATGAAGGAGGCAAGGAGAGCAGAGGGAAGGTGTGTGCTGCTCAGGAAGAGTTCTAAGAGCCGGAAGAAGCGTGCACGGTAACGGAGGTGGAGAACGTCTCGAGTAAGGAAAGCATATAGCCGAGAGTAGAATGCCGGATAATCCCTAGCGAGGATATAGAATTAGCTCATTTACTCCGTTGAAACAAAGTTAAAATACGTACAAATTGTATTCCTTCATAAGAATAAAAAGCGCATTGAGGGCCAATAAGCCAACGTGACCACCAAAGTCAACGCAGGACGCGACCCAATCCATTATGAGGACTGGTCTCGTAAGATGAGGCAGCACATTATGATGGAGCACGGCTAGCGCACGTGAAACTAAGAAAAGTTGGCTTTGTTTCGCGTAGTCCAACTCTTCATCTGATCCAGTATCGAATGCTTCTCCGCCTCTCGAGAGAAGAGGTAATAGGACGAGCCAGCAGCGAGTAAAGACAGCTCGGTGGGCTGCGCGACTGTGGAGTTGAGCGAGTACAGACAGAGTGTGGATCCTTCTTGAACGCCCCTTCCCTTTTTCTGTCGCTTTTGGTGTGCTAGGATCATCAAAAAACTTGCGCCAATCATCATTGTCTACGTCCTCGTCTCCAGAGTCGTCCGAGCCAGACTGAGCGGAGTCGTTTTCGGTCTTCTTCGGCTTTTTGCTTACGCTTTCTACCCAAAATTGATCTGATTTGAACGTTGCGGAGGCGGATGATGGCATCCCGCTGATCCTTTCAAGGATGAAAAGGGCGTTAGCTGGAAGTAACGGGTATGCTTGCACAATGGTTGGATCTTCCAATAGGGTTCTGGGCTAGTTTAAGTCGCTTATACGAATTGAAAAACTTCAAGCAAAACACTTACGAGGTCTCTCGCAAAAAAAACCATCTTAAATCGGCACAAACGTTGAGCCACGTTTCGAGTAAGAGGTCGCGAACGTCATGTTCCAGCTTTCGTTGCGTTTCCGTCACGCGACGCTTGCGCCCTTTGCTTGTTGTACGAGGAGAGATAGGGCAGAGTAACAGGCCCCGAATGATTTTCTGGAAAAAAGGTACGTCGAAATGCAAGGCTGTCGGATCGCCAGGCTCAACCTGGTCTGAGAGTGGACGGAGAAGCGAAAATAAGATTCTTAGTGCAGATTGCTAGAAGACGGTGAGCAAAGACTATGTTGGGTATGGCTAATGGACGTACTCTGATCGTGCTATTGTCATCTTGAAGCAGTCCACACAGCAAGTCTGTGAATGCATCCAGACGAGCGAGCATCCAAGCTCGTACCGCCCTCCTCCCAGTTGCATCCTTCCCAGACCCATCCTCCTCCCTTACACTGGATAATATACCCTTCCGCAAAACAAGAGTGAAGCTGCGGTACAATGCAAAGATGGACTTGACGACGATTTCAACATCGTCCGAGCTTACAGCGATCTGGAGTAAATCTGCCAAGGAGTTTAAGGAACCGTTTGTTTCAAGAGCCTCGGAAACGGTCATTTCGAGTTGAGCAACGCGCTGGGAGCCGCTAGTGCTACTGCTCTCTCCATTAACTGAACTAGCTGTCTTAATTTTCTTCGTTGATCGTGGTAAAGAAGAGCTAGTGCCGACCATGACGGCCTGTAGTACGAATTGAAGTATTTGAAGTTTCGGGACGCGATTGACTTCTGCTGAAATTCTCGGGCGCCCAAAATCCATCCGTGCTGTAACGTGTCGATCGAAATTTCAAACTCCGCATGTGCTTGTCGTTGTTTGTGGCTATGGGGATTTGACTGGAACAAACTGATACTCGGGATCAGAAGAACAGTACACGGGCACAGGAGCATTCGCCATAAAGCCATTCAATTGTCGTTCGAGTATACGAGTCGAGACGTGTCGACGCAAATACCTTCAGTAATTAAAAGGGAGACAACGACCGCCTCGGTGAAGAAGCTTGAGCTCGAATATAATCGTGCAATATTGGCAAATTACGTTTAATGCGTCTATGCCCGTGAAAAGTTCAAAAAGTATTCATCTGATTTGAGTGGTTGCAGGGGTAGCTGCTTTTAGCTGGCATTGCATGATTCCTTCATTATTTTCTTTTTAAAGCACCGCTGCTCGCCCCCTCCTGATTATAAGAAAGAGTTTTGCCTTGTCCAGGCGGCCTCGTGGGATAGGCACCCTTATCAGGGCTTGAGGAATCAATGCTCCAGTTTATTTTCCACCAAGAGTACGCAGTCGGTGAGTGACAGTACCAGTGCAGCCTTCGGCGGCTCGGGGTGCCTGCTCAAGCTCTTTGAACAACTCAAACATGGTGCTCGTTGGGGAGAACTCGCTTGGAAGGTACGGCTCCTTGAAGCGTACGTAGGTGTCGTACATATCTGACCAATATAGCAAAACAAGGCCATCATGCTTGATTTGCAATTGTGGTCGAACGGCGAGAAATGTGTTACCATAACCCGTTGAGCGCAATCTGGTGATCGGGTAAGTAAGTAAGGGTGAGACGCGCCGGAGCCACGTGAACCGGCGGGGGTGTCGCAGAGACCTCAGACTTCTTCAAGTACTTCATCCTGCAATGAGCAACATCCTTCGGTCTCACCATGTAAAGTCAGGTTTCTTATCTGCTCTTTCGCCCAAGGAGACAAGGAAGCTGTCACCCTCACGAACTCGTATTTCATCTTTATCAACAGCACCTTCCTCCCCGAACAATAGCCCATCTACAGTAAACGAGGATGAAATCAAGTTCTTCTCGCGGCTGTCCTCTCAGTGGTGGGACGAAAAAGGAGAGTTTGGGTTACTGCACAAGATGAATCCGATTCGCGTACAGTTCATTCGAGAGAAACTGCTTGAAGCCGCGTTCGAAGACGCAAAGGGCGATTCAGAAAGAAAAGAAAACTATTCTAGGATCCTTACAGGGAAGGATGTGCTAGATATCGGTTGTGGAGGCGGTCTCCTATCGGAGGTGCGTCTATATAGCGTAGTCAAGTACCCTGGACCAAACTGACAGCTCTCTTCTCTTCCAGTCTCTTGCGCGCTTGGGGGCGAATACGACCGGAATCGACGCGTCCTCGTCAAATATCTCTATCGCTTCGTTGCACTCGTCTCAAGATCCCGCTCTTAGTGACCCAAACAGGGCTCGTCTCTCGTATAGACATGCACCTGCTGAAGACTTGCTCAATGAAGATAGGCGCTATGATATTGTGTGTGCAATGGAAATTTTAGAACATGTCAAAAACCCACCAGCGTTTCTCAGATCATGTGCGGAGCTCGTAAAGGTCCGTTCTTCCCCATTAAAATATTAATGACGTGCTGAAATTCGTCGGTCGAAGCCTGGTGGTCATCTCTTCCTCTCAACTATTTCTCGCACGCCTCTCGCGTACTTCCTCACCATACTTGCTGCAGAGAAGCTTTTACGGCTGGTCGAGGCTGGGACACATACATTTGATAAATATGTGAAGCCCTCAGAACTTGTTGAGTTCTTCAGACGTCCAGTGTCGGCAGGGAAAAGTCCATGGATCTCCGACCTGTATGGCGGTGCTCCGCCTCGACGCGAAGCCGAAGTGCGTGGGATGGTGTTCTTGCCATGGAAAGGGACATGGGAACTCGCACCATCAGGCGCTTTTGGCACGACGGAGTGCAACTACTTATTCTGGGTGCGGAAGCCTCATGATTGAAAGATCTCGATTGCGCTCAAGAGTTTCCTGGGGAATAAGATCAGTCGCTGGTGAGTCTAAATATCGATTATGAAGTGAAATGTTTCTCTGGTTGAACAGTTTTGCCGGTGCTCCGTGACTCTCTCGACCAGAAATGCTCCGTCTTTGGTGACCATATAATCACTTTGGCGCGAGTCTATCGGCAGAAGTAGCAATGGCGCAAAGGATGGATCCTCTTTGGTTACATTAAGTTTTTTTTTTAAAAAATCGGGTCACTTTAGTGACCATCAACTCCTTCGTTGAATCGACATGAAGCCGAATGAATGGATGGGGCCTTTAACATTGAGGTCCAGGACTGGTGTCAAATGGATCCGCCAAATGCAAGATATGTCAATGGAACTTCGTTTCAACAGCTAAATCTTTTGCGTGTAAACGGCGAAGGCTGGCAAGAAATCATGTGCTCTCAGCCGAATCAAAGATTTGCTGGACCCTTTATAAATATTCACACCCTCTGAATAGCGAAGCAGTGGGGAAAAGGTAAACATTTGTTTTTGGGAGCATCGCTAAATTTAGGTGGCGCATGAAGCCGTACATAATTTCATGCTGGGAGCTTTTGGACCAGAACGTTATAAGAACGCGAGAAACGAGGAACACAGGGAATTGAGATCTGACACGTCCCACTAGTACTGACGACATTGAATTGGGGTTCTCGCGGAAAGTTCCAAAGCCGCTGGTCCGTGTAGCGAAGAAGCGCGAGCCTCGGCCTTAGTAGTTCGATTGTTTTGTCCACTTCTTCATCCGTTGCCCTGAGCTACCGACGGAATGCGGTCTCGGGTAGATTCTCTCATAGCTTTATATATGAAAACCCCATCCACCTCCGTCTGAACGATATTTCCTTCCTTCTGCCCTTGTCCATGTGGAATCGACAGACAGGATGGATTCCATTGACCAGGATATGCAGCATCTCTTCTCTGTGACTTTTAACTGCATGTTCTGGGGTACGCAAAGATCCTTTGTTTCTCCTTTAAAATGAATGATGTTGATCTTAAACAGGATTTGCGGTCGCCTCTGTGTTTGTACTACCGAGTTCCTCCGATGAACCAAAGCTAAATCCCGTCGCAGGCTACTGGGAACGACTATGATTCAGACGTTCATCTACTACAGAAATTACAAGGACAAGTGGCATCTACGATTGCTAGTTGGGACAATTTTGTGAGCCAGTTCGTTGATCTGATGTCGTTCGGACGTTTCAACATCCCTTCAGCTGTTTGGATGTTGGCTCTTGGGCGTTGACCGCCCACGTACTATTTTTCTATCTCGTACGAACTCAGAACTTCGGAAATGGAGAGAAATTTTGACGAAAACCTTTCGCAGCTTCAAAACTATGGCAATCCTACTGTCATTGCGCCTCCGTGAGTGCATTTACCCTCTTTGTTGCAAGTTCGGTGGATTGACTATTTCTGCTTGCAGGACGTTTATTATTGAGTACCTGGATACTTCTCTCGTAACCTTTCTGTAAGACTCGGGCCTTCCTGTCATTTGTATGGCTTCTCATATGGATACTAAGGTCGCAATGTTTCTACATCTCACAAATCTTCATTCGTAAGGACGCTACCGTCAAGCATTTCATACTATTCAATAGTGACGCATGTCCTTTTAGTTTATCGAAACTCTTATCGGCATCTTGCGCCGGCCTTTGTAATGGTGCGTCACTTACATTATTTCGAACAGTCTCGTTGATTTAGTTATCCTCTACAGTCTCTTCTTACGACGGCAGCACTGAGTAAGCCATTCACTGACAGTACAATTATTGTCCATTGAAAATTTTACTCTTAAAGTATGCAATATCGGTCTGTTTTTCTTCATGCTTGTTTCTTTTTCAAGTTTTTTTTTGACACGAGATTGCTTTCAGTGACCGTCGTTCTTACCAATCGGCAAATCCAGACTGCTGGGGCTCAGACGTCACTCGCACAGCCCATTAAAGTGAGTTGTAAAGTGTTACAATATTATATGTGCTCATGCTGTATTTGCATATATGAGGTTGTCACTTCTATGGCCAGCAGTTTTGGAGCCGTAACAGACATTATTGCGAGCATTTCACTCTGTGCATTTCTATCTTCCTTTCGCACAGATGTCGGCCGGTGAGTTCGTGTACCACCTAAATCTTCGCCTTCATTCGCTCACAGTTTACACATGTTTTTTAAGAGTACATGCTTCAATGGTTGACAAATTATTGTACTTCACAGTCAATCGCGGATTCTTATTTGCGTTATTCCAAGTTGCAAAAATGATTGCTTTCCTTTCAGCCCCGACTTTCTTTTATTGGTTTGTATATTTCCCCTCGCTTGTTTCAGGTCCGTCCGACTCAATCCGATCTCATAGGTTACCATTCCATTATTGCCTGAGCAAACTACACACCAACTCTCTCTGTAAGCTTGATCCGCCATCACTTACTATACTGTGTTCTAATTTCCCCCCGTAAAGTGGCGTTGTGAGAACCGGGGCCTCCTCACCCATCGTCTTCTATGCTTACGTTGCTTTAACAACAGATTAAACACGCGGAAGGCTTTGAGAAACTCAACGATGGATGCTAGTAGGATCGAGTTTCAGGATCAAATCCAGTCTGCAAATCGCGTACTCCAATCTCCAACTCCCGGAAACGCACCCCTGCGAAGAACGCTTGATATTTTGGACCTGAAAAGGAGTAAAAACTGCAAAAGTGTAAAGGTATCCCGTTTACTTTCATACATAATTTTCTCTGCATCCTCTCATTGATGTTTTCAGGCTCCGTTGAGAACGCGGACGGCATCCGACGCGGAGGAAATTTACACGGAGCCACACAAAGCTCCAATCTTCGCCGACGGCTTAGACATAGCCAAGTCGCGAAGGCTGTAGCGAAGAGTTCGGACATGGTCTCTATGACGATCGTAATGAACTTAATGTTATGTCTTACTTTTCACTACTTTACGCATTTTTGTACTACTAGTATATGGACATCTTCTTCGCCGCACATTTGGACCGAGAGCCTCGACGCGGTATACACAGATATCTAACCTTTTTATAGGCCTTTAATAAAATGACCGTGATCGAAGTGCAATCGTATGTTGGGGACGCGCTCGAATCCAAGCCTCCCACTGTGCTCACGACCCCGAATTTGTTGGACCTTGATCTCGATTTTACGTCTGCTTACAGGAGTACATCGGTTAGGTATTGATGAAAACAGCATCGAGCCCGCATGCGTGAAACAAATGTCCTAAGCAATTCGGATGCATCTAATCGCCTGGCTCAAAATATCCGGATCTATGATCAGGGAGAATCAGTTGAGATCATCGCACGTTGCAAAGGGTCGCTAGAGGGACCATTGCTTTCCTCTTCTTCACTTTCCCTGACGCTGATGGCGTAAGCGAAGACCAGGAGTGATAAAGGGATCAAAATTTGCCCTGCCGACACTTCGCTATCGAAATCAGGTCAAAATTATTTTCTCTTGGACGGTTCTGCGTGCCTCCAACATATGAAGCTTCCGCCGTTGCTTGCTTGAGCTCTTCCTATAAATATTATTCATTCCCTTTATGCTCCTCCACTCCCGTTCGTACCTTCTCTCGTTGCATGCGATATCTTCATGGCTCTTTCGGTGGTGACGGCAAGGCATTTAGTCAGTTCAAATGTCTTCTACACCATGCTGGAGTGTCTCTTCTGGGGTGTGTCGTTTCCAGTCGTCTTGTAGTCTCTTCGACTCATCGGCTTTTTTTCAGGTTTCGCGATAGCGACGATGTTAGTTGTTAAATTTCAAAGAAAAAGACAGATCTCACTAATTCTTTGTAGTCTCTTGGGGATGACAATTATTCAAGTGTATCTATACTTTCGAAATTATAAGGACAAGTGGCCTTTGAGGGTTCTTGTTTCAACAGTTTTGTGAGTTTCTCTTCCGCAGCTGCGCCTTCATTCATAAACTAATGCTATTAACAGTCTTTTGGATCTTGGGTCTTCGATAATGACGGTGCACGTCTTGTACCACTATTTGGTTGGTCTATCGGTACAACTTTGTTTGGGCAGATGATTCATATTTTACATAGCTTAAACACTACGGCGATCCTGGTGCTCTCAATCCGATGTATGTGCTTTTGTATTCATCTTGAACATACCCCTCTAATAGTTAAACAGCTCGTTCAGCCTTGAATATCTCACAACTTCACTCCTTCAATTCTTGTATGTCCGCAAATATCTGACGTATCTTCGAAAGTATCAAAGTGTCGTTCCTTCAGATCCCAATCTTTCTACACCTCGCAAATCCTCATATGTGAGAACAAGCGCCAGCGTATTGTGCGTTTTCATAACCCTTCTAAATCATTGTTCAGTGTATCGAGACTCCGTACGGCACGTAGTCGGTGCTTCCGTTATGGTACGTGCCATTATCTTATCCGAGAGCTGTCCACCACACCGACTTTCATTGTAAAGGCATTCTTTACCGTTGGGGCTTTAGGTGAGCAACTATCGCATTATAAAGGATAGCTTCTGAAATCCACGTACTTTAGCCATGAACATTGGTTAGCTTGTGTTGCGGTGTAACTCTAAACTTTGTCTTATCACAGTTCCCAGCGGTCTTCATCGTTACGTATAAAATAACCGTTCTTTTGGAACCAATCCCTACGGAAAAAATCGTTGTATGTTTCTTTCTGTGAGCTATCCTCTTCTGAATGACAATGCGATTCCAGATCTTCAATAGTATATCGAGTGCGCTGAGTGTTATGGTGGATATCATGGCCGTAATGGCCTTGTGTTTCTACCTCTCGTTGTACCGTGGGGACTCGGAAAGGTGAGTCGAGTCTTTTTATCGTAAGCTTTCTTCGGTATTAAAGGAACTCTTTCGCAGTCGGCCAACGACAATGATGATTGATAGACTACTGTTTTTCACCATCGAACGTGGCTTTCTATTTTCCTTCGTCCAACTAGGTCGTATGGCCGCGTTTTTGGCCTCCCCCGGAAACTTCTACTGGTGTGCCCTATAGCAATTACCAATCGTGCACTCCTAACGTCATCCAGGCTTCCCTTTCACTTGTGCCTCAGCAAGTTTCACGCGAATTCTTTGCGTATGTATCACTCCGTTCAACTTGATAGAAGTATTGTGCTGACTTTCCGTAGTTGGGCTGTAAGACGAAACTTTCCAGCATCGTAATTTCTTATTGATATTTCCCTGCTCAGGCTCAACTCTAGAAAGTCTCTGAAAGGACCTTTGGCAATTACGGTCGAAACGAGCAAAGTCGAGTTCCGAGATCCTCCTCACCCGTCGCGATCCCGTCTAGGCGAAATATCGGGATCAGCGAGGCAGCCAATGGATCTCTTCGAAGGCGGCGCTAAGGTACCTTCGCATTGCCAATTTGCTCATGATGCGACATCGCTTACACAAGGGGGCTTCATTTTTCTTTCTTCAGACGTCGTCGCGATACAGAAGCGAGTCTGAATTGGATGATCTCGAAGACAATGATGTGTATCCGACTAAAGCGCCAGCGCTCGCTGAGTATGAGTTACGCCGGCTTGGAGGTTCTAAGGGTCGAATGTAACGATTGAATGAATCTCTTTGTAAGGAAACGTTATTCGAACTTGTATTAAAAGTATTACTGCGCAACACTTTCAGTATGCTGGTACTTTGTGCCAGTGATGTGCCATGTTTATGTATGTGTATGACGTGGACGGAGCGCTCGTGATGTTTATCCTTACTTTATTTGGTAGTATTGACGACGGCTAGAAGTTCGGAGGTTGAATTTCATAAGTTAGTTTCAATTGGTTGCATTCCCAGAAAAGCTTCTAAGAAGTTTCCGACACGACATAACCAGCGAACCAGGGAGATGGCTCAGATGATTCCGTTCCACTCTTGGCCAATTCCCCGAACATGTACATGTACATTTTGAAGTACACTACTTTTTTCTTCTCTTGCTCGTTGAAGAAGATGTCATTATTTAGGAGATGGAATACAATATGAATTCGCCATGTTCCAGCCCTAGATTCATTTCTGCGCATCTCAGAGAAAAGCGATGCCAGGAGCCTCTTTTGTCTCGGATACCTTCGAGTCGGCTGACGCCGTCTAACCGGTTCCTTTCGTCG
The DNA here is from genome assembly GCA_019400425.1 of Hymenochaete sp. R1. Taxonomy (NCBI): domain Eukaryota; kingdom Fungi; phylum Basidiomycota; class Agaricomycetes; order Hymenochaetales; family Hymenochaetaceae; genus Hymenochaete; species Hymenochaete sp. R1. The sequence goes on from JAFREE010000022.1 coordinate 40,542, forward strand.
AGTACGCGAGACATGGGAACCGGTCGCTTGTACTGGTTGCGGAGCGCAGGAGGAACAGGACAAAATCTAGGTCATTTTTATCTACTAACCGCCCATTCGCCCTGAATCGAACCATGCCCTCTTCTCCTTTGGCTTTCGGATAGTCCCAGCCCGCAAGTGTAGCTCTCCGTTGTATATCCTTCTCTCATCCCCCCACCACCGGTGTCGACTCGGAGCCGTTTGACTGGGCTCTTCGTTGCTTTGCAATGGTCTCCGGGCCTCCGAGACACTCACAACATGTACGCGATGACAATGATTCATGGCAGGATTCCTTGCAAACGCAGATTAGCTTCCATAATTGCTTGTTCTGGGGTAAGTCTCCTTCATTGGTACGCAGACACTCGAGCCTGAGTGACCTTACTTCTAACTAGGGTTTGTGGTAGCGACAATGTGCGTTGTCGCCGACGGCTTACGAGGACCTTCGTGCACTTACAGCACCAACCAGCTTCCTTGGCATGACTTTTGTGCAAACATACTTGTTCTTTAGACACTCGAAGGATAGATGGGGCTTGAAGTTTTTCGTAGCTCTTCTTTGGTGAGCTCAGCGCACCCGAAGGTGCTTAATCTTGCTTAGGATTCGTCAGTGTATTGGACTTTGCGTCGTCATGTTTAGAAGCGCATCTACTCTATTACTATGTGGTGCGTGAATTCAATATGCTTCTTTCTTCTGCGTCGGCTAACTGGGGGCACTTAGATTTTAAGCTATTTCGATCCCTCATTGGCCAAGCGGGCACCTGTGTGCGTTTTAGAATTTCCTTGAATATATGCCCCACGGAGGCTAAATGATTTGTGACTAGGTCGTTTTTCATCGAGTATATCGATACTGCATGCGTTATATTCTTGTACGTGTGGCTAGCGGAACGTGGGCTCAATTTGTTAAGCTCGTTTTCTTAGATCGCAAAGCTTCTACGCGTACCAAACTGTCAAGTGTGAGAATGTGTGCCGTTTACTCTGGGGTGCCGCTCATTCAATCCTTTTCCGCAGTACATAAGAGCTCATTCAAACGTATTGCACCTGCAATCGTAGTTGTGAGTACTGCTTTTACGCCCCTTCACCCTTGCACTGACCAAAACTTCTCTTAGGGCGTATTCGCTCTTCTCGCGTTCGGTAAAGTTTTGATTTATTCAAATGAAGCACAAGAGCTGACCGACAACTCTGTATCAGGTGGTAATATTGGTGAAGGCATATCCAGCTACACAATCATACCATGTCTGACCAACATGTGCTCCTTCAGCTGCAGGAGCTCTATCCGGGAAACAGATTATAACTCGCGTAAATGTACCGATAGGAAAATTAAAAGTAAGACTTTTCGTTTTCCTGTTTGCACACTATTGAATGGGTTTATCAGATTACTTCGAGCATAGCCAACGTCTGCGCAACGATTGCAGATCTCAGTGCATGTTTTTCACTATCTTATCTCCTCGTTTCTTTCCGCTCTGATCTAGGACGGTAAGTCTTTTGGGTTTGTTCAACTCCATACACATTGCTTATGTCTTCTGCACAGGAATCACACACGACTGGTTGACGTTCTACTTTTCTACTCCATTAACCGAGGCATACTTTTCAGTCTCGTTCAATCGGGTCGAATGATAAGTTTTCTTATAAACACTCAAGCTTACTATTGGTACGTTGTTGCCTTGTCTTTTCAGGTTTTGAATGAGCTTCACAAGATTCGGAAGGCTCCCATTTCATTTTTTACTAAGTAAACTGCACACCAACTCTCTGCGTACGTGATCTTTTCTTTGACTCAGTGTAGCAATTGGTAACGTTATTTTCTGTTCTTCAGTGGCACTGTAAGTTCTCGTTAAGAAACTCTGTCTTCGCTTATTGATAAAGGTATCGATTTCTTTTCGTCGTGCAGCTTGAACGGTCGAAAAGCCCTTCGATCGTACACGGAGGAGGTCAGCAAGATTGATTTCAGCACGGAACTCGCACCATCGAACCGTCACGAAGGCAATTTGGAAAATGCTGACGCCGCAATTCGCACAAATCCTATCGAGCTGATAGACCTTGACAGTGACTTGTCAACTGGGAAGGTCTGCTTATGCGTTTTGTTTGGTCTTGCAACAATTTCTAAAACACATTACCCTCCAGCATCATACTCAAACCACTGACTCTCATGAAGGCAGCATTCATGCTTTTGACTGTGCTTCAAAGAGTGCTCTGTCTTCTGGCGAAGCCGTCATACCTGGCCTCAAGGGAAACCTCGAAAATAGTCGGTGATGTCATACTGTGATGCTTCAGAAGGCCACGGTGGCGTGAACACCGGGATCTTGGCGTGTAAGAGAAGAAAGGGTTAAAAATGTAAATGATGTATATCTGCATGTAGCACTACGATAGAAAGAATTCGCCAGCTGACATAGATAAGGTATGTTTTTTGATTGTTGATGCACAACTTGAAAGGTTTCACTGAATTTACTTATTAGGCTGTAATACCTCCCTACAACACTTAATGTCGCGCTCCGCGTTAATTTCATTCACACTTGACCATTGTAAAAAGAAGAAGCCATAATCAAGCATAGTACACAAACGTTAAGCAAGATCGTACATAGCGACGGACCGGCCTGAATGACACATTATCCGATCCCACACAGACGATTCCTCCTTATCACGCTCTTGGTTCAATCTTACCGTCCTGGTCTTCTTCACACCCCGCCCGTCCTTGCCGAAATATCTTGAGCTTTCGAAACTCCAGTGTAAACTTCCGATCATCCAATCTTCCAAACCGCGTATGTAATGTGCTACCTGACGATCAATGTGACCTCCGTTGTCATACGATGGCATTCGTCGTTTGGCTTTGATAAATTGTCGAATGGATTTATCACACATGTCGCCGACGTAGTCCACGGCGTCTTGTAACGGGAGTCCTTTCGTGTGCATGACGATGGTGATCATGTTGTGCGTATCCTCTCGAGCACCTTCCTTCTTAAATGAGAAGATATCCTGAGGTCGTTGGTCAAACGTGAGCAGTTTTCGGCTCTGCGACTGTGTAGAGATACTTACGTTTGACCAAGAAACAAGATCGTTCGTCGCGTCCCCCATCATCTCAAACGCCTCATTTTCGACCACAAAGTCTGGCAAGTCTAACCCATTGGCATACTCGATCAATACCCAGCACGGCCTGCAACCACTCGAGTCTCTGCGAAGCACAGTGTACGCCTCTAGGTCCATGACTTTTTCTCCTCGTCGGTCGAGAGCTTGTTGCGAGATGGCACGAAAGAAAAGGTCGAACGTGCTGATGAAGCGCGTTTTGGTTCCGTTAGACGCCGAAAGGGCCAGCCTTGACCAAATACTAAGCATCACCATCAGTTCTCTCCGTCCTCGTTGTTCAACAGATTGAACTCACTCCCTCGCCATTCTCCCCAATTTCGCTCCCGTCTCGAACAACGGATCACACATCGACCCGATCACAATCTTCCGCATATTTTGCGTTCCACTCCGATCCATGTCATCCGAAAGATCGTCCAAATGGAACAAGAAGCTCAAGAAGTCGCAACAAACGCGAAGTTCGGGCGCAGGTGCGTCTGGATACGTCACAGACGCAAGGACACCGCATTTGAGACCGCGAAGGGAAATGAGTTTCCTAGCGGTGAGCCCGCCTTGAGAATATAGCCATGCGTCGGAGTGATCGCCTGCCTGAGGCCCATGAGGGTTAACATGCAACTCGAAGGGACAGTACGCAAATAGGTCTGGGATAGAGAGCTTGTTCGATTTGGAGGGAAAGTATTGTGATTTGGAGGAACGAACGGTGCGCATTGTCTTATAGATGTTCTGAAGTGTTTAGAGATGTGCTGCGTCTGTCAGCTGGGAAGAAAGGTTATTGGGGGGAGGGGGGGAAAGGCCGGACTAGAAAGGCAGCAAGGACGTAGGCTATCCTCGGTGCACTTTTTGTATTATCTGAGGCTTACTTTGACAGTTAGGACCTTCACCCACTTGTCACCACGAGACCCACAGCTCAACGCTCAGTAGCTTCCCCATCGCAAACCTGTCTCATCGTACCCGTTATCCCCCGTGCAAGTCTCGTTTAAATTCCAATCCGAAACCCACACTACTTCAGACTACTGCCCGTTGGACTTTGTTGTACGGGTGCAGACCGCAGGGCATCAGTCAGCCCCAGTCACTTGTACGTACTAGCGTGCCGCGAGATCGATCCCAGATATCCAAACCGCCCGGGATATATCAGATTGTACTCGTAGTTGATGCCTGGACGTCAAACAAGATTTTAATGACGTGCGGGGGGACGAACCAAGATCTGAGCCAGCGAAAAGGTGGGTTGGACTATTTGGACCACCATTACAGCACCAAACGCCACAGGCGGACCGAATTTGGCGAACAAGCTCGTCCCTAGTCCGGAATTCATATATAGTCAGTCCTGTCTTTCTGTCTCCGCGGGTTCCTTCTGCCAATCATTCATAATGATTTCAATTTTAGCTACTTCAAATTGGCGGACTGTCCTTCTCCCGTCTCTTACCCTTCGATCCGTTTGTGTCTACCAATAGGATTGAGCCTTTATGTTCCAGCCGACATGTCCGAGGTCGAATCGTCCGAGGGTCGAGGAAAGAGAATAGATCAAGCCTGATGCCTGGATCAACTTGAACTTGAAGTTTGTGCTTCAAGTTCCCTAGTATGTTTTTTGTCTAAGAATCATCATGATGTCGCTGATGCGGTCAACCAGTATCCAAAATCGGTCGGCTTACCAGATCCCTAGTACCATTCAAGTTGTACGTTCATTTTTGAACGTCAAATACACTTCACCGCTTCCCCCCCAAAAAAATTCAGTGAGAGCGGACCCGAAATGACTCGGGTGCGCCCCCAAGCTGTCGACTGTCTGCCGTTCACCGTCTATCAATTTCAAGTTGGACTGCTCCCTATCTCGGCGTTATCTTAAACTCATGAGTTGGAACCTCTCCATTAAAGATAACAGTACTACAAAAGTATACCATGGTGCGTCATGGTGAAGAGCGTTCTACGCGATAAGACTCGAAGTCGGTGTTCTGCCAGTGGCCGGCGGACTCATGAAGATATCTCAATCCCTGAGTCGTACTGTTAGTGACATTCGAGAACTTCAACTTGAAGATGAACCTCCAGACCGAACGGCAACCTTTCGAGGTAGGCTTCCAACTTGAAGTTCCAAACATCATCATGATTTTTTCTCTCTGATCGTTCTGCCAGTGATTTGCACGCACAATCATCCGAGCCTGTTCCCCACTGGCACCACCCATTACTAGTCACCGGCCGGGGATGCACGACATCCATTCGAGCGTTCGATTCTGATTCTGCGTCGAAGGCTCGGAGCGGAGATATCGATTTTTCCCCTTTTTTCCTTTTTCCTAAGCGCGGTGGCCCGTTCTCATGATTGTGCCCGTCCTGTTCCACTTCGACTTGGCTCTTCCGGGTCAGTTCCGACTCGGACAAGGACTTCGGCTTCCTCCGTCGTCGTCGTCGTCGTCAAAGAACCAAGAACCAAAGAATCATCTTGAAAAGACTACAATTTTATGTCAGATCAAAGCGACCGTGACGATATTGCAGGGGCTGCAGGAGCTTCTTGCTTCGCTTTCGCCACGCACGGCACTCTCCGTCTCTGTATCCAAGCATTATGCCAGTATGCCAGTATATGCCTGTATCCAACGAACCGACTTCAACTCCGACTCCGAACCCTTGAAAGTCGAGTCGAGTCGAATCGATCTTTTTTTCTCTCCTTCTTTTCGTTTTACTGCGTTTACTACTAGACTACTAGTAGTACTTTACGTTTACGTCTGCCCAGTGGCAATACTTACCCCATGCCCCACTGACGAGGCGGCAGCCTGAGGATCACCCCGATACCATCACGATGACTCTCCTTTCGCCGTACTAGTAGCCCGTGGATTCTTGTGAATTTGAGGATAACGACGTTCCGTCATGTGTCGTTAGATCGTTAGAGTGCACTGGGCCATCTTGAACTTGAACGCCTCCACCGTGACCGCCGGCGTACTAGTACCAGTATTCAGTACTATTCACCGACCCACTTGCACTTCTGCCTTGATCATTGTTTTTTCTCTCTCTCTCGTCAAGTCGAGAAAGAATGCGATAAGATATACACAGGCCTCTGCGCGAGTGAAGGGGAGAGAACGAACACGAAACTCTGAACATAGGATTTTGGTTTTGGTTTTTCTTCCCATTCTACAAGCACGACAGGCGTATACTACAGAAACGCAGACACGAAAACGCGCGAAGCGTCCTTACCCTTACCCTTACCACGATCACTATTTACTATTTACTCGATAAATTTACACTCGTACTGATACTGATACTGATACTGATACTAAGGCACAGCGAGTCCAACGCTCCCGCCGCTACGCAGCTTTTTTCTCTCTCCTTCTTTCATTCCGTACAACTGTGCCGTGTCGAGGCGCCCGGGACATACGTGACTTTCGCTTTCGCTTTTCACAACGACCCTCGTGGGGTTGTGGAATTGAACATTGGGACTAGTACTGCTGGCGAGCACCCAGTACACATGACCCACGCCTCCTCCTTCCCACCAGCTCCCCCACTACTTATGTCCCGAATGATGGATGGCGAAGGCATCCTCCTCACCTCACCTCACCAACCACCAGGCGGATTCCTCGGCGCCCATCCCCCAGGTCCACCCGGCCCACCCGCACCATACCCGCCTGGCCCTCCCGGCCCCGCCCCGGGTCCGGGTCCACCAAATCCACCAGGTCCACCAGGTGGCGCCCCGTACGCATCCGGGAAACCCATCGGTCCACCGCCCCCAGGTCCACCAGGCATCGAGAACCCTCCCGGCACGCCCGGACCTCCTGGACCGGAGGGAGGAGAGCTGTACGAGGGTGCGTAGCCGCCGTGGTCTGCGGAGGGGTAGGAGGAGACGGAGGGAGGGGCGTACGAGGATGGTTGGGGGTATCCTTGGGAGTGTGTGTGGGAGTGGGATGGATGTGGATGGTGGCCATCGCCGTGTCCGGGGGGTCCGGGTTGGTATTCGCCGCCGCCGCCGCCGCCGGTGTAGTAGCTTGAGGCTTCGCCCGTCGCAGCTGCTGGAGGCGCGCCATACGACGACCCGGTGGGTGGTAGGGAAGGCATCGACGACGCCGCTGGGCCAACGTAGCTCGGGACGTTCGATTCCGGGCCTGCACCGGGTCCAGGTCTGTTCCCTGGGACATCAGGCGGTCCAGACGGCGGTGCCTCCCGACTCCCATACCCAAACCCGCCTACGCCAGGGAACCCACCACCACCCCCACCTGCATACGACCCAAGATTAAACGAACTGCCACCCCCAGGACCGTGATGCTGACCATGCCCATACCCATGCCCATAACCCTGACTCTGACTCTGACTGGGCGGGCGCCCCGTCACCGCATTCACCTTCCCCAACAACCCCTGCGCCTGGCTATACCCCGGGATCCCCTGCACCGCTCCCTGGATATACCCATTAATCCCCGCCTGCGCGTTCATCCCGGCATTCTGCGCCGCGGACCCTGACCCCTCTGCGAAGGCGTTCCCACCGCCCTCGCCCGCGAGACGAATGTTTCGGTGCTCGCGCACGGCTTCCTTCGAGAGGCGGGCGATGATCTGCGATTGGCGGGCGCCGAGGGAGGTGACCCAGTCGCGCATGCATTGGAGCATCTCGCGTTGGACTTTGGAGTTGGGGTCGTGGAAGTCGGGGTGGAATCTGAAAGTGGGGATTAATAAAATTTCGTACTCCTTATGTTTGTTGATTGAGGGATTGAGGGAGGAAGAGAAATGAGGGGGCGGGACTTACAGGCACTCTAGAATTTCGCGCGTTGTCGTGTTCACGTCGACAGAGTTGTCAGACCATGCTTTCACGATGCGTTGAACGGCGAACGTAACGACGACCATGGCGATCCTCCCAGCAGGCTCGTTCAAGATCAAGTTCTGTACACTCAAATGTCAACCTACCGCCGAAAAAAATACACCATAACAAACAAAGATACAAAGATACTCACGAAATGATCTTTACTCAAGAACGAATGCGTGGGATCCGACTGTAAAACAACAACAACAATAATACAACATCAGTCCATGTATTCGCAAAAGAAAATCCAAAGACCTAATCGGAGAGGAGAGAAAAGATCGATATCACCAACTCACCGCTCCAGGGTCATTAAACACCTCATACTGGTCATGGCTATCGATCACCTCTCCTGACGCCGCGTTCAAGCCCGTCGTAGCCGTCTTGAGGAGGGGTTTCACGTACGGCTCGAGCGTCGTGAATATGAAAACGGAGATCGAGTCCATGATTTTCTCGATGAGGGCGCCGAGGCCTGGGATCTTCTCTGGAGGCGTAGAGGTGTGATTTGACATGAAAGTCAGTCGAATTGTGGAAGGTTTCTTTTCTGCGTGGATATAGACGCACCGATGGTCTTTTCGATCTTCTTCACAACTGCGCGATTAAAAAAATCCATGAACAACGCCTCATTTCTAAGCAAAAAAAAAAAACAGGCACACGCACCCGAATCCCTAAACGTCAACACCCTCCACAACACCGCATGCAACTCCTGCGGACTCATATCCTCCGGCCTCTTCCCCCCACTCTGGCCAGGCCTCTCCCCCGCCGCCCGGATCCGCTCGCAATCGTCCATCCCGCGCTTCATCTCGTCGCTCGACATCCCAGAGTCCGACGTGTCGGGGAGCCGCATGAGGAGGTCCCGCACGAGGCTGGTGATGTTCGTGTCGGAGGAACCGGAACCGCCCAGGCTGCGCGTGGTGCCGCCGGACCCGCCGGAGCGGGCGCGGGCGTTGTCGAATTCTTTGTTGAGGTCTGTGACGGAGGCTTGGCTCTGGGGATGGAAGGAGGCAAGGGGGCAGAGAGTTGGATTGTAAGTTATCGATGGATGTCATTTTTGTAGAAAGTAAAATCGATGGTCGAAGGAGGGGGGACTACGTACGATGTGATCAGTTGCCTCGCCCAATAAACTATGAATAAAATCGCTAGACCCGAACGTCCCTTCAAATATAATATCATAAGCATCCAAACCCACCCCCCAACACAACAGTACGAAAAAAAAAATTAACGCTCACCAGTCACAAGCGGCGCGACGCTCTTCCCATTCCGCGCACGCACGCGCACACGATCGCCGACATGCAAGAACACATTTTGATGGCCCATCTCCTGGAGCGCGAGCTCGCAAAAGTTGGAGTGGGCGGTGAAGTCTTCTAGGGTGTGCATCTGCTCTCGTCGCCGTTCCCGTTCCCGAACCCGAGCCCCAAGATCGAAATAAAAGCGAAGCAAAAAAGCCAGCACGGTCAGAACCATACACACACACCACCAAGCTCACGAAAAAGAAAATCGAACTGACCGCTTGCCCAAGCAACCTATACGCCTCGTACAAGTTCTTCTTCTCCTCCATCCGCCCGCCGCCCCCATTCTTCGCGGCCCGTCCAAGCCGGATGCACTGCTCGATCGTCTTTCGCACGAGGGACTTCGAGGTATCCCAATGGCCGTCCTCTGAGGAGCGTAATCGCAGTCGCAGTTGAAAGTCGCAGTTGTAAGTCGAAGCCGGTCAATCAATGTTATGTCAGTCCCGCTCTGATTTCCAGTGAATGCCGAAAGATAAAAAGTGCCGGGAAGAAAGAATGAATGAAGAAAACACTCGCACCATTCGCGATATAGTTCTTCATCCCCGTGCGAGGGTCGATCTCAAGCTCGCGCGGGTCCACGGGTCCACGGAGACGCCGGTCGTAAGTGCGCGGGTCCTCGCCTTCGCCGTAGCCCTTGGGGTTATCGATGTGCTCGGTCTATTACGGGTCGAGACGCGTGTATAAGCGTTTTGGAAGTTTCGGGTTGTGTGTTTGGGGATTCGTGGGGAGGTTTCGTAGGGGTGAAAGATATTCGGTCGTTCCGGTCATCCCAAGAGAGAAAAAGTTGCGATTAGATGAACGTTTGCGGGGTAGGGTGGTACGGAGGGGATACGGTAAACTCCAAAAGAAAACACTAATACACACCGGGAGATAAACAGCGAGCCGCTCCTCCGTCACTTCGAACTCGTGCGTCGCATATCCGTGCGCGAGGAACCCAAGGACCATGCATAGGTTGATGATTGTCTGCGGAGAAAGGCGTCCGGTGTGTGTGCGGGAAGGGAGGTGGGGTTGGTTAGTGATCAGAGTCGCGAAGGTTCGGAGGTTAGAAGGTTAGAGGAAAGAAAGGAGAAAGGAGTGGTGGTTTTTCGGATTAGATTTGGTAATGTTATTGATGATGCGAGCTGCATGCTCGTGAATGGTGGTGGAAGACGAGTGCCCAATAGTAATGCTCGTGTGACTTCAAGGCTCGGAGATGGTTTAGTCCCGTCCCGAGTACTAATATTCGGGTGTCCAATGTCCATACTGTGAGCCATTTCCACCACGTCGGGCGGAGATGGCCCGGCCCAGAAATCGTCAAACGAGCATTGGCAAGCGCATTTACACGCAAAGTTGGGTGCACAGAGGGCGGAAGAGGACAAAAGAGGACAAAAGAGCAAGAGAGAAAGGGAGAGAGAGAAGATGGGATGGGGAAAACGGCGTACCTGCAGAGGAAGTTTCTTGAGACCTGCGATGTCCACCGCCTGCGAATAATCTCGGAGCCAGTTTCTACATTGTCGACAGCGGCGCGGCCAATGGCGTCCATCGTCAGCATCAACAACAGCAACGACGACAACGTCCCGACCCACACGCCAAAGTGGTTCACAGATTCAAGAGGGAAAGCAAAGGCAAGAAATGAGTTACGTTTACGCATTCGCGAGAAAAGGGGGAGGACGCCTGAGACCCGGAACGCACCCAAAATAGATCCTCTTGATGTCAAGCCCGCCGAATTTGCTTTTGGCGCCGATAGCGCCAAGGAGACCTCCGCTGCTTTTAGCGATCTCTGCGAGGACGTCTTCCTGTACATTCAAAGTTTTAGCGGGGAGAGGAAGGGGTTGCGACAGGAGTGAGTCAGGAGGCGGGTGAGATAACGAGTTGGACTGGAGATGGGACGTACGATATCACCGTGTCGAAATGCTTTGCCTTCGAGGTATGCGAAGCTATTGTGGGAGAGTGGGGGGTGAGAGATGAGACGATGAGACAAGGGCTTTGAGAGAGGAATGATGGGAACGCACCTAGGGATGTTCCCAGCGCCGAAGGCGTATACGCCCTGACCTGGTAGACAGACGGTGAGGACGAAGAGGACGAGGAACAGGATGGTCAAGTTGGACGGCATCCTGGCAGACGAGGACGAGGACGAGGGGTGTTACTGCTTTGTCTGTGTCTGTGAGTGGGTGATGTATTTTGAGACGATGATGGTGGAAGGGAGAGATGATGATGGCGGTGATGAGTGGAATGTATGCGCTGAAGAGAGAGAGGCCGACGTCCAATCGGGAATGGGAAACCATCACAGATCCGGAGTTGAATTCTCTTGGGGGCTCCAAATGCAATAACAGTACTAGTACTAGTAGTACTAGTGTCTCCTGCGACTGGTACTCGCTCGAGCATTCCAGTTGAGCATGGTCCAGTTTTAAAAAGAAATATGAGATATTAATAACAGAGTGGTTAGGTGAGCCGGCGGCAGAAGCTGCACTCCTATTCCTATTCATTCATATACAATATTAAATATTAATGACTGACACTAGTAATGACGACTGCCGAGGGTAAAGCAAAGGAGCACTCCAAGCCAAGAAATATTAATATTTAATATTAAATATTCACTAGACTTCACTTTGCGCTATCCGCTAACCTGTCAACACTTCCCATCCTTCTTTCTCTCCCACCACCACCATCCATCCATCCACTAGTAGTAGTACTCGCCATCCTCCCAAATGCTCTCCATATCCCATCCTTCGTCTCAATCTCAATCCCAATCCCACACTGGCACCCAACTCCAACCGACTCCCTTCCCAGAGTCCCGCTCCCAAGGCCGTCGTCTCCCCCACATGCCTCCACCTGCCCGCTCCGTCATAAACGTCGTCGCAGGCGGCCGCAAGAAACGTCACAATCAACACGCCATGTTCCCGTCCTCGCCTGCGTCTCCCTCAGTATCGGCGTTCAACTCGAGCGCTGACCTGCCAGTGGGTGCGAAGCTTGAGCCAAAGAGGAGCGTGAGTTCGCCTGTCGTCGTTTCTTCTCGAACCAAGGAGAAGGAGAAGGAAAGAAAGAAAGGCGGAAGAAGGACAAGCGGGCTGTTCCAACAACTTGACACTTCGCGAAAACGTGAGTCAAAGGCAAAGTTCAAGGCGAAAGCGGAGAAGGACGGGGAGGGGTCCGAGCCTGAAACAGCTGAACCCGATGGGAAAGCGGACGCTACTCCAGCTCAAGCTCAAGCAAAGGCCGGCGTTGCGGATTCGAATAGCAACACGAACACGAGCTCGTCCTCCACCAATGCAGCGGCGGCAGCGGCGTCCACGTCTTCCAACGCCAGAACCGAGCCCAAGTCGTCCCCATCCAACGATCAAACACAAAACGGACATCCTGGTGCCAACAATGCCATCGCCAACACCAACGCCAATGCGTCAGAATCCAGCTTAGACGCAAACGTCTCGTCACTAGGCGGAGGAGGAGTACCCAAACCCCTCACCTTCCCGCACGTCGCGCACCTCTTCGTCAAGCTCCGCCGCGTACAGCGCAAGTCCAAAGCGCACCATATCGATTCCAACTCGGGCGTCGAGCCAGCTACGCACGAGGTGCTTTTACCCCTCCTCGCGCCCTCTGCCTCTGCTCCTGGCGTGAACGAGGGCGGGGTTCCGGGCGGGGATGGTGTGATTGGTGCTGGTACTAGCACAAAGGGCACGAACGGTCCGGGGTCTTCCCCCGAATCTAAACCCCAATCCCCCCGTCGACCCGAGGCTGAGTCTGGGGCTTCGGCTGAGGCCAACCCCGAGAACATCGGCTCTAACTCCACAAAGACAAAGTCCCAGCCTTCGCCGCCGCCGGCTCACGCTCCGCTCCTGCACAAAGTCGCCCGTCTCGAGATCCTCGACGTGTACGCGTGTCTGGACGGGGTGGACGTGCTGAAGCTTCTGCGCGCGAGCCGGGCGGGGTTGTTGGCTCATATCGGCGCTGGGACGGGTACTGGAATTGGGAGTGGGAGTGGGGGGTTGCTTGTTGATGAACAGTGCGTCTTTTATTTTATTTTCTTTCGTTTCGTTTCACGATATTCACCTCATCCTGAATTCTCTTCGCCCGTTTTGTTCACTATCCTCTACCGCCCTCCATCCATTTCTTTTTCTTTTTCTTTCAATAATAATACGAATACGAACGCTAACCCGTTCCATCACTGGCACTGTGACAGGTGGTCCGTCTCCATCTGCGGCCCCAAACACCGCTCAGACGGCTCCTTCCGCGTCCACGTCCGCTATGCAGCCACCGCATGCAGGAGCAGAATCGCATTCTCCTCATCCTCTTCTTCCTTCCCAACCTCAAACCCAACCGCAACATCAACCGCAACTCCAAACGACACGAATACGGTCGGTAGTAAGGAATCGACGCCGCCGCTGAGAGATCCGGGACAGCCTGTGGCGCCTGAGAAGGCGCGGGGGGTACCCGGGTTGATGACGATTGTGAGTCGGGGGACGGAGCATTTGAGCGTTGTGGAGATGTTTTGAGATTGGGTTTGTGTTTGGGGGTTCGTTTGTGTCTGTGTTTGGATTGTGGATTTGGATTTGGATTTGGGAGGACGGGTAGAAGGTGGATTGTGTGTGGTGCTTTGAGGTTGAGTGGCTTTCGTCTGTTGATTTTTTTTAAAACAAAAGACAATTCCTTTCGCGTTTCCGTCTCTGTCACTAGTATCGTTTCTCTCGCTTTTGACCCCTTTCGAATATTAATCTCGCTCTGTAAGTACTAGTGCTCCTTCTTTCTCGTTTCGTTTCGTTTCGTTTCTTTCCGTTTTTCTTTGGATTTCTTTTGGCATAAAGTAAAGCGCATCCGCTCTTCCTCCCTCCTTCCCCATTCCCCATCTCTCTTCTCCGTCTCTCAACTTCCATCGTACATCACACATCTCTCAACTTTCGTCTCTTAAATCACACATCTGAACCTCCATCGTACACCTCGCATCTCGCACCGTACAACTCGAATAAACCCCACAAACCCACAACTCCAAACCACAGAAACCCCCTAATCATCCCCGTGTCATCCTCGTTCTCGTTCCCAGGTTCGAGTCCGAGTCTAATCAATATCAAAACCTAAATCTTACATCTTGAATACTGGATTTTAATCTAAGTTTTAATGTCCACCGTTCGTTCGACATTTGCTATTTCCTATTTGCTATTTGCTACTTTTACACTTCAAGGTGTACGCGCCTATCGATATCCGGATATCTTCGATTCTTTGATTCCTTGTCTCTAGGGACTCTAGAGACTCCAGAGACTCTGTAACTCGAGCAGGACCACCAAAAGGACGCAACCAGAGCCAGAGCCAGAGCTCAGAACCGGAAATACCCTCAGACTCGGAGACTCGGAGACAGAGACAGGTCCTCCCGGACCTACTTGAAGTCAACGACGGAGTGCTCAGTAAGTTCGAGTCTCACGACGTTAAAACGTTAAAACGTTGGTCGTTGGGCGTTGCTGCCAGAAACACACAAACGCAGACGCAGACGCAGTCATAGCCTGAGTAACTGGTAAGTACTAACTGGTAAGTAGTACGTAGTAGGTAGTAAGGCCAGCCTGGGAAGTGCTGATAGTTAAATAGCAGTCGCCCCGCTGACGGACTCTTCTGATTCTTCGTCATTCTTAAGTTTTTAGATTTTTAAGTTTTATTTTTTACACGATCGATCGCGATTTGCAGTTGCGGTGAGCGAACTTGAACGGGAGGAGAGGAGAGGAGTGGTTCGATTGTATTTCGATGGTATCGGTAATTGGTGTGTATGATGGATGACGATGTATGGATATTGTACGCACCTTATCTATACAGGGCTGGGCTTGCGCGATCATTATCATCTGCACTAGTACTGGCGCTGGTACTGGCACACTGGTACAGCGTCCACCCAGGTTGTCAGCGATTCACCGGGTCCCAAGTGACAAAGGCGTCTCAGGCTGTAACCGACTTGTTTCAAAATTCTATTTCTGTTGTTGAAAGAACTTGAGCTTCGCGAATCGCGATAGTGTGGATTTGCGGATCCAATAGCAATAGACCCGCGTATATAAGGAATATAAGGATGGTCGCCAGTGGAATATGAATATGAGGAATTGACTCGGACTCGGAGGTCGTCTCGAGAGGGTCAAGTCTGATGCTGATGCTACAGTATTGTAAGCGCGAATGCTGACGCAGATGAGTCGGATAGAAGTAGAAGACGACGATCAAGTCCTTTCAATTTTAATTTGGAGGGCGTGCGTGCGTGCGTGCGAGAACCATGTTTCTTGCGCAATGTGCTATTAAGAGGAGGAAGAAACAATCGTAGAGTCAAAGAAATCGCATTGACGACCTTGTAATGACAAAAAGGGATGAGTAACAGAGAATGGCTGTAAATCAGCGCAACGCGTCTGACGCAATCCATTCTCGCTGCTCCTTCACCACATGAATGAACTCTTCTGTCTCTGGACTTGGACAAGTCATCCACCGGCACAATCAATATGACTCACCTCGGCAGCGCGAGTAACAGCTCGAACCCCAACCATTCCAACCACACAACATCCAATGAATCAAAGAACCAGAGAATCGACGCACTGCCCACTGCCCACTGTCCATTGTGCAGACGAAGCAGCAGCATGGAAGTCTCACCGAAAGACGTAAAGGATTGCGTAAACACGCGTCACGGGTGCAGGACAAAAACAAGAGAACAATGAAAATGAAATACAAACGCGTCCACGTGACATATGTGTGACACGCGCTTAAGGGCCACGAGGCAAGGTGGGTCACTCGCGTATAAAGCCCGCACGAGCGAACGACTCGGGTTTTCCCCTCTTGTCTTCCTACCACTCACTACCCCCCTCCCACCTTCGCTGTCGAGTCCTAAGCTCCAGACCGAGATACTCTCTACACTCGTCGTTCAACGCCCATCGCTCTCGACGACGATAACCACTTATCACCATCGATCGCGCATCAGTCGTTAGACATCATACCACATCGAACGACACAACCACAACCACAACCACTTCACCACACGAACGACATGGCCTGGTTCACAGGCATCGTCAATCGCATCGGAGCCATCGCCTCCGATGCGATGGCTGCAGTTATCAACCCAACCACCAAAGACACCTTCGACGAAGCTGATACCAGCATCGGCAACATCAGCGACACGGATGCATACTCGCTGGAGGAACTCCTAGGCTCTCCGGGGCTCACTACCGTTGTCTTCAGCGACAAGACTGGCAAGATCGTGCCCACTAAGGGCACTAAATCGGCAACGGCTAAGGCCAAGAAAGAAGTACGTGATCTGACAAATTGTGTTCCAATCTGTGACTAACAAGTAGTCTTTTCAGAATAACAACGACAATTTTTCAGAAGTCAAGACTTCACCCTCGACTACCACCACCGGCAAAGTCACTGTTGCTCACAGGAGCAACAACAAACAGTCTCACGATGTCCCTGGCTCCACCTCCGCTCCCGGTCTATCCAATGCCTCCCAACTTTACTTTGCCGAGCTCTTCGAATCTGCTCTCCTTCCGATCAACTTCAACTATCGCGTCAAGTCTGCGTTCGACGACAATCCGTTCGTATCCGTCAAACCCAACGCCGTCGAAGAATACCCCGCTCGCGCAAAGGCCCTCGCGTTCCACTACCTCCGCTACATGGCTGTCTACGGCATCTTCGACATCCCACCCTCATCGACTTTGACACCCGAAGACGTCGATCGCCTCTTCAGCTGCGGGTTCATCGACCTCAACGACGTCCAGGACTTCACGCTCGGCGCAGCGATGCTAGGCGTTGGGGCATACCGAAGGGTCGCACGCGAGACCGGTCAGTTTGGCAAGATCAGTGGTTATGCAGACGATAAGGTCGGAAGGTCTGGATGGTGGAGGATCACAAGCAGCGAGAAGAAACCGACTGTCGAGGAGATTATAGCGTACGTCTGCGGAGAGGAAGAACGTCGCTCGGTTGCGGAAGAAGGACACGACGTGCACGGAATGGCTAATGGTTATCACCTCAAACCAAAGGAACGTCTGGCTTTGGACTTGCAGTGGATGAAGAATCGCTTCGACGCTCACGGACAGTTTGGACTTAAGGATATGGCAGGCATTAACGATGAACGCGCCCTCCGGCTCATCCAAAGGCTCGACGCGTCCTTCATTCCATCGGCCGAATTTGATCCCTTCAAGGATTACGGTGCACCCGAGGGTCTTTTCCCCACACCTTCCGTTGTCCTCGACTCGCCTTTCACCAACGCTACGAACACCCTTGAGTTCAAGTCCTCCCAGCCTCGGACCCCTTCATCTCGTCGCTCCAAGCGCGGACCACCACCGCTCGTATTCGAAACCCCTCGCGAGATGCTTCAGGCGGCAGAGCGTGACGAAAGGATCGCGAATATGCCTTACAGGAAGCTTGGCAGGCAGCACAGGCGGACGTCTAGCGTCTGTAATATCGATACCGACGCCGCTACTGGTAGCAAAACTGTTTCTCGGCGTTCACAGGGTCTCCGCCGCACCAAGACCATACGCATTGGAGATCCCTTCTACCCGGTTTGTACTCGTGACGGCTGCACGGAGACACGCAAGAACTCGCCGATGCCGGATCGGAAGCTGAAACGTACGGGTAGGAAGCGTGTCGTGTTCAACGAGAAGATCGAACTTTATGGTGAACCGGAATGGCTTTCGAAGATCAGCTCGGAGCGAAGAGACGAATGGATCGTGAATATTGTGGGAGATAAGGGCGCTGACGGTGACGTTGATGATGAGGTTCCGACTGATATTGGTGAATTTGGTCTCAGACTGTACACCCCGACGCCAACTTCAAGTCCTTCGAATGTCCATATTGATGCTGCTATGGTTGACGACCCCTTCGAACTTGACATGGACTTGGCCGAGGAGACTGTCGAAACACCGAACATCAAGATCGAGTCGTCGCCCGCGCAGTTTTCCAACCCGTCGACGCCAGATGGTTACAAGGTTCCCAGGTTTATCATCCAATCTCAACAGAAGCGCAAGCGTGATGACAGCGACGTCGACGGTTCAGAGGGAGATTCTTCAGTTACGGCTTTTAGGTTTGTCAGGCCGACTCCGAAGCGCCGTCGTAATGCCTTATCGAATGCCTCCAATGGCGATGATGCGGGTCCGAGACTGCCTAGTACTGGTCCGAGTAGGAGGATGACGGAGGTTGCACGCGAAACTGGATCTGGAGGTCACGGTATATCGATTCCGAGGAGGTCTATGAGAAGGACTGCAACGTACGCAAAGCTGCCTTGAGTGTCCAACGATCTTTGTGAGTTTCCCTCTGGCCTTTCGAGTCGACGAGGAAACTTACCTTTGTTTCTTGAATAGTTCCTTAGTGAATCCTAATCTGACTGTCGTAGTCGCCGCCGCTCCGCTTAGTGTATCGCGTCTCTTGGCGTTTGATACCTTCGTGTTGAGCTCGGTGACCAACGATTGTTTGAGAAGGATTCGTGAATGGAAAAAGGTCGAAGGCGCTTGAGTTCACAGCGTACCGTATCCTCTTATACTCCCTCCCTCTTTCTTCGATCCACCTGAGCCTCCTGCTCCTTTTCAGTGTTCTCCCTTTAATCTTCTGTCGCCTTTGGATGGAAGGATAGCTATTGTTGTCTGCCGCTTTGCGCCCCTAACGAACATCGTTCGTGGAGCTGTTCCATATCTCATTGTACTTGTCTCGTTTCGGATCTCTCTCTCTCTCTCTCTCTCTCTCTCTCTCTCTCTCTCTCTCTCTTTCTTTTCGCTATCCAACGTTCCAGTAGAGTTTCGCTTCCGTATAATAGGTAGTTTCCTTCCTTTCTGTACCGAAATAGTCGCCGTAGTTGCTTCAAATACAATCAGATATCGCCACGATGGTGTATCTGGATGATCCCCAAACATGATTGGGAACAGAAAGACACTTTGAGCGGGCTGTTTGATTCCGAATTACTATGCAACTTACCTTCCATTTGACATCTATGGGTTCCAGTGGGTTTCAAGTTATCGAGTGCGTTTGAAGCAGCAGTATGAACCAAAAGGACATCAGCCTTTCTGCCCATTGATCATTAGCAAGGTTGTTTGGCGGTTAAACCCATAAAGACGTTCGTTCGTCCGATTCATTCTCGATCAAGTCAGTAGTATGGTATGTTGAACGATTGTGGAATACCATAAAATGGTGATGCTGAAGGAAAAGGGAAAGAAAGAAGGTAGTCAATTTTTTCGTGATCCTAGTACTGTACCGAAGTAGTCAATTGTTCTTTCCCACGGTCGGTAGACCGCTGTGTAACAAGTTCTCCGGGCCGTGTTACGCGTTACATCGATCTGAAGAATTGTTCTCCGGATCTGGGCCGGAGCTAAGCGAGCCTAGCCGAGGGTAATCCGGCTCTTGTGACATGTTACAGCCCCCTGACGAGAGTTCTCGACCCTCTGTTACATGTTACGGGAACTTTAATAAAAGTTATCCGAGACCCTCGTGTTACGTGTTACAGAACGATTGACTACTTCGGTACAGTACTCGTGATGTAGCGATCTTTCCCGATTTGGAACGTTGACGATTGAACGCCGTCCGGTCCCACTCCTACTAGAGATTCCAATTTGAACGTCAGTTTGATAGATTATGCCGCTTCTGAAAGTAAGCCAATGCGAACCTGTAATGCGACCATGTTTCTGGGAAGAAGATTGTGAGGCAGAGAGGCAGATCATTTAGAACTCGAAGGGAATGCATGCGGTTCATGCTAGTTGCTTCGATGTTTACGCCGTTCATCCCTTGACCTCCTACGACGACGACTATAATACACCGATCTCACTGTGCAAGCGGAACAAACTCAATGTACACCGCACTCACTGGGACTTGTCGCAACTCAGCGTAAGCGCTGGAACTCAGGCTGACCGAAGCTGGCGGATGGCGCAAGAAAAGACGACAGTGGATAATTGCGCCTCGGTTTGCTGAGCAGGCGCGTTCCTCGTTCTCTCAACTCCCGAATGCCAACCGTCAAGGTATATTTCGCCTAGTCGAACGTGTCTCTTCCGATGGTTCAGCTTCATAGTGATTCTGTCAACTATTACCATGTAGCACAATTCTCTGGGTGGACACGGATTTTCGGATGGTAGATGACCGCCGCAGTGCACGATGAATGGGTTCGATGCACGTTCGTTTCCTTCCAATGACATCCCATTCTCCTGATCCTTTACTCACTGACTGCAAAATATACCTTAAAGACTTCGATTACCCTTCTTCCAGAATTAGGAAAGTGTATAATATATCGTTCGGATGAGTAATGCGAGAAAAGTGAGTTCATTTCTTTTCCGATTGTATGACAGGCAATTCGAGATATTTATTTACCATATGCATGTTACACGCAGGAACTGGACCAGAGATTTGTGGTACCTTATTTGTCCTCTGGCGAAGGACCGTCGTCGCGCTGAGAGTTCATGATTTTCTCCGCTTCCTGCAGGCCTTTGATACGCCTGGATGTTTCGTTCAGCATACCCGGGACTGAAGATATATCCTCAACCTTTATGTTCAGCTCTCGCGCGGCCTTGCGACGCGCGTGTTCCTCTCCTTTTGCAAATGCTACAGGGTCGTCGGCATTATCCCATGGAATGAGCATACCGGCGTCACTCAATATGCCCTCCAGTAGCATCAGCTTCTTCAGCCCCACTTGGATCTCCTCGTGGGTTATACATTTCTTCATCCTTTTAATGGTTTGCTTGATGGCGTATTTTCGATTTTTGATCAATGTTTTGAACCTATCGCAGGCCCCAGGAAGCTCGCCTCTGTAATGTATAGCGGTCACCTTATTGCGAACCTCGTCCATCCGAAGGAAACGATCACCGCCTTTTGCAAGTATGTCTAGGGTAGTGGCGTTTCGACGGTACGAAGTTCTGAAGCAGTCGTCACATGCAAGATCGAGGAGATCGTGGCCGTCGGGTATGTTTTTCGCAAGATTGTGAAATGGCACGTCCTGATTGCCTGGCCCGCCTTCCGGTCTCTTTTTCGTAATGTAGTCCCAATGCCCATTTAAGAGCTCCAAATGTTCCGACGCCTCGGCTTTCAAATCGAGGAGGCGAGCTTTCTGGTTCTCGGATTCCTTGTCACTCCATTGATTCCAATGTTGATCGAGAACCGATGTGGCGGGAACAGGGTGTTGCGTACGAGTCTCAATGGCATATAACTCTTGCTCGCAGTTGCCTATTGTCTGCTGCAGATCGCTGCAACGTTGTGCGACCGCATCCACGAGTCCCATACGCTTCCTGACATGGTCTCTCTTCGTCTTGAAATTGAACAATAACCCGCTGATCAGCTCGCCACATGCAGTGAACAAGGCAGGGGAGAGGACGAATAGATCAGCCAAGTCAATAACGAAGTCGTCCACCCACTTCAGGCGATGATAGTGAGATGCTACGAAAAGATCAAGTTTTCGAGTCGGTTTCTCGCGATACCCTAATTCCCGAAAGTCGTATTTCTTTCGCCAAACCCAATCAAGTTCATCCCCCTCTCCAGGATTTTCCGGCTGTGTGTAGTACGTATTATCAAGGACGTGGAGAACCCTTGGTCCACGCTCACGAACGAGGGCGTAGACCTTCTTATCGTCCTGCCGCTCTCCTTCGCGTTCGCTAGCCATTGCCTCTATCTTTGCAAATAATTTCTTAATGGCAGCGAAGCGAAATCTATCTGTTTGATCATCGTCATCGTCCTTTCCACGGACACTCTGAATGAGCGCCCTTTCAGATTCAGAAGAAGCAAGCGATGCTTTAGGAAGTTCGTTGCCTCCCCTTCGAGCTTTCTTTGAGCCGGTACCGACGCCGTGTGGCGGATTAGCAGATGCAGTTGCGACGCGCTTTGCTGGGTTGGCGTGGGGCATGTCTATGTGAGCTGGATCAGGCGGGACCTGGGACGCTTCGAAGGTGGGAGGGCTATGTTGAAAGAGACGTTCGTAGTTGATGACAGTAAGAGGTCAAGTTTGTAGGATTCGAACACTTACAAACCAAGCTCGAGTAGTCAAAATTGCATTGGCGCAAAGGAACACTAAGAGACTTTTACGAGTTTACAGCAAAGTTTTGAGGCGGTGCGACATGTCGAGGACTGAAGGATGCGCATGTCAAAATGGAAGAAGCTAACTCCTGAGCACGACGACGGAAGCACAGTCTTGGTTGCAGTCTCGATAGACATGAAACCCGATTGGAAGACTGGTTCGCAATTTTTCTCCCTTTGCCTTTCCCCGATATGCAGAAGCTCACTAATTATATCTCTTTTCCCCCATAGCGCTTTTATTACCGTTTGGTACTCCGATGCTTCGAGTGATGAAGCTACATAAATCGACTTATGTGCCACAATACGAAGACGATAGTGTTCTGGCCCCAACCCTACGTATTAGGCCGTTTAAGACATAATGGGGGCGCAGGCGTGCCACTCCCACCCCCACCCCCCTCCCCCTCCCCCTTCGGACTAATTTATTGGATGCGGTGTCAGATATGCTACCGAAGTAAATGCTGTTGATGGAAATGGCAGCAGCGTGTCGCGGTAAGATTCAGTTACCCACAGTCTGCTGCTTCTAACGCCGATTTAGGGACTCGGTGGCGAAGCTCGATTTTGTATGAGTTGTACTTCGTTCTTCTTTTGAGGTCTATTCCGAGTCAGATTTCGTGCAAGTATGACGATACGACAATGCACAAAAAAAGACGAGACGTTCATGTTGGTTACCTTCGAGGCTTTCGAGTGCATCTTCCAACCTTGTGTGACACAGTGTGAGCTCGAACGTTTCTACATACGAAAATAGCTGAAAGTCTACTCTTGCATCCATGAGCTCACGCTTCAGTTAAAAACATAGCAGTAACAAAACTCGCTCTGGGACAAAATACAAAGAGTATTGTAAATTAATTCCGCATCGCTCCTCGGTAATACCCTACCTTTTTTTTAAAGAAAAGCCACAACACGAATGCTCAGGAACCTCCAGCGTATTTATCGCATGAAAAAGGCAAGTTCATTCCTTTTTGATGACAGAAAATTTGAGGAATATATTAAATTACATCCAGACATTGTCCTAGCACGGCACTTTGTCTTCTGGCACAAGAGTTTACTTTTGCTCTAAAAGAACATGAGATACTACTTCCAAGCCTTTGATACGTGCCTCCGTCTCTGCCGCTATATTTGGGATAGACCAAACACTCTCGACCGTCACGCCCGCTTCTTGCATCAGCTCGTGCCGCACACGTTTCTCCCCCTCAGTAAATGCTGCAGGGTTCAAAACATCCCACGGAATCATTTGTTCGACACGGCGTAATGCACCCCTCTCTCTCTTCAATTTCTCTAGTTCAATCCGGACGTCCTCGTGAGTGACATACTTTATCTTCTTGATCGATGACTTCAGGGAGTGTTTACGAACGCTTATTCTCCTTCTGAACGAATCGTACACTTTGGTCAGCTCGTGCGCCCTCCGAATGTCACCTACTTCTTTGCTATCCTCGTTCGTCTGAAGGAGGCGATCACGATCACTTAGATTCTGAATGTCGGTCACCTCCCCGTGAATCTCGTTCATCCGAAAGAGACGACAACCGTGTTTTGCGAGATTCTCAATAGCAGTGATGTTCGGATTGTAGGTACTTTTGAAGCAATCGTCACATACGAGAGTGAGAAGGCGGTGACCGTCGGGTATGTCTTTCGTAAGATCATGAAGCTGCGTATCCTGCTTACCCAATCCTTCTGGTCTTTTTTCTGAGATGAATCTCCAGTGCTCGCTCAAGCGATCTCTAGATATCGATGCTTTGTTGTACACATCCGTCAAAGAAGAGAGGCGAGCGTTCAAGTCCCTAATCTGTTCATCGGGATTAGATGTGTAGGAAGCATTACAAACGGCGAGCGTTTGCAACTGAGCTCCGGTTGCATGAATTTCTCTTTTAGATTCGTCCATCTCCTGCTGCAAATCAGCAAGGCGGATTGCCACAGCTTCCCCCGCACCCTTCGGTGCCTTGATATTGTCCCTTTTTGTTTTGAAAATGGCGTAGACCAGGGTGATTATATCGCCGCAGGCGGTATATAGGGCAGGCGAGAGAATTAGAAGTTTACCCAAGTCATTGACGAAATCGTCTAACCATTTCAGTCGATGATACTGAAAGGCGATGAAGAGATCGAGTCGTTGAGTTGGTTTCTCATTACGAGTCGATTTGCGAAAGTCATATGCAAGTTGCGTTTGCCAGACCCATTCAGATTCGTTCCCTTCCGCAACCCAGGCATGCCCGGAATTGCATGTTTTCTCAAGAACATGGAGAACCCTTGGGCCACGCTCACGAACGAGGTCGTAAACATTGCGATCCTCTTGCCGCTCTCCTTTGCGTTCGCTCGTAGCCATTGTTTCTATGCTTGCAAATAAGCGTTTAACAGCAGCGGCAGTCTGATTTCCAGTATCGGTTTTTTCACTGGTATTCTGCCCGTGCCCCGTTGTAGGTGCAGGTGCAAGTACTCGCTGGTGAGGAACCTGGGCCTTCTCGTCCTTGCGAGCCTTCTTCGAACCAGAGCCGTAACTACGCGGGGTATCGGTAAGTCCACTGTCAGGCGCGGCGCGCTTTGCCGGCGGGCTGGGCTTGGACATGTCCGTGTGCGGTGAATCAGAAGGGAGTTCGATTTGTTATGACAAGGATGGAAAGACTATATGGAAATGGCCGCTCAAAGCTAATGATGGTAGGAAGTCGAGTTCTTATGACTCGTTTGCTTACGATCCACGTCTGTGCTGTCAGTCAAAGTCGCGTTAGCGCAAAGGATGACGTCAATAAACAAGTGTACAATACTTACAGCAAAGTTCATAGTCTCGGCATGAGACACTGAGCGCGGACAGAAAGAAGATTCTTTGAACTGGAAGGATTCAACTCTCTAGCTCGGCAGAGGCACCGCTTCACTTGCGCCGTGGACCGGTGGAAAGGCGAGTCCTCAAGTTTTCACTCACTATTCTGTGTCATCATGCATATAGCTCTACTCATCATATCATTTACCTCTCTGAACGCCATTTCCATCATTCTATTTATCGGATAGACGTACGAAAGTGATATGCACATTCCAAAGGTGTTAGTGACCCGTACAAGTCTCCAGATCTTGGCACAGAATTTATTTGGGCCAATTCCGAACCTTTCATGGAGAACTCGACAAGCCCGGCCCATCAAGCCTTCCATTGGTCAGTCTGCAAGACATTACCAGGGCTGAACTCATCGGGCTTCCGGGTAGTGTACCGTGCATAGGTCGAATCCTTTGCAAGGCTTCTCCTTGGTTCGTCTCTACCGTTAACATCAGTCAGTATTTCCTTTCGCAAATTGTGCAATTGGCTGACGTGATGGCTTGCTAATACAGCCATAAGTTAAATTTGATTGCTTTTCCCTTTCTGGAATGCATTTCTTGGTACGACTCAAAGTAACACAAAGTCAGACACGAACGTAGTACGTCGGACAAAGGCCATTCGCACAAAACGAGCGATGCCGAGCGAGGAATATTTTATCAGATGATTCATTGAGAAAAGGTGTGACTGATTCTTCATCGTATATTTGACACTGGTAAATGAACAGCTCTATTATCCGTACTACTGTCCTGGTAAGGCGCCTTACGCATTCTCTTGCGTGGGTTGATTGTCAGTCTGAAGTAACATAATACGCTCGACTCCTTCCAGGGCCTCGACACGCCTGTGTGCTTCGGCCACCATGTTCGGGATAAACCATACACTATCGACAACGATGTTCAACTTTCGTGCAAGCACGTCTCTCGCGCGTTTCTCTCCCTTTGCAAACTCTGTAGGATCGGAAATGTTCCACGGAAGCATCGAATCGACCTTATCAAAAACGGCTTTGCGTTCCCTCATGTTTTTCATTTCCGTCTGGAGCATATCTTGACTGATCCCCCTTTTCTTAATCGTTGACTCCAGGAGATTCTGTCGTTTCTTGATCAATTCAATGAACAATTTGCATTCTTTGACCAGTTCTCCTTTCTCCTTCATATCAACCACCTCCTTGTGTAGATCGCCCACCCGAATGAGTCGTTCACCATCTGTGGTGAGTTTTTCCATGGGAGTGGCATTCTGGCGGTATCTGGTTTTGAAGCAGTCATCGGCAACGAGGGTGAGAAGACCGTGGCCATAAGGTATATCTTTCACCAGGTTGCGGAACCCTGGGTCTCGTTTAGTCCCTCCACGTCGCCTCTTTGCTGCAAGAAAGTCCCATCGTTTATTCAACTGGTTCAGTTCCTTTGTCGTTCTGATAAGGTCAGCTTGCAGAGCATCGAGGCGCTCACTGAGTTTAACCGATTGTTCCTCATCGTTGGGAACGAATGGTGTATGCTTGGATTCCGCGAGCGCTAGATAAGTTTTTAATGTGATGATTTCCTTCTCGATACTGTCAAGGGACCCTTGCAGGCTGACGAGGTGATTTGTTACAACAGTCCGGAGAGTCTCGTTCCTTCTAGCCTGGTCTCTCTTCCTATTGAGACGCGTTCCCAGTAGATCGATAAGCTCATTGCAAACATCGTCGAGATCGGGTGAGAGAACATAGAGTTCGGAGAGGTCATCAACGAAGTTACTGAGCCACTTCAATCGATAATACTGATAATCGATATAGGAAGTGTGCTCCCTCTCTACTTCCTGGGCACGACTCGGGAGGCGAGTTGGTGTTCGCCACACCCAATCGGATCCAAGTTCTTTATCGGCATTCCCTCCTGTCACATCGTCGCCGACAGGCTCCTCGTGCATATTCCCCAATACGTGGAGGACTCTCGTCCCACGTTCTTGCACAAGCTCATAAAGTCTCTGGTCTTCTTGCCAGTTTGCTTCGCCATTCGTGATCGCCTTTTCGATGACAGTGAACAAACGCTTCACTGACGCACTTTCGTCATCCTTTGTAGATCTTGAGCTTCCAGAGCCAGCCTGGCTGAGAGTATCTGCAGGAGGAGCGAGCGGTGGCGCTGGTTGCTCTAATGGAACCTGTCCACTGGCTTGGGGTTCCTTGCCCTTGCGCACTCTCTTTCCGCTGGAATCAACGTGATCGTGTGGGTTTGCAAGAGGTGCAGCACGTTTTCTACGGTCAGATTTGCGCTGGGACTGGGACATGAAAGTGAGAACGGTTGATTGTCCGTTGTTGGATGGGGGAAAAAGCGACGTGAAGATATTGCGAGAGAGCTCATCATGGATCGTGCACTTATTTATAAACCCAAGTTTGTGCAGTCAAAGTTGATTTACTGGTGAAAGGAAGCACCGGCGCTAGTGCTAGTACTGTAAAGATTTACTAATATGGAGGCGGACCCATTTTACTCGCAATCTTGTATTTTTATCCTTACGACTGCTTGTGCACAATGCATCCACACGTCAATTATATACATACTGTCATCAAAAAGAGCTCCAAGCTCTTGTATATTTCCGTGTTCGTGAACATAACCAAATGAATCAGAGATATATACAACGAGATGGGACAAGAGTTGGAAAGGAAGGCAAAAAGACTCTAGTGGTACAATTTAAGAATGGGGGGTGGGGTCTTCCGGTGAGTAGGCGGTTCCACTATAAATTGATATGAAGGATGGAGGAGGGCGCAGATGCGTCGATAAATCGAAACAAAGGAGTGGGATGGATAATCGAACGAACGAAGGAGTACAGGAAGGAAAGATGAGGAATGCCGTGAGTCGTGAAGATGATGACGATAAAAAACAGGAGAGAAAAGATAATGATAAAAGCGCCGTTGTCCGAGTTCGTTTTTCTTTTCGTTTTTGACGAGCCGCAGGCTGACGTCATTTCCAAAG
This sequence comes from Hymenochaete sp. R1, assembly GCA_019400425.1. Lineage (NCBI taxonomy): Eukaryota > Fungi > Basidiomycota > Agaricomycetes > Hymenochaetales > Hymenochaetaceae > Hymenochaete > Hymenochaete sp. R1. The sequence goes on from JAFREE010000022.1 coordinate 68,361, forward strand.
TAGGCATTTAAAAAGGCGAAGGGATGAAAGGAGAAAATCGAGAGAGAAAGAAGGATGAACAAAATAAAATACTAAAATTTCCGAAGGACAAAGAGGCTGAAGACCACTCTACACGTCTGAGTCCAAGTCTGCGTCCACGTTCAGGTCCACGTACTCGGCCCAAACGTTTCGCCCGGCGCGAGCGAGTTAAATGCGACGCCCATTGCATCGAGCGTGTTCTGCCACACCGTGTTCCCCCACCAGTTCAGTTCGACGCCGCCTTTGGGTAGCTGGAGCGAGAAGAAAATAACAATAAGCGCGATGGCGACACCAGAGTCCATAGCAGCGCTGAGGATGTAGTTATATCTCATCCACCACTATAAAAGAAATAGACACCGTTAGCAGTTATTCTATATTGCAGGAAGATGATAAGAAAGGGAAGCTTACGCGGAAATGGAACCTGCGCATGAAGAATTGGAAAATGGCCCCTACGACGAACCAAGCCGAGTAGTTGATTCCTGTCGCGGGCGGCAGCATGCTAATACCTGCAAACAACACCGGCACGTTCACGAACCGCCAGAACGAAAGCGGATACCTCTTCGCAAGGAAGTAGAACGGCACAGGCAAGAACGCGCCAATGAGGAAGAACCACAAGAGCGGGTTATACAACGCTCCGACGCTGAACAACCTCGAAGGTCCGATGCCACCCCACAAGAGCGCTGCCGTCGCAAACACACTCGTGCTTGGGCACGTGAATCGATCTTTCTGGTCCGGGGCGCAAAAGTCCGGAATGTTGGAGAACATCCATTCCTGTACACCCACGGACACGAACACAGAGAGCGTCGTGGCGAGGACTTGGGCGACGAACATCGTGCGCGGGGGGATTTTCATGTAATGACCCAACTTGAGGTCGCCGAGGAAGGCTAGGGCTTGTGAGAGGGATATGAAGGAGAAGGTCTTGAAAATCATCATAGCGACGGGCCGACCAGGGAGCATGTAGCCGACGATGAGCTCTGCGAGGACTTGGAGAGCGACAGTTTGGTTCGTGATGGCTTGGATCATGCCGATGGGGATGATGAAGATACCGGCAACGAGGATGGCGAGGACGAGTGCCCAGACGGGAAGCTTGGTGTCAAAGACCTCGACGACGATCACGGCTAGGACGAACGAGATGAGGGCAAGGGCTGCATACCAGAGCAGTGGTACCTCGGGATATGCGGACATCAAGCGGGAGTGTACATCACGTTGATCTCTGAGTGAACGGCGGAATTGCCGAGCAATGTCATTCCTGTACCAGACTGGAAAAAAATTATACAATTAGCTTTACAAAATCAGAGGAATGTAAAAGGTCGCTGTGTGACTTACGGAAAGTGTGAACAAGAACACCAGACATAGATGCAAACGAGATACCATAGGCCAATGCAAGCGTGATGGGGATGAACGCCGGTGAGTAGCTCTGGTACGCGGCTTCGCTGAAGGTACCATCCTGGATAATCACTGTCGCGTCATACATCGCACCGGTATTATCAAACGCAACCGACGCGCTCATCGGGAGGAACTTGGCGAAAAACACATTGTTGTCTACGACAGGAGGTCCGTTAGTCAAAGGTCTTGTCTCGCATTGTCATTAAAATGAAATGAAGGGCCTGCTTACAATAGAGGACCGGTGCGAGGAACCAGAAGACAAAGAAGAACGCAACGATGGTGTTGACCTGTGCCCACCACGGCACCACGAGCGGGCTCGCAATGTACGCTACCATGCTCCAGTCAAACGTCAAAAAACCCATGCCGAGCCCCGTCGAGTACCCGAATAGTTGGTTCACCACCACATTGTTAGGCGCGATCCAGCACACCCAGTTGAACATGCTCAGCGCGGTGAATATGTATCCCGGGAACCAGTACCATACAAAGCTGCCGAGCATCGCGAGGATGAAGAATCGCTCGCGGCTCATGTGCTTCGTTTCAACCTTGCCGTAGTTCTTGTGGAGCGTGTTGAAGAGTGCGCAGTTGACGAGCGCACCGGGCCAGATCATCGCGCTCGGCCAGACAAGGAATTGACGAACGAGACCCGCAAAAGAGTATCCAACAAGTTGGGAGGAAAGACAAAGGAGAAGCTGGTATCCTATCCCCCAGTTTTGCCCAAAATAGATTCGCTGAGTCGCAATGATATCTGTGGCATAGACACCGCCAGCGACGACGTTGGACATGACGGTTATGACGGTGTGCTCTTTGATGGTGAAGGGGCCCGGGTTGAGCGACCAAACGAAACCAAAAGTGTTGAAGCGTTTTGTAGGCAGAATGCGCTCGAAGAACTTTCCGACGGGGAGTGCAATAAGTTGGGCAACTAGTCCAGAGATAAATACGGAAGGGACTAAGAAAAAAAAGACTGGATTAGCATCATATTTACAACAGACGACGAAAAGGATCTTGAAAACTTACATCTCATAGTGAAGAACTGATTGAGTCCAGAAATAAGAACTGTGAAGAGGATGCCGATAAACCACATCCTGAACGTATTTACAGGCATGTTAGGATCGTCCGTATTAGATACAGCGGCGCGGACTTCAGCATAAGGTGATTCACTATTTCAAATTACAAGTAAAAACGTCAGAAAAACAACGCATATTGGCACTTAAGAAAAATATGCTACTCACTCTTCATAATCGTTAAAGGCATCAGACGAGCGCATGCGCAGTCGGCTCTCACTCGCACTCGAACGGTAACAGGCGGAGTCGGCCCGCGACTCGGTGTCAAAGTCGGAGGGTGTCGTGCCGAGGGAGTGCCCTACATGGACGTCGCTCGCGTAGTTGTGCTTATGGTCGAGTTCGAACGACTGGCCTGACAAAGAGCTCGTGTCAGACGAACTGCTGTGGTAAACGTCCCAGTTGGGATCGTTGAGGTGAAGTAGCGCTTCCTGGACTTCGGCATCGACGTCGGTGGGCACGTCGGGATTTGTGCGGCGACGAGTCGTCGCAAAAGATAGAGACGGGAAGTACGCCGGAGTAGGGGAGTCGGCGGGAGCGGGGTCTTTGTAATCCATAGCGATACTGGTAGCAGCAGCAGCAAGTTCGATCGTTTGAAAGGGGGGGAGCGTCGTCAGTCGTTAGTAGGAGCAGAAGGGAACCTCACTGCGCAAGGCAGGAGAAAAGGAGAGGGCGAGAGGTATTAAGAGGGAAAGGCGGGAAGAGGGGGGATATTCGATGTGAAAAGAGGCGATAATTGAAGAGATGAAAGCCCATTTTGTACGAAGCGGGAGGCTCAGCGTGTGCTTGTGCTACTGGGAGTACTATTGTGCATTCCAGAGTCACGTCGACGGAGGTGTGAATGGAGAGTAAAAAAAAGCGAATCATCACAATACCCTGATAGCTCTTGCGGTTCTGCTCTTTTGTCTGGAAGCACGCGTCGGACGAGATTGGATATCGCTTCTCGTCAGGGCGCACAGCACAGCTCTGGGATGGGACTGGTGGCTATTGTCAATTGTTTCTTTGTCTGCTCTTTGATCTCCTTACCGACCAAAATCCATATTTGGAAAATGCGGACCCACACACCTGTGACTCAAAGGGAAAAGGACGGCCAGACAAAAGGCACATAGGGCAACGGTGAGCTCGGATCCAGCCAAAGCCCTCCCATCCGTGAGCCCTCGTAGCTCTCGTCTAATAAAATTCGTCAAGAATTTTTAAAGACAACGAGGTCTCGCGGGTGCAAAGCTGCGGCACGAGGGAGGCGAGATACTGATGACTAGAGTTGACGCGCAAGAGCTTGCGGCGCAAAGTGCACAGCGATGAAACAGGGAGTCTTGATGACAAGTTTGAGTCAACGAAAGCCATGAGCCCGTTGACGAAATGGGAGGCAGAGTGGCAAGATTTCGAGCATTTTTTCTGTCATTACTACTTAGTGACGGAAGTAGCCACGGCGACGATGACGATGATCCAAACGATGCAGAGCTGAACAAAAGCAAGCAGCGCGAGGCGAAAGGCGAGCCGCGCCTTGCAGGACTGGCTTACGTCACTTTGGCTGTTCCGAAAAAGGCAAGAACTACATCCAACTGTAATTACTTCCGTCGACTCTGCTTCATCCAACAATGACCTCCCTCGACACTTCCCATTTCCCGGCCCTTGCGGGTAGATACAAGCACACAGGAGCTCCCGCAACAGAAGAGGTTCATCGTCGGCCTCGCTCGGATTCACTCGCATCCACTTCATCTCACCGCTCCCCGAAGCTCCCCGCCATCCCAGACCTCCGCTTCGAACAGAGCTTCCTCAAGACCATCGCTCCATATCTCCACACCAGACCCATTCCACGTTCAACAAAACCATCATCATTGCAAGAAGCTCGGAATGAAAACGATAATAACGAAAAGGGGAATGAGGAAGGTGGTGATGGTGACGGTTATGAACCGGGCCTTGAAGTCGTCGGCGTAGAATGGAAGCAGGTGCTTTGGATCGTGACGCGCGACCAGCTCATGAGCCCGTTACTCCAAGGTGCAGTCTGGTAAGTAAGCTCCGGTCATCTTAACTCTTCCCTCCCTCGCGTCCATCATAATTCTCATTCTCATTCTAAACCGACTTTACATGTAGGGGTGTCTTGCAACTCTTCATCCGCCCTTTCTTCACGAAAATCGGAGGCATATTCCGTTTCTCTAAATCAAAATCTATTGGATCCGATAGCCCGCAAACAACAAAAGCGTACAAGAGAGAAGACGGGGAGTTCACGAAGAGGCTGAAGGAATGGTCAAAGAGCTTGACGGGCGGGCTCGAGACGAACGTAGCATTGGCGAAGTAATACACCAGCGCTGATGACACGGCCGTTGACTTTTCCTCGTGGACCTATGGAATCAGGTTCGGATCGTCCATGGCTTTCATTAGCCATTGGGAAAGCTGTCGAGATGGCCGGACCGATAATGCGAACGGCTGGCTCAGCTTCTTGCATGTCCGGCGATGGGCCCCGAGCCTCCATTTCCTGTTTCATATCCAACCTACTTCTTTACATCTCTCGTTTACCTTGACCAAAGCTGCCGTATCCACTTCTAATGTTCACATAATTCAATGTTTTTCGTAGGGTATAGGATCCGACTCGTCACAAGTCTGTTTTGTAAAGTACGCTGCAGTCTAATCGTATCGTGTCATACCGTGCCATCTTTCCCGCACTTATTTTTTCGTAGAGCAAGTTTTCTATAGTTACCCTCGCTTTTTACGCCAACATGATGTCGAGATATGAATTCCAATTTCCATTTCATGACGTGAAGCAATCTCCACGGCTCTTCATACGTACTGACTGAGAAAACCGCAAGCCTGCTTGTCCCTTTTTTATTCCTTTTCCCGACGTTCCGAGTCCTCGATATTCCATGTGTGTTTTTACAAGCCATTATCGTTTTTGTCCCACTTACAGTGATAGTACTACCGACATCAACAACACCAATGTAATGGAAGTCCCAACGTCGTCGTCGCTACTTACGGCCTTCCTTGTTTGGACTACTAGTATGAGCTCGTAACTCACGCACTCACTATTCATACAAACCCCTTTTGGACATCGCGATGCATGATATGAGGCCAAGGCACAGTCAGCTTCCAGTCCCTCTTCTTGCCAGTATTTCATAGGCATGTAGCAAAACAATAATGATGAGCCTTTTGGATTCTGAGTTAGACCGGCGACATCATAGCCGGCGGCCTCACCGGCAGCGGCCAGAACGGATTCCCGTTGCATTCAGGTCAAAGATCGAACAATACTACTGTAGTTCTGAAAATTGTATTCTCTTTTTAAAGTTCCAATAATACATATACACTTACACTTCTCGCGATCGAGAGACGAGAAAGAAGCTCGAGACGATCCTAATACACATGTATCCAATGTTACGTTGTGTTCACAAGCCAAAGGGCGCTCCTGAAAACCTGATCTTGTTCCAAGTGCCGTACGTAACATAGTTTCCAATGACTCTGAGCCGCCATTGTTATCAAGCGTCGAGAGGGAGAATATGCGGCAACGGCCCGACGGGGATGATGCGGTTCGGGTTTATCTAAGTTGAGTAACAGGATGATGTTAGTTAGTCATGTGCATATAGCCACAGTAAGGTCATCCAGAGCTTTGCCGTGCGTCGTTGCGTGAATACCGCAGAAGTGGATGAAACAAATAGAACAGAAGGGGAAGTACTAAGATTGGCAGATGCAGTCAACTCACGGTTTTCATGCCGTAGTAGCCAGCCTTGATGTGCTCAAAGTTCGTCGTGCTACGGAAGGCGTCGTAGTTCCAGTACAGGTTCCTCAACCATCTATACACGCGGATGGAAGAGTAAGCGTATTCAAATCAACCTTTTCTCTTGGAATAAAAATCACAATTCAACATACCGATGAAGCGCAGGATATCCATCCCTCACCGTCTTCAAATTACACTTGAAGTTCCCAACATACGCAGGATCGAACCGTACGATCGTGGTGTAAAGTCTCACGTCTGCCTCCGTCAGCCTGTCACCGACGAGGAAGTCTGACTTGGACTGGGTGAGGCGGGCTTCAAGCTTGTCAAGCCCCGCGAAGAGGCGAGTGACGGCAGCTTCGTAAGCGGGTTGGGTGGTGGCGAAGCCAGATTTGTAGACGCCGTCTATTTCAATTAGATTGAGTTATCCCCAGGAGTCAGGAAACAACAGAGAAGAGGGCAGGAGAGGGAAGGACGCACTGTTCACATCATCGTAAACCCAGGCATTCAACTCATCAATCTCTTTCCCCAACTCCTTAGGATACAACTTCAACCCCTTCTGCTCCAACTCCCCACTCGCCAACTCATCAAACGCCGCCCCACCCAAGATCCTCACAATCTCCGAACTCTCGTTGTTTACGATCGTTTGGGCCTTAGTGTCCCATAGGACGGGGACGGTGAAACGCCCGTTGAAGTTCGGGTCGACGTGGTGGTAAAGATCGCGGATGTGTTGAGCTGCGAGCGGGGAAGGGTCGGGCTCGGCGCCTGGGAAGGGGTCGACGGTGGAGAAGGGCCAGCCAAGGGCGTCCATGCTGGGGGAGGTAACAGTCACAGCTGTGAGAGTAGCATCTCAGTCGGATGAAAGATAAAGAAAGCCAGAGATTCGACTTACAAATAACATCTTCGAGGCCGCGAAGCTTGCGAACAATGAGTGTTCGATGCGCCCAAGCTGATAAGAAGCAACAATAAATGTTTGCTCAGTAACACGCACTCTCCTCCCTGAGTCTGACAGAACTACTCACGGCACGTCAATGCAACATAGAGATGATACCGTCCTGCAAAAACCCACAAATCACGATGCATCAGACATTCAGCCATTAGCCCATCACGATCTTCTGCAAGTTGGGTGGCCAGAAACATAGGTACGCACCTTTCTCAGGCGGAAAGCGCCCTCCTTTCTCGATCGTGTCCCGGAACGTGGACACCGGTCTCGCGAAGGAGCCATCGCTGTTACGCGGGAGCTTCGAGAAATCAGCTTGGTCGACGGACATGGTACTTCGAGACTTGAATTTGGAACAAGTTGTGAGTCGTGATTTGTAACTGGGAGTTAGACGGGATGAGGTGGGAACTAAACTGAACGCGGTACAGATACAGATACTTTATAGAAATCACCTGGGGCTGCATCGCGCCATTAGTGCCGACGATGTCGGGCTCAGAATGCTTAGAAAGGAACTCCGACACCCAAAAGTTGCCATCGGAGAGTTCACGAGAACAGCTGGCCGAGGGAAATGTAGCGCCAATGAATTGTGGATGATGAATCAGTTAAGAAGAGACGCGACTCGGAGAAGCTGAGTATTGGCTGAATCACTCAGCAGCTAAGCACTGACTGAGGATCGATCGTACCGCATGTAGGACGGATTCATAAAAGAGTCGTAAATGCTGTATTTTTAATGCATTAGAGATATAAATTCATGATGGTCTGCAGGCTGAATCTATGTTACCGATTTATGCACACACAACGACCTGACATGCTGAATCTCGCCAAAACTCATAAAGCTCGTTCAAAATATGACCCCAAGCCCTTGATCCTCTTATATTGAAATGCTAAAAGAAACTGAATGCTGGAAAGCGAAACCATTAATACTTTGTTTTTTTGTGCTTCATTCGACTTCGCCATCCTTTCTTCCACCTCGCTACTCGCTGCACGACGTCAATATTGCTCAGCTCCCACCCATCCCATGAATGCCTATCGTGTCTCGGATCCTTGCAATATCACTCGGCGACAAGGACCCTTTACTACCCAAGAGGAACGATTCGAAGGCATGGACAGCATCGTCCTCCGAATCAAAGTCCGTCCTAAATATTTTAAATCAGTTTCATCCGCAGGAAACTGACGTGAACACCACGCACTTCAAGAACCCATACAACTTTTCCCAGAACGCTGGACTCGTGATTTTCCGATGGTAAGCGTCCATGACAGCCGCCTGGTCCGGGTTTGGGATATTCGACGTATCCACATTCAGATAAATTGGCGAAGGTGGACGGTTGTTGTCGAGTGGGAGCGAGGACGAGGACGGCGACGGCGAGAGCACCACGGATGGAATACGTCCATGTCTCCCACGTCTTCCACCTGCACCGCCTTCGGCTTCGGGGTCGAGGATCATCTGGACATCGCCTTCTTTGTCGTTGGCGGGGCTGAGAGAGGGAGACGAAGAGAGCATGTCTGTCGCGGTGTTTGCCTTCGTTTGGTGTGTAGTTGTCGTTGAAAGTTGCTGTTGTTTTTCACTCCAATCCCAATCGATACCAGGTTTTAGCATCAACGTGATGGTGTCACCGGTCTTGACGGGGTACTCTTTGAGTAACTTTCCGTCCGCGAGGGCTTTCCCACGTAGAAGCAGGCGCTGAGCGTTGGGAGGCGGGGCACGAGGATGTGAAGAAGCGAGTTGGGACTTGATGAAAGAGATACTATCGGTGAGGGAGACAGAGAGGGCGAAGGTGTGAGTGGGCTTGGCGACTTTGAATGTGAGATCGATGGAGTCTGAATGGATGCGGGGTTAAAAGACAATCCTATCGATGGAGTATTTATACGGTACGTACCTGAGGACGTGGCTTCCGTAAACGCTTTCGGAGGCGGGGGTGCGGGTAAGTCCACCTAGCAAAGGGGAAGCCAAAATGATCATCAGCCACTCGTGTAACACATGCGAAGGGGAAATACACACTTACAGGAATAATTGGGAGCTTCTTCAACGAGTTGTGAGGAGGTTGCTGAGCGTCGTCGGGGAACTGGATGGGGAGAGCGCCGATATTGGCGAGATGGAGCTTGACGAAGCTGAGTTCCGCCTGGTCCGTCATCACAATCACAGTCCGCTCTTTTATATTGTATCCTCTGACTCTTGTTGACGCTAGTTCGGCTGTTACGTCCCTTTGAATGCTGTTTCAGTTTCAGGCGGGCAGGCGGCAGACTAGCGTGCGCGTCGAAGACGGCGGCTACGGAGAGGAGAGTGAAATAGATGACGGCAGGCAGTGCTATACACAGTGATGGACAGGAAATGCTGTGCCAACTAACGATCGACAATATACTTACCATATTTGAATTACAATCACGTGCTTTTTTAGTCCTTCCAATTTTAGAGTGGCGCAGCTCTGGTGGCGCGGATTCATGACTTACCCTTACCGTGACCTCCATCCCCTATGCCTGTCGCCTTTCAACGATATACTGTCCCACTCAAGTGCTCTTTGAACAAGCCGAATGCCAAAACATAAAATGGAATCCCCCGGCATCTTGAAAACAATAACAAGGCAATAACATTATTACGGTGCTTCATTCTACAGTCGAAGTTACAAACCCGAAGAGGTCAGATAAAGTAGTATGTTACATGGTGAAAAGAAGACCAGAAGATCATTTAATCGCTGCCACTGTGGGATGCAGAGCCGGGCGAGGATCCTTCGCCAAGTACAGCGTTGAATCGTTGTACGGCTCGTTCTTTATGCCTCACTATCTGTTGCCTACACATTTTCAAAAGCCGCCATAGATCATCCCATTCTTCCTTTCTCTTTGTATCTGCACCCGTATCCTTTGCCTTTCCCGCGTATCCTTCGACCTCTTCAACCCTAGCAAGCAAAACTGACATTCGCGACATCGTTTCCTGAGCGCTAAAAGCCGTCCGTGCGCGCTTGTCCCCGCTGCCAAGACCATTGTACGTGGTACCTATGCACCACCTCGCTATCTTCTCCGCAGCGGAGTCGAGAGTGTCGGGCGCAATGTTCTCTAGAGGCAATCCAGCGAAAGGTTCTTTGGTCAGGGATCTAGCTTCACGGTGTCCCATCTCTATCAGAGTCCTCTTGTTTAGTTTGGGGTACGCGCTCCCCGCCAGGCTGAGAATCTTGTCATCCACAAGGCACGTGTTCTGTTGGTTGGCATTTTGGAAGATGATGCGATTCGCAGCCAAGTCCTTTGAACTTCGAAGTTCCTTCTTGATGTCTTCGGCGCGGCGGATGAGTCTGAACAGACGGTGCTTATGCACTTTACGCTCCATCTCGTCCCAGGAATCTGCCTTACCGTCAGAGGTCTTTAGAGCCTTCACATAGAAACACAGCTCGTCTTCAATCTGCCCAGCGTCCAGATCTCCGACATCAATCCCGAGAAAGAGTGTGAGGTTCTCATCCTGGGCACGATCTGCAACGGTGCGGATGATACCCGGATCGTTATGTTCAGCCGACCACTTTACACTGCCTAGCCGGTCGCTGACTCTGGAATATGCTCCACCGTAACGTCGCATGTCTTCATATGGGAAACGACTTTTTCCGGTACGATACTTGTAGTGGATCTCGCCAAAACAGGCGTAACGGTACAGTGCAGCGACAATGTCGAAGGCCTCTTGCGCCTCAGTGCGCCGTCTCGATATTGCCTGTGGTTTCCTCGATCCATCGTCGGGCAGATGCACGTACTCGTCGGCCAGCCAATCCAGTTGGTCTTTAACTACTTTCAGCTTCTGCGGGTCATCATCTGCGAATTTCTCCCACTCGACATCTTTGTGGGGAAGCTTCTCGAGGGACGGTCGTTTGGAACGAGGTTGTTCAGTTGTCCTTTTTCGTTTGCCACTGCCTGTGAGCGATTGCGTGTCGCTTTTCTGCGGGAGAGACGAGCCCTGTTTCGAGGACATTACTACAGGCGAGTGAACAGTAACGGAGTGTGTCGGGTCGGCCCGATAAACTTGCGTAGTCTATAAGGACTTAAGTTTGCACAGCAGACGCAGGTATGATTTGCGAGATAAGAGTGGCAAATTTGTTTTGAGACAAACTGATCTATACGTATGCACTATTTAAGCACACCGGACAACTTTGCAAGTCCGCTTTTTTGCTAACCTTATTGAACAAATACCTATGATGCGCAAGACTTTGCAGGCGATTCAATAAATAGTGGGCCATTTGGGGTCTCCGAGGAGTTCATAATTGATACAAATGACTTTAAGTGCTCGAATCATTGTTGGCTTGTACGCCAGACGACTCGATGTTCTGAGATTGGTGTCCCTATGTGAGAAATCGGTGCTCGTTTCATCAAGATAATTCTGCTTGACTCAAAGCACAAGGAAAGTTTTCCGCACAGTTATTTATTCTCTTTATTTATCAGAAGAAACATAAAGAGACACATCATGAACGTAGACCTCTCCTTTCCCTTTCTTTACGCAGGCCAGCGGCAGAAGAATAAGGAGGTAAACTTGATGTCCTAATACAGGTTAATAATCTTAAATTAATTAACGTTGGATATCGAGATTATATTTTCGATGCACTACGATTATTATCAGTTGTACTCCAATAGACCAATCGTTTTAAATCAAAAAACTGGTCAATATGTATCTAGGAAAGAGATAGGGAGGGCCGGTTATTTACTCGAAGCGATTACTCATCTTTGGGTTTTTTACTGGGATTTTTCAGCCACTTGTGCAAATCCAAAGCGAACTTGTTTTTCTGAGCGCGATCCAGGAGATATGATAGACGCTCTAAGTGCATCTGACGGTCTGGCTCTTCCCGGGAATCTTTGGTCGTGCGATTGGAAACTTTCAGCACCTTGGCGTCATATTTTGAACTGGATTTAACCTGCTTCAAAGGCTTGTGCCTGAAACAAAGTCACCATTAAAGAAAACGAGTAAAGCATTATATGTACTCACATCGTAACAATGGTATTAGTCGGCAAGGGTGTGCAAGAGTATTGTGATGGGGAGCAAAGGAAGATTAAAGAGACAGCCCTTCAGATACCCGGTCTTTTAAAACCCAACGATAACTTTGTACCCCATCTCATCTGCCCGTTGTAACCCAGCGCATTTGAGAAGAGTGATGGAAGTTATCTCTATTTCATAGGGTGATCGGCAATTCGGAAGGGATTGCCAAGCACTTAAGTAGTGAAATTATCCTGTAGTGAATTCTGGGAGCCGATTGCTTGCACCAGCTTTCTTGAAGGTCCAAATGCTTGGAAGTGAGCAATGCTAGTAATGCGCTTTTTGCACACCATCGATCGACCCAAGATCGATTCGAATTTGATGATAAAGAAAGTTTCCGAAGAGTCATGATTTTTCTTTCATCTCCGTGACGTGCCGGATTACTCCAACGAAGTACGTAGTCTAAGAGAGGTCAAAGGAAGTTGTTCAAGGGAATCACAGAATTAAAATACAAATAAAAGGGATGAAAAGGTGCCTTAGTTCGTCTGCGCTCCAACGGCCTAAAATGCAGGTTTCCCCGTCAATAACATACTCCTTTTCAAAAGCAAGCTTATCCTAGACTCACCAAACGCTTCAAATGCTCCATGAACACCTGCAAGCTCACATCATCCGTAAAAATTGCAGTCCCTGCACCCGCGCTTGCACCATACATGCCCCCGCTCATATGCGTCGTCGACGGGTTCAACTTGCTCAGTAAGAAACGTGCTTGTGATCCACCCTGATCACATACGATGTACCGCGGAATGGGGAACCGGTCCACCAGTAGATCCTTAGCGTCTCCAACGGGTGCCTGCAGGAGCTCTGCAAAGTTCTCGTAGCCTTCCTGGTCTTGGTACCCAGCCTTGCGCCACGCTGCAACAGTCTCGCCGTGGAAGATAAGGATATGGAAAAAAGTGTCGAGAAGGAGAATGACGTCTGGTTTGATGGAGACGCTATCGAGGAGGACGGGTTGGGGAGGGGTGTCAAAGGTGTAGGACATAAGCGTAGGTTGGATCATGATGAGACTATTGTTCACGTCCGCTTCGTTGAGGATGTGCCTGTAGAATGCAGTTTCGTCTGGACTGTTATTAAAAACTTGAAGGAACTGTGAACGCCGAAGATGGAACATGAATTGAGGATAGATGCTGAAATTGTCGGCGAGCCGGAAGGAAGTGGGATCTTCTTTGCGGTAGTCGGCGAATTTTTGGCAGAGCCGGATGAGCATACGGTCAAGCCACCTGAGCACGTCTGGAGAGTCGTCGATTTCAGCCTTGAAAACTGCAATGCGAGCCATGAGCACTGCGGCGGCTTCCTGATCGAATGACGCTGCAATTGACGGTGAGCCCGACTCGGCAAAGTTGCGTGCTATCGTGGTGACACGCAGCCGTTGTTGACCTGATGCATGTTGGTAGTGGGTGACAAACTGGATCAGGCCCCTTGATCCGGGTGCCAGATTTTGGCCTGCAGGAGAGACAACTTCGAAATAGACAGCTTCCGCAGTTCGAGGACTAAGGGTGCAAATTTTCCACGCTGATGTCTGTGCAATTCCAATTTCCGTTTCTCCTACGCATGCAGTCTTTTTATTTGCTGAGATAGCATGTCCGATCAATCCGGAGACTTTGAGCTCTTTGGTCGTCTGGTCAGAGATCACGAGATTAGAGAAAAGAGTACTAGAGATTCATTGGCGATCATACCTGGACGTTGAACGTAGCGTTGAAGCCCATAGTAAGGTGACCATCATCATCCTTATCGAAAAGGCGGAAGAACGCTTCTTTGAAGATGGTGGTTGCAAATGAGTCGGAAAGAACCATAACACCGTTCGTAGCGTTGGAGAGTGAACGCATTTCCAATAGACCTATTTGATCCAAACATCCAGCAAATAGGTCAATAGCGTGTCCATTATTCGACGCTCGCTTTGCCAGATGCTCATAGTACTGGAAACAACAATTAAGCAGGACCATTGAAAAGATATATGTGTCTTCTTACCTTGGTAGCCCTCTTGTAATGTTTTGCGCCATCCCTGTCGATATCGTGGTGCGACCGAATAGGCTCCTTCAGCTCATTGCTGACCACAAGCCCCGGACCCTCCGTACAAGGTCCACCCGCAAATACCATAACTCGTGCTCCCGTATTCGGGAACGTCGTCTCCAACAATCCCACCGCAACGTTGATTGCGTTACCAGTACAACGCAACGCACGCTTGTCGTTCGCGACTGGCCAAGGGTCACGCGCAAGTTGCTCAATAATATTCGTCAGTTGCCATTCGCAGCGCTCGACTGGAAGAAGGAAGCGTGCAGCTCCGATGTTTTGGGGCATGGGTTGCCCAGGGCGTGGTGCGGCGCGATTTTGAGCACTGAGCCCAAGCATATCTTGGATCTGCTTTGGCTGGTACTCCTTGGAGCCACGAAAGACGTAGGCTTTCGTGCATGCGGCATAGCCGAGCTCATGAACTTGTGTCTGAGAAAGTTTCGTTGATATCAGTTTGTCTAAATAAAAATGAGAATAGCTCACCATCGTGCCAAAGGTGATCAAGCCCACGAGAGCCGTGGGAGGGAGCATCCCGATCGCAGCAGCGAGCGCGCCTCTCAACGCCTTCAAGTCCTCCTCATCCAAACATGTGTCTATAACAAATAGGAAAATCGGCGGGACGGGAGAATCTCTTCTTAAAGTGTACTCGATCGTCGTGTATTTGGGCAGGAGCTCCGGAGGTAGATTGACATTCGAGATATTCGCGTAATGAGGTGGAAATGCGTTTCGTTGCAAGCAAAATGGGCAGATCCAAAGCTTTCCTCTGAGGTCGATCTGGCTAGGTGTGCGAATATAAGTTTGAATTGAGTATCAGATACAGTATTCATAGCGCGTTATTGGATAGTATCATTACCAGTAAGGATTGAGGATTGCTGGGCATGGCGACTTGCATGCAACAGGCTCATATAAGACAAGCGGAAAGTCCTCTTTTTGCTTGAGGGGCGAATATAAAGCGGAGATGGGGACGACCGTCCGGGTGGACTCTATCCTGGACGAGGGCCAGACGTTCCAGGATAAACGAACACCTGCAAACCAACTTCAGTTCGAGTTCAACAAGCATTTCTAGTACATCATTATACCATCGTGATCCTCTACATCCTCGAAGTTCTGCATTTTGAGGTTTTCCGAAGAAATAGGTGGGAAGGGTGTAAGAGGCTGAGGAGGAGATTGCCTTGGACAGACACGTCGCTCTGTTATGCCGTCTTTCCCACGCACTCTCGTCGTTCCTCGTCGTCTGCAGCTCGCGCGTCACAGTCCTCCTTTCTTCCTTCACCGTCTTCCATCACAACCAACCCCTTGCTTTTACTACTTTCACTACCATCGACTTACCTCAGGCGTAATGGTTAGACTAGCAGCTAGGCGCGGTGGCAGAGTTACCTCGGTACGTTTCCCTATTTCTTTTCTCTCTTTATCTATTGTTCGTCAGCTCATGGCGTCCAAACCCACATAGACTCCCCTTCACCGCGCTCGTGCAGACAACGAAGCTTGGATACACGACAAAGCACCGGTCGATTCGAGGGCAGTGGCGGGAGCACCTGTATTTGACAAACTAGTTGTCTCAAATCTTTACTATGAAATCATGCCTAAGGACCTCATCGTATGCCTTCACTTGCTTACCTTTTGCCCTTTGACGGCTTCCTTACTCTTCATCTTCTCTTTGTCGGTGTAGTCCATCTTTGGCCAAATTGGCACCTTGGTACGCGAGCCCACGATCAAAGTACGGTACCCTTCCGTCGCGCTTTTCCGTGCCTCCCACCAAGGCTGTCTGAGACAAGAACCCCACTGAAATGCGATCCTCTCCCTTCTTCCTGCATGTTTTGCGCTATTTTTTTTCGCATATGCATCATCGTGATGATAGTACGACCGCAGTGGACGCTCGACTGGCGTGGCTATTGTTCACTTCGAGACGGCGGCGGAGGCTACGAGGGCCAAGAACCAGTTCAATGGTGTTTTAGCGAAGGGTATCAAATTATTTCTATACTTCCTTGATGCTGTGTTGCCTTTGTCAAGGATATGGAAATATAGCTGAATTAACGTTCTGCGCCACAGGTCAGCCTATGAGGATCGAGTTCGACAAGCGACCTCCGCTCACGAAACGCCCTGCGGGAGTTGCAAGAGGGAATGCCAACTCACTAATGGACAGAATTGAGAAACCTCCTCTCCTTGAACGCCTCAATCCATCCTCGAAGAAAATATCGGCAGTAGTGTGAGTTTTCTTGTTCGTCTACGCGTGAAATGAAATTGATGGTCTGCTTTGCAGGAACTCCGCAAGTGCTAACTCGGTTCCTACAGGTCCTCTCCGCTCACGAGCCGCCAAGTCCAAAGCCAAGGCTCAAGTGACGAATAAAAAAGCAGGCGGGAAACCATCCTCGCTAGCTACGACGCGCGAGAAAAAGACGCCAAAGACGGCAGAAGACCTCGATAAGGAATTGGATGCATTTATGGGCGACGATGCGGGTGCAGGGAAGCCCGCTTCCGCGCCTGCAACGATCGGGAATGTTAATGGTGAAGCGGACGTTGAGATGGCTACTTGAATGTCGGCATGGGTGCTAATGCCTCTCGCTTTTTTGTTTGGCTCTTGTATATTGTTGACCAGTACTTCCCTCCTACTCATTCTGACTATTTTTTTTTGAAACGTAGTGGTCGATTTTTACTTGTGCATTCTAACTAAAATCATTGATTGGATTTTATTATTGCATGATGATGCAGCAAATGGCGTCTCTGCCAGCTTTGTTGTTTGTGATGAATACTTTGAAATCCTTCAGCACAGATCGGGGAGTATTTACAGGAATGAATAGATGGTACTAGTTAGGTATGGCGCGGGCTTTGGCACTTTTCATTGTAATCTTGTTTTCTTGCAGGCTGTAGTCAACCATCTGCACGTCAGCGGTGTCTCTGACATTTATCACCTCAGCGATACTGGTCGGAAGCTCAACGAGAGAGGTCCAGTATCACTGGTTCTAGTATCAGTGACATTCACGATATTAATGTTCTCGAGCTCGAGCACGTCACCAGACGCGCCTCCTTCGAGCTGACCCCCAGTGCTTTTTGCAACGAACAGGAGCGTCACTTACATTCATCTTTTCGAGGAGAACTTCATCACCTTTCCTTAGATAAACTCAATCAAAGAGGAGGGGGGGGAACGAAAATGGGAACATCGAGCTGGCCATTCCCGATTGTGTACAGGGTGAAGTTTGATTTTCCATGAATTCAAGTGAGCCAAAGTCGCAGTAAGACGGTGTGTTAAAAGACAACAATAACACTAAATGACCGATAACAAAATAAAAATTCAGCACCGACTTTTCACCTGCGATAAATTATTGGCAACTCACGATGAACTAAAGCTACTGCCCATCTCCCTCCTTGCTTTTATTCCCCAGACCCAGACTAACGATAACCCCGTCTGCGAGGATATCGCCCACCTTCTTCCCTTCCTTCGCCTCGTGTTCGGCCTTCTTGATGAATTGTTTCTTCACAGTCTCTGCTCTCTCAATCTGTGTGACAGAGCGCAGAAGTGTTCCAAACGTTAGCATCATATATAGACAAAACGAAGCAAGATGAAAAACGTGAGACGACAAGCTGACCTCTTTCCTATGATGAAGACATTCGAGGTAGTCTTCAGATTGTGCGACGCACTTCTGCGGGTTGTCTGTCTTTGCGTAACACTACGCGTCCGTCACCACACCCAAGCATGAGCGTACGAGGAGCGTCGAAAACAAACAAACACATGTCAAAACCGGCCTAATGCAACAAGGTGGTGTCGTGAACGCACTTTAGAGAATTCCTGCCAGTAGGCAAAGCACCGAGAGGGACCTGTGATAAAGTGTCGTTGTCGTTGGTATTGTCAACAACCCAAATGGCTCTTAGGATCCGTACCTCCTGTAAAGCTGAATCCAGACTTTTGAGGCGGGTCAGTGTCAGATCAAGTGCTAGAAGACGGTAAGCTTACTGCCATAGCGGTTCACGAGCACCCAATGTTCTCGAGGAAGGCGTTCGTTATGGTTGCAACTCGAGAGATTAATGTCTCTCGCTGATCGACGCACACAGAAACTACAGAACCGGAACGACCCGGGCGACAACTCTTGCCCACATCACTCCTCAACCATCTCTTCCCCCACTGATATCAGTTGCTCAGTATGCGCTCAATGTGGATTGCAGACGCGATTACTATGGAGTAAGCCATCGACTACTCATGATCAGAAGAGAAGTCTGTCGATATTATAGTGTAGTGTGGGTGCAGGTACGTGAATGCCGATGATTCTTCTCGTACTTCACTTTTCTTCAAATAGGCCTGGCGTCGACCTCCGGCATACTGGTCTCGACCGCACCGAGCAGGCTCCCACCAATCGCTTTTAGAAACGAGGGCCTTCAAGAATGCTTGCCTAATGTCAATGATACTTACACTAGCAATCAACTTTATTTCGCACTCTCAATGACCATCATGGCATGATAATCGGTGCGGGGTGTTTTATTCAAAAGCCATATTCTTCTGAGCCCAAAGGTAAGTCCAACAGCTTAGCCGACAATTTCGCGATCTGGCTCACGTTTGCCTCTTAACTTTTGCTCTTAGCTTAGGCGACGCCGTAGTATCTGGCTTTCGAATAAAACTCCTCGCTGACCATAATAGTCATTAATCTGACTCTTATACCAGGAATCTCTGTTGCCGACTCGACAAGGACCAACTGGGAAGACGAACCATATTCCTATCTCAAAATCATAAGATACTCTGATGGTGCTATCAGTGCGTCATGGAACGCAACCGAACGTGATGCCTACTTGGATCGACTATTGCATCTCCCAGATCGTATTCACAGCAATAAAACAGCAATCCAGGCGAAAGGGAAGAGAATAATTCAGAATAAGAATACGTCAGTAGATCACACTTCCCTGTCGGAAGGCAGCTTCAGGCTGAGCTTCTTAATCTCTCGTTCAAACCTCGCAAGAGACTTCAACACAAATCTTATGTCGAATGGGGCAAGATGAAGGCGTAATTATCACTGTAGATTCGAAAGGTCCATATCCGAACGAACGCCCAGCTGTCCAGGTCTCTCTACTTCTTTTTTTTCCCCCTACTTACGAAGCGGCGAGAGCCAGTCACGGTCCGCACTACATTACAGCATATGTTCATGGCACAAACGTACACATTTGGTAGTAACCTTCCACATCTATCTTGAAGGGGGGAAACCCCATTCAAGTTGTTTGCATGTCTTCGTCTCGTCCGAGTAAGGTTTCTGTCGTTCTGCAATCATTGCTATTAACCGAGTTTACGTGTTCTCAGACGTGTGTCCTTTCTTTGCCTACTTGTTTCAAATAGCTCAACCTGTATGGCCTGTCGCCGGGGTCATGAAAGAAAGAGGCTCACTTCCTTTCCGTAGTAAGCCAGTGTGTTCCGTAGAAAATGGGGATATGAGTAAGATACGACGAAACAAGGAGGCCAGAACTTTCGGTTTCGGTGTCTTGAAAGCTATCGGTTCGCAAAGGTTGGGCTGTTTGCTGTCTACAAAGTTATCCTTAGGGATACAAAATGTCTCAGAATCTCGGAGGCTTCCGATGCAAAGTTCAATCTCTCTCTTGTACGACAACGTCCTACCCCTCATACTAGTAGCCCTTCAACTTCACCGTTCCAGTGTCACAGTGAGTGTATTATAGCCCATGCGATCCCTTTATGTTGAAACGGACTCTTTTGGAAGCATGTCAACTAAACGACCCGGATCTGCCCCAAAGCGTGCTGCCACATCGAGCCAGACCCCATCCAATGAGAAAAGAAGAAAATCTGGTAGAACCAAGCCTCCCCTAGACGAGCTACCTCACCTAGAGATCGACTGGAAAGAATTGGCTAACGACGACCCTCAGAAGATGAAAGTGGTCATAGATCAACTCGACTGGCTAGCAGACAAATACGTGTCTGCACAATACACAGATACCAGAGATCGGGAATTGATGTCGAAAAGGCACGAGGAAGCGAAGAGAGCCTCCGCTCTCCTTACTGAGTTAGTGCACTTCGTGCGCTCGAAGGACCTCACCAGTGGCTTCCGTCCCGACGCCACTGACCTAGAACGTTACAACGGGGCGCTACGTGTACAAACAAAACGACTCAAATCTATGGACAGAAAAGCCGATACACGCGATCCAGACTTCCTCGATATAATCATAGAGAAAGCTCCGGACGAGAACTTGACACTCACACTTGCCATTTCGGTCGATGATCTGGACCAATGGCAACTCGAGGATGAGTTGAGGTTTTATGTCAAGGTGCTGAGAGGTTCCGACAGCACGGCCAAAGATTCCTGGAAAGAGCCAGACTGCCAGATTCACTTGAAACGCCTATCAGCTCTCCTGGATCGCGCTCAGAAAAACAAGTACTCCCTGACTATGCACATACACTTGAAGGATGATAAGAGAAAGCCCAATTCCGCTAAATCGTTGGTTCTCGTTGATGACCAACTTCTCGGAATCGCGCTTGAGGCTCGCAGGTGCTTAAATACAGAAATATTGAGAGAAAAGGGCCAACGCGAAGCAACGAAAATCACGGGCAACTCCAGAGACCCCATTCCCGACGCAAGGCTGTCCGATTTGGCGCCTGACGTCCGTGATACGAAGGCGGAAGAGCTTGCTAGGTGGTGCATCGGTTTGGCATTTTCTCTTACAAAGAAACAATGCAGCA
This sequence comes from Hymenochaete sp. R1, assembly GCA_019400425.1. NCBI lineage: Eukaryota > Fungi > Basidiomycota > Agaricomycetes > Hymenochaetales > Hymenochaetaceae > Hymenochaete > Hymenochaete sp. R1. The sequence continues at coordinate 89,133 of JAFREE010000022.1, forward strand.
ACTATTCGTCTTTCGAAGCGTCGCGAGCGGTAGGCGACTCGAAAAAAATGCTGGCAAGGATTGAGGAGGTCATCAAATTTGCGAAGGGATCCAAGACACTTAAATCGGAGACCTGGGATGAGCTTCTTCAACTTCTGCGCCTAAGTAGGACTAAATTCAAGGATCGCGAGAGAAATGCAATGAAAAAGCTTGGTCCCAAATCCGGTGAACAAGAGAGCTTTCCGGAGGCGGAAGCGGAAGCAGGCTCGGAGTCTGGATAGCACTAAGGTAATGAGTCACTGGAAGAAACTTTGCGAAAAATGTAAACTTGTTCCCCTTAGTCCGCTCCCTCATCTTCGAAGTGCACTGTGAACATGTCCAACTCATACCTAGCGAAAATGCTGCGTTTAATATATCTGAGTGTAAAGCCGTTTCAATGTCGATTCATTCTAGAATGCTAATCTGTATTAAGAGATCAAGGTTATTCCCTTACCTGTCAGCTGGCTTGATCGGTAGGGAGAAAGTAAACGATTTGTTCGTAATACGACTTTTTGTTTCTTACCTTTTGTAGATTAATCCCCTCGGAATGAAAAACAAAATTGTGACATGTACTTGCAAGTTAGATGAAACTTTTCTTGCTGAAACGAACTTCGACTCTTCGTGAGTTAGGATAGCGTAAGCGTCTACATAGTATCGTGACGCATGGTATACAGGCTGACAGAGTTTCAAGTACATAAAAGTGTTGTTCATGTCAATTATGAACTCCGGGGAAACGAAACGACTGACCATCAATCAATCAATACACACGCCAGATCCAATGGTTCGCCCGACAAGTTAGCCCAGATAGAAGGACTTGAAAGAGACTCCCTGGTAAATTGGCTTAATATAAATAAGTACAACCAATATCATAGGTACGTCTGCGTCCGAGTCTCCTATGGTGACAACGGCTGGTTGCTTTCCCTGTGGGTAACCTGTACCAGAAGCGGTCTCGTCGTTCATATCACTACGACTGTAGACTTATCCTTGTCTTGTTCCACAGTGGAAAGCGAGACCGACTTTGACCTTGTTTTGTGAGAGACGAAATAGTATCACGAAATATTGTACACTGGCACTCACAACCTGAGGGCAAGAGGGAATAAAGAGAAGGAACGAGCGACGTGAACTCTATTAATTTCCAAAGTTACTTGATAAAGATAAACGTTCTCACGAGCAGAGGTACCTTCCTTCCCGCTCAACAACGCAACGCAACGCAACACTTGCCCTTCGCCTTCCTTCAAGTTCAAAACCTCTCCAGTCAAGAACATCTACCAGTAACAAAATTACCCTTGTCGCCCTACAGTACCGCTATCTGTCATCCTCCTCGATTTTCATCTCCGTTATACGTCTTCTGGTCACTGGATACCCCTACCAGAACCAGTGATTGGCCTTGCTTTAACCCTTTTCGCGCTTAAACAACCCGTGCCTTCAATCCGACTTATTCACCTCATTCACCGATCTCATCACTTCCTATCTTTCTACAAATGTCTGGTGTTACAAGCCCGTCAGCTTCGTCATCGTGAGCTATTCTCTTTATATCATTTTAGTATCGCGTTTGATTCGAGCTCGGGAAAGCAGAACAGGGACGGCCAATGGCCAGGACTGGCGTTCTGGTCTGTCCGCACCAGCTAAAGACAGCCGCCCTCAGACTGAAGATGTCACCAATACGAAGGGAATGGAGTTCGAGGATATGTTCCTCCGTCGCGAACTCCTCATGGGGATCTTCGAGGCTGGTTTCGAGAGACCGTCTCCCATTCAAGAAGAAGCCATTCCCATAGCCCTCACCAAGCGCGACGTGCTGGCCCGCGCGAAAAACGGTACAGGCAAGACCGCTGCATTCGTTATTCCTTCCTTGCAGCAGGTCGACACGAAGAAAGACAAAATTCAGGCTTTGCTCCTCGTCCCGACTCGTGAGCTTGCATTACAGACGGCGCAGGTGTGCAAAATTATTGGAAAGCATCTCGGTGCGAACGTGATGGTGACGACCGGTGGGACAACGTTGAAGGACGACATCATGCGGTTGTCAGAACCCGTGCATGTGTTAGTTGGCACGCCTGGTCGAATTCTCGACCTTGCCGGCAAGGGCGTGGCAGATTTAAGCGAATGCCCTGTGTTTGTCATGGACGAGGCGGACAAGCTGCTTTCTCCTGAATTCACTCCTGTAATGGAACAGCTACTCTCTTACCTTCCCGATTCCCGTCAAGTTATGTTGTTTAGCGCTACCTTCCCGATGATTGTCAAAGATTTCAAGGTCAGATATGATTGCCCTATCATAGTTGACCCTTTTTGATTGATTAGCCTTTTTAGGAGAAACACATGAAAACCCCACACGAAATTAATCTTATGGACGAACTGACTCTACGTGGTGTAACGCAATATTATGCATTTGTCGAAGAGCGGCAGAAAGTGCATTGTTTGAATACATTATTCTCCAAGGTATATTTTCATTGGATGTTCATGCATAGTGTCGTAAATCTGACATGGAATTATTTCTTGCGAAGCTTCAAATCAATCAATCCATTATTTTCTGTAACTCAACCAATCGTGTCGAGCTCCTCGCGAAAAAGATCACTGAGCTCGGCTACTCCTGTTTCTACTCGCACGCAAAAATGCTCCAGAACCACCGTAACCGCGTCTTCCATGATTTCCGCAATGGAGTCTGCCGTAACCTTGTCTGTTCCGATCTTCTCACGCGCGGTATTGATATCCAAGCCGTTAACGTCGTTGTCAACTTTGATTTCCCAAAGAATTCGGAGACATACCTTCATCGTATTGGGCGATCGGGTCGCTTTGGGCATCTAGGTCTTGCGATCAACCTAATCACTTACGAGGATCGTTTCAACTTGTATAAAATTGAACAGGAGCTGGGGACAGAGATCGCGCCTATTCCCCAACAGGTAGACAAGAGTCTGTATGTCTCTCCCGCTGCAGTCGACGAACCCATTCAGCAGAAGGAGCAAACCCCGCAGCAGCAGCCAAAACTCCAGCAGCAACAACAGGGTATCGCTCCTGTCACCTCTCGTGCTGCCGGTCCTCCTGCCTCCATTCCACAACAGATGCCTCAGCAGCAGATTCTATACCAGAGTAACGGTCCGGCTCAGCAACAAGCTCGTGGAGCCGGCGGCGCCGTACCCGTGCCGGCAAACGGACCATCACTTGCGCAATACCAACAACAGCAGATGGCTGCAGCTGCGAGGGCTCAGCAACAGCAACAGTATCAAGCGTATGGTGCTATGAACCCCGCGATGGCAGGTGTCCCGCGTGGACCCGCGCAGCCCGTTCGCAGGTAATCGTCTAGGAACTGTGTTGGTATATGTGCGGAGGGAGAGGGGGGGGGGGGGGGGGAGATGACTTACGTGCTGCGAAGTGATGTGAAGAGGCCGCGCTGGAAGAAGGGGTTTGTTTAGAGTGGGTGGAAATGCGTGTGGAAGATGGCTCCCAAATCTGAAATATGAATATTCCTTAAGATACGACGAAACACGACGAAATCTGACCAAGTCGTAGACTTTGATTGGGCACTCTCAGCAAGAATTCGGGTAAAGCTTCCAATCTCCAGAATTTCATTTCATTTTTCTCTTGTCCCGCTTTTTTCCCGATATTTTTTGTCTCTTTCTTGAAGTTGTTACCGCTTCCTATCAGCTTTGATTGACCCCGGGCTTCCTCACCCTTTCTTTTTTTTCTCCCGCTGTGTCTTTGTCTTAGTTAGCAGCATTTCCTCCTCGTTCGTTTGCGTCTCCGATGATCCCTGTCCCGGCTTCACCTTTTCTCTATCTCTTGCCTCGCCTTTTCGATCGGTTCCTCTTACCTTGCCATTCGCGTCACTCATATCCCGCCTTTCCTCCCTGTGGTTTCGCTCGTAGAGTTTCGTCGTGTAGTGTCGTTGTCTTAAGAGAATTGATTCAGAATATCATTTTTGGAGCGTCTTTTCTTGAATTTGAGCGTCTCTATCGAGATAATTGACCATGAACTTGAAGTTGGGAAAAGAAGATTGAGCGGGGGATCAACGAGCGACCGCGCCGAGTCCGAAAACAGCGCGCGTGTCTGGTTTTCTTCCGACATACAAATCAAGACCTTTTTTTGACTCGCGGAGCTTGGCTTCAGCGCCCCTCTTCTCCGTTCTCTACTGTCTACATCCATCATCCCTGAAGAAAAACATCCATGGATGTATAACGGCCACACAAAACATAGAAGTGCGCATTTTCATCTCAGAGAAGACGGCAGACGAGACGTTGACGAAGACGACGCAGACGTGTCTGTCTCCGGCTCCGAATCCATCATTAACGCGTTCACTGCGTCTCGTCCTAGCGTTTCCACTGGTTTAGCTGCTCATCCAACAGCTCAGGAGGCTACTGGGATAGGGATAGGAGAAGACGGTAGTGGCTCTAGCTTCCGATTTGGCTTGGGCTCTGGCTCCGAACACCACCGTAGCAGAGACCGCGACAGAGAGAGGGGACGCGAACGAGACCTACCTAAAGATAGAGAAAAAGACTTGAAGCCAGCGGTGTCTTCCCTCATTGCGTCCGTCATGGCTCGACCACGAACAAGCTCAGTGCGACTGCCGCTCTACGAGCAACATCGTCCCCCTCGCCTCCGCAACGGTTCCCCTCCTAAAGTCAGGCGGAAACAACACTCGACATCCATGTTCATCCAACAGCTTCGGTATGGAACATGGGATATAGGATGGCTTAATCCCTTCGGCGGCGGAAATGGCTTCGGCGGACGCCCGCGCTCCTTTCGACATTTTCTCAAAATGCTTTGTTTGGGGTTATTGAGCGTCGGTGTCGTTCTGTTATGGTTTTTTGAGCCGCATGTCGAACTTTCGTTCTATACACGGAGCTGGGTTGCCTCGGAGGTGCTCCCCGTCGCTCCCCTTTCAGGCTGCTTCGATACCTCCCGAATATCGCCCCATTACAACCTCACGCAGGCGCGTGCACCAAAACGATCCGAACTCCATGCTGGGTTACCCATGCGCCTGGGTCTGGATTGCTATGATTTTGCTGGGACGATACATGCGGACCCGAGACGTGTAGAGGAAGGCCCGGAAGATGGAGAACAGCGCGTGAACTTCCACACATACTGGCGCGCTGACCTTGTCCCCTTTGCGGAGCGGCAGGAGTGGATGGTAAAGAGTTTCTTCGCAACGCAGGATCTTTCGAGAACACGGCTTATTCTGTGGTCGAACGGAGATTTGCGAAGTAATGAGATGGTACGGCGGTGGGTGCGTAAATACCCTGAAGCGTTCCAATTGAAGATCGTGGATGTTGAATTGCTGGCGAGAGGGACAGCGTTGGAGGGCAGCGATCTACTGTATGCTAAGGATAGCAAGGCATGGGTGGATGGGGATCTTATTAGGCTACTGGTAACATGGGCTTATGGGGGCGTTTGGGTGGATATGGACTCGCTTTTGACGAGGGATCTATCACCTCTGCTCGAGCACGAATTCGTCACACAGTGGGATTGCTACGGTATGTTCCACACTTCAGTGACATAAATCTAAAACTCGCTTGCCCTAATCGTTCTTCCAGATAAACTTTATCAACCCATGAACGGAGCCGTCATGAATTTCTTTAAACATTCTCCTTACCTCTGCGAAGCCTTTGAGATCATGGCCCGCTCGCCTCCCCCAAAGTCCGGTACCACAGAATGGGGCTCCCTCCTCTACTTCAAACTCTGGCGGCGTCTTGTTGCCGCTGGTATCCCGCCGTTCCAAGTCCTCCCCTTCTGCTTCACCGACGGGCGCTCTTGCCGGCTCGACAACAGGCTCCCAGACCCGTTCGCGCGAGATCGGGCGCAGTGGGCAGGCACGCGCGGAATGCATGAGGGTAGTGCTCTCGACTCTGCGTTAGGGAAGATCTTCTCGGTGCATTTGCATAATCAATGGCATAAAGGGTTCCCGTCTGGTGGCTGGGTGGAGAGGTTGTTGTTGAAGAGATATGATCGAGCTTTGGGGATCGATTCGGGGGTGGGTCTTGGAATGGGTCTTGGATCGCATGCGTTTAAAGCGCCTGGAGAGGACAAAGCGTTCGCGGTCATAAAGGACCACAATTAAAGACATCCCTCCCGACATGGTGTAGCCTTGTGGTAGTGTTTCTCGAGGAAGCGATTAACTTATTCGTCCTGTTCCATCGTTCTTGGCTTGACGCTTTGAAGCATTTTCGTATCATCTAGACTGGCTATTCGAAAACCACGGTCATGGATTATTTCTGCACCATTTGCACACGTACGCCTGCTGCACCGATTTGTCTATACTCTTATAGCGATGCCCCTATTGTGTTTCCTCTCTCTTTTGCATCATCGATTTCTCTCTGAGATTAGCTCAGACTTGTAAGTAATTGGATCTTTTATATCCACTTTTATCCTGACACGGCACCCCGTTCTCAGCATTGCACACTTCACGTTGCTTCTCAACACGAACTTCATCAACTTTCCCCCATTTTTCTCTTACTCTCTTCCCTTTACTCAAGTCTTCCCATTTCGTTCTCCACTACCCAACATATAATTCCGCTTATTGTACACCGCATGCTCTTTGGTATTTCAACCGGGTGGAACCTTGTCGTGGTATATTTGCATGGACCTCCAGTGATGAGTGTCTATATTTGTCAGATGGCAAGTGATTGATCTACTTCTTGCAGTCAAATGGAGGTGAACGCCCGGACAACTTCACTTTTACAACCTTTTCACGTATTATTTTATTTTCTCAACAAAGATTTATCTTGAACGTACCAGTCCTGTAGAAATATTATCATATCTGGCATGACAAACCTGAGGGGGGTAATTCATTGATTGCGCCTCTATATTGCTCCCTTTTTCGCCCGGCTCGACGTCACTCGCTAAAAGTGTACATATGCGTGTCTTCCGAGACCCATGTTCTACCGTGACGTGGTGCAGAAGAATAACGATTACTTCGACTCGAGTACGATAGTAAGACTCCAACAATCCTAGTATAGCCCGGAGTAATTTATTTTAAAAAAGTTACTGTACTTGATCTATTCACCCCAATCTCATTTCTTATATTTTATTTAAAAAGGTAGCAACCTGGACTTTACTCCGAGGTGTGGGATTGCCAGGGGGCCCAGGTGTAGGCTTTGCAGAATCACATAAGTGTGAGTCCCGCGTCTAGCGGATCGGATTCTCCCGAGTCGATTTCGATTTCAATCAACACAACCAACCAAACACTCCATCGACTCCTTTCACTCCAACTCCCATCTCAACGCGTCCTTCTCCACCCAGCACTGCAGGACGACCTGCAACTTGAATCATCTTCGCGCGACGCGCTTTTCGCTGTTAGTACCACGAGTAGTGCAGGTAGGTGCCTGCCATTGCCAATGCCACCGTGCTTGAGCAGAGCAGAGCTAGTTTGTGCCTTCAGAAACTCAGGTCAGCTAATCGTCTTCGAGCAGGACGTCGCTGCCCACCCTGTGCCCTCAGGGGTCAGGCTCAGGCGTGTGCCTTGGTTTTTCTGCTTCGCTTGTTTCTCCCATTCTGCTTGTCCTACTTCAAGCAATTTTGTGCCAGAACCCCAAGATAAAAGCTCCATTAGTGGCAGCCATTCGCTCGAAATGACTGACTCCCATGATGAAGAATCTGAGCTATCTTGGGAACGGAACAAGCGTCTCATTCTCGACTTTGAGGCCTTTTCTTTTGGTAACATGCCCAGCAAGCAGGCTCAAAAACCTTCAACTACTTCTTCTTCCAGCACTCAACCTTCAATGTCAAATTTCGTCTCTGGTACCGAATCGAGGCCTCCTCTTTCTGCTCGTTCTTCTTTCTCGGCCTGTTCCTCATTCTCACGCTGTTCGACCGCTTCAAAATTGTCCCTCAACTCCATCTCTACAGCATCAGCCACCTCCGAGTCGTCCTCGTCTACCACCAGATCCGATCAATCCAAGTCCGAGCACGTTTGCTCGGCCAACGAATCAGATTCCAAAAGCCCGAAACAATGCAAGAAGAAAGCAAATAGGCCGTCATTGACGGCAGACGATTTTTATGTGCATGCTTTTGGAATCGATGCTCTTCAGCGGAAAAGGAGGCTCTTTAGCTCATTCGGAACGTCAAGCTCTGGCTCTAGCCCGGTCTCGGACCCTGACCGAAACGGAAGTAGCACGCAGACTACGCCCAACTCCCGCTCAGCTCCGACGATGGACTCGAGCTGCTCATCTATTAAAAGGTCCAACTTATCAAAGATTAGAACACGCACGTATAAATACCCCGCCACGCCCCCGCGTGGGACTTACAAGTCCGTCAAGACGCCCAAGACGCCCAAGCTTGTTTTGAAAGATTCTCAACAAGATTCTCAACAACGATTTAAAGAGCAGAGACGGGTTCGTGAAACACCAAGCGCTTCTGGATCTTCGAGGACATTAGACGAATCAGAGAAAGCTATCTCTTCGAAGGAAACTGCATCGGATGCTACCAGCCAAGAAATGAATTCGTCTTCCTCAACCACAAGCGTGTCACCGAACCTGACTTCAATGCGGACTCTGTCAAATGGGACACTATCCCCGCACTTCCCATCTCCCATTTCACCTACTTGCTCTCATTCAGCAATCCCACATTCCCGAGAACTTGCTCGTCATAATCCAGAACCTGGCCCCGGTTCAGACCCCATTGCCGAGCCCGACGTGCGCTCGTTCGAGCCGCTAATGACGCTCGACGACTTTCGCAAGAAGTCAAGCGAACGGAAGGAGAGACGGGAGATGCTGCTTGGTGCGCAGGAGTGTGAACGATACCCACGTTCGTTGAGCACACTATTCATTGAGCGGAGTCCGGATGTACCGATCACGTTCCCGCCGAATGACGCTCCGTGTGGCGGGGAGGTTCGGGTGGATAGGTGGAGGTGTTGGTTGAAGAGAGGGGCGGTGAGTGATAGTGAGGTTATCAGGAGATGGAGGGAAGGAGGGAGGAAGATGCTCGAGAGATGGGTTGAGGTTATGTATGAGCCTGGAGGAGCTGGGCACGAAGCCCTTCAGGAGAGGGAGGGAGATTCGTTGGCTTTTGCCAATCAAATTTAGAGTCTCCGAATCTTTGGAGGATGGCGTTCGACCCCTGGTTTTCGTTCGATTTTCTTTTGATTTGGTGGGTTTTTTTTCATTTCTCTAGATTCCCGACTTTTTATCGGCTTCATGCTTGTGCATGCTCGTTCTATGACTGCTTGATTATCTGATTGTTTGACTGCTTAACTGCTGGGTTGTTTTGGTTTCTGATCGATCGAGTTCCATTTTCTTCTTTCACTTCGAGGTTCGTAAATGATTTTATATCGTTTTAGGCTAGAAACAAGGGATACGTTTCGCTTTAGGTCACTTCCCTTCTTTCTCGTTCTTGGGACTCGGTTTTGGCTGTGTAGATCGTGCCAGTGGGATCATAAGAATTATCGGTTTTGTAGAATATTCGGATTCGGAATTGACTGTGCTTGTGCTTGTGGCAATGGTAACTTCTCAGACTCCAGATAGTTAAATTTTCTACCATGCGTTGAATGCTGTCGTGACTGACCGCGAATGATAGGCAGTCCAGTGATTGGTGGGTTTCCCGCCATTAATATTCTACTTTATTTTTTATACCTGCTTCCGGCTCCGGCGTATCAGCTAATCCGGCCGGCAGGGACCCGAACGTCCGGGACCGCTAACATTGGAAAATTAGTCCGCTTCGCGCTTCTTCTCCCTTTCGTAAATTTGAATCTTTCTGTCTTTCGCTCTCCCTTCCCCCTCTCTTTTTTCTTTACCCAGTTCTTTTCGTTCCACTCTGCGCTAATCAACATACAACACCACTTTATGAACACTACATGCTTGGTAGTTGTTCGATCAGATGGTGCCTCGTAGTGATATGATGTACTCGCGTGAGTAGCTGTGAGCTTGCATAGACCTTCATAAGCGTACTGACAAGTCCCGGGAAGCGGTAGACGGACAGCCATTTAGCCCAGTGGGACACTGTGGGAGGTGGTCGCTGGGACGAACTCATAATTTCATATTCTGAGGCGAAGGCTGGCGACCACGATAATCCCATTTCCGCGTATAATTCGTGTTTATTCGACGAATTATCATTTTAAACGAGTCGTGAAGATGTCATCAATATTAATGTTATCTTACCGGTAGGACGACAGGAGGATTCGTTGATTGCGTCATCCATTACTCATCGCCCCTTTTTGGCTCAATGAGCTCAACGTCACTCGCTATTTTTAGTTTGCGCCAAAATAGAGCGTCCAGGCCTTGCAGAATCAATGCGTCCACAGCACACCGCGTTCTCCCGAGATCTACTTGGACTTGGAATGAGATTAGATTCGCTTCTTAACACAACCATCGAACTCCAACGACTCCTCCTTCCACTCCGACTCCCATTTCCGACGCGTTCTTCTCCACCCACCCCTGCAGGTCGACCTACATTCGTATTCGTGCATCTGATTCGTGCATCAGTCTGTGCGCAACCTCCAAGTGCGAGTTTGTAACAAGGATTGCGAGTTTAAACCTTGAGCATACAAAGATAATTTCCACCCGTACTCAGGCCAGACTTTTGCGACGCATTTTCTATTACTGCATGTAAGTCCTTACCACTGCCACTCAGTCACTACCATCGTGCTTTCACTACACAGAGCCAGTTTGTGCTTCCAGAGATTCAGTTCAGCTAACAGTCTTCAAACAATTCAGCCCTATCCACCCTGTGCGCTCAGAATTCAGGTTTAGACTTGTGCCTCGGCCTCTCCGCATTGCCTGCGTCTCCCGTTATACCCGTCCTCCTTCAAGCAATCCTGTGTCGAAAACCTCAAGATAAAAGTTACGTTGGCGGGAGCCATTCGCCTGCAATGGCTGACCACCGGATCGAGAAATCGAAGTTGTCTTGCGAGCAGAACAAGCACTTATTTCCCGAGTTTGGCGTCTTCGTCTCTGGCATCATGTTAAGCACACAGGCTCTCGATCTTTCAACTGCTTCTTCTTCCACTGCCAGTACTCAACTTTCAGCGTCAAAATTCGTCCTTGGTATCAATCCGAGGCCTTCTGTTTCCGCTCGGTCTTCTTTCTCGACCTGCTCCTCTACTTCGTACTGTTCGGCCGACTCAAGTTCGTCCCTTTTCTCCATCTCTGCCACATCAGTCACCTCGGAGTCATCCTCGTCTACCACCATTTCCGGTCAATCCAAGTCTCAGCGCGCTTGCTCGGTCAATGAGTCGGATGCTAACAGCCCGAACCAAAGCAAGAAGAAAGCAAATAGGCCATCGCTGACGGCAGATGATTTTTATGTGCATGCTTTTGGAATCGATGCCTTTCAGCGGAGGAGTTCTTCAAGCTTTAGTTCAATCGGAACGCCCAGCCCTGGTTCTAGCCCAGTCCCAGACTCCGAGCGTAATGCAAGCAGCACGCAGATTACGCCCAAACCCTGCTCTGCTCCAACAATAGACTCGAGCTGCTCACCTATTAGAAGGTCCAACTTATCAAAGATTAGGACACGCACGTATAAATACCCTACCACTCCCCCACGCGGGACTTACAAGTCCGTCAAGACGCCCAAGACGCCCAAGCTTGTTCTGAAAGATCCTCAACAAGATTCTCAACAGCGAGTCAAGGAGCAGAGACGGGTTCGTGAAACACCAAGCGCTTCTGGATCTTCGAGGTTATTAGACGAATCAGAGAAAACTATCGCTTCGAAGAAAGTTGTATCGGATGCTACCAGTCAAGAAATAAATTCGCCTTCCTCAACCATGCCAGTGGGCGCGCCTCCGAAACCGACTTTTTCAATGCTGGTTCAGGCTCCCTCGTTGTCTTCCTCTTCGAACGAGACCCTATACCCGCACTCACCATCCCCCATTTCACCCACCCGCCCTCATTCAACTTCAGCCATCCCAATCGCCCGAAATTTTGCTCGTCATAGTCCAGGACCCGACCCCCGACCTCTCCCTCTCCCTCTCACCATCACCAAGCCCGACGTGCACCGCCTGTTCGAGCCGCTAATGACGCCGCACGACTTCCGCAAGAAGCTGAGCGAGAGGATGGAAAGGCGAGAGATGCTGCTTGGCGTGCAGGATTGTGAGCGATATCCACGTGCGATGAGTACATTGTTCATTGAGCGGGGTCCCGATGTACCGATTACGTTCCCGCCGAACGACGCTGCGCGTGAGGGGGAGGGCGACGTTCGGAGTTGGGGGGAGAGGGAGGCGGTGCCAGTGAGTGATAGTGAGGTTATTAGGAGGCGGAGGGAAGGGAGGACTAGGAGGAAGGCTAGTGGGAGGTGGGTTGACTCGGAGGTCGAGAGTGGGCTTGGAACTGGGAACGAGGTAGCTCGGGATGGGGAGCCTGAGGAAGAGGCGCTACCAGCAGTACTGGCATTGGATTCAGCCAATCGAGCCTGAGCTTAATCACCCCGAACCTCTGCAAAAGGAGGTTGTCGTTTGGCCATTGCCATTGCCAGTGGATCGTACTTTCTTTTGGTCTGGACGTATTTCCCACTTTCCTTAAGAGTTTTGACTTTTTCGATTTTCATCGGCTTCTGCATATACACATACGTATGTTCGTTCGTTCTCTGACTGCTTGACTGCTGAGTTGTATTGGTTCGTGATCCCGCCTTTTCTTCAGGCTTCGAGACTTGCAAGGGATTATGTATTATTAGATGCTTGCACCGAGAGGGATAGCCTTCGTTTTAGATTTCTGTGTTTCGTTACTTCGTTCTTAGTCTTGGGACTCGGTTTTGGTTGAATAGGATATGGATATGGAACGAACGGCGAGAATATCTCAGAATATTATATTCGGAATCGGATTTGGAGTGGTAGCGGATGAGCATGGGGGACTGAAGCATAGATAAAAGGGAGTGAGTGTTTCGCGGGTCGTCATTGGGAGTGGGAGTGGGAGTCGGGGATATCGGATTTGTATTTATTATTATTTGAGGCGGTTCTAGGCCCTATATTTAGCTGGGGGGGCTATTAGTGCACTCGTTGTTATATAATAATATCAGTGGTAGGTGGAGTATCCGTGTGCGGGCCATTTCAGGTACTACAGGACTGCAGGTAGTCGTAGGGAGTGAGTGAGAGGGAATTCAATTACAGGCATCGGCGTCTGTTTACTGTTTACAAATGAAATGACGCATACTCTTACCTCTTTTTTCTTTCTGCTCACTCACTCAGTTGGCCAAGTCCACTGGCAGAGCACACTAGTACTCATCTCCTCTTGTCCATGAACGACCATCATCTCGCTCTCCCCGACGTCGACTCGTCCTTTCTCTCTCACACGAACTCTCGTCGTCGTTCTGCCTTTCACGTACGTCATCGCCATCTCTCTTTTTCTTTCTCATTCATTCCATCTCACTCTCCTCTTTGTCCCATCCAGGTCCGCGCCGCACTCTTCACCAAGAAACTCACCGCTCTCGCTACAAAATTCGGCCGTCCTGCTCCCTCTCCCAACTCAATTGACATCGACGCCAACGCTTCCCCGTCCACCGACAAACTCAGACGCAAATCTGGCGGCGCCTTCTCCCATCCTTACCCTTACCGCGACTCCTCCCGCTCCATGGATCTTCCCCATAGCGGTGCTGGCGCGACTACTACTACGGCTACGGCTACGACTATGGCTATGACTACGAATGCTGCTGGGATGGGTGCGGATAGGGACTACGTGAAGATGAAACCGTTCATGTCGTCTCCCATGTTGAGTCTTAGCGCGCATGCGGAGTCGCCATCCCCGTCGCCATCCCGGGCGTCGTCGTCGTGTAGACGCTACTCGCGTTCGTTGGATGTGGATGGTCCGCCGTCTCCGGAGGTGCAGGGATCGGATCTGGGGGACCACACGCGTGAGCTTGGGCCTGCGTTGTTTGACGGGGATAGAGATGGGGTGAGGGAGAAGAGGTCGAGTGGGAAGTCTGTGTCTATGTCTATGGCTTTGTCTATCGAGGATGGGATCGCGGACTCGCACTCGCTCTCGGACACCGCCCAGAACGTCGCCTCCGCTGCTTCGCCCCAATCAGCGATCCATCTCTCTCCAAACTCAAACACCATCGTCGACGCACCACAAGCTCACGATCAAAGCTCAAGTCAGTCATCGGAGAAAGAGAAGTTGACACCGTCACCGTCACCATCACCGTTCGACGACGTCGCTCCCTCTTCTATTTCTTCTTCTTTGTCACCGTCGGCTGCGATCATCCCTTCAGCAGCCTCAGCGACTGCGGATTCCACGAGGCCGATTTCGCGTGAATCGGCGACATCGATACAGCGGCCGACACACCCACGCCTCACGACCCTCCCACCACTCAACCTCTCACACTCCCAACGTCTCCCCGCTCGAGGATCAAATGAGATGTCCTCCAGCACCAGCGCCAACGCCAACTCGAGCATGCATGCCCACTCCAGTGGGTCCGGTACGACGCCTCAACCCCAACTATCCCGTTTCAGCCCCTCCATAATCATGCGCCCGCCCCCGTTTCCGATCCTCGAGTTGCCCGCCCTGCCGACGCCTGTCGTACAAGGATCCGGTGGCTTGGTGTCGTGTTCTAGGGCGAGGGTGAGGGAAGGAGGCGTGGAGAGGCAGAGGTCTGGGACGAGCGGACGGACGCGCACGGGCGTCGCGAGGCTGAACTCGATGCCTATGTTGCCTATGGAGGGAGGGGACGAACGTGCGGATGATCCTGATCATGAGAATTATGGACTGGAGGAAGAAGACGAGGAGGAGGAAGACGAGGGCGACGGCGAGGGGATCGTGAATGGGAACGGCGTGTGCAGCGAGGATGATGAGGAAGAAGACGCGGACGCGGGCGCTGGGTCGAGCGGGATCAGGGTGACGCCTGCGACGCCGTTGACGCCTTCGGCGCCAGCTGGAGGGTTTTTGGCGAGGACGAAGGCTTTGACACCTCGTCTTCCGGCTTTATCGACGCCTTCGCTGGGATTCGGGTCGTTTCGCGCGGGTGGTGGGGGTTCTGCGTCTTCTAATTCTAATTCTAATTCTTCGTCTTCTTCTGCGGTTGCCGGAACGAGTCATGCGAACGCGAACGCAAACGCGAATGCAAATGCAAATGCTACGGGATCGGGCATCGTCGGACGTGCTGGGACGCCAGCAGCATTCACTCCTAACACAAACGAAAACGAAAACGGGCATGCAAGGGCAGGCGGTGATAATAATAACAGAGGTAAAGATAGGGATAAGGAAAGGGAGGAAACTGCTGCTGGTGCTGCTGCTGCGACGACTCCGAAGGCCGGGTATTATAATTTTAGCAAGGCCACGGGGACCAATCCGAGTCCCAGTCAGAGTCAATATGGGAATGGAAGGGGCCGGGGAGACTCTGATTACTTCTCTCAGTATCAGTATCAGCATCAGTATCGTTATCAGGACGCTACAGATCCCGAGTCGCGCGAGCTGTCCATGCCCGGTTGGGCGTCTGGTGATGCTGGTGCTGGTGCTGGTGCTGGTGCGGGTGGTCGTGATCGTGTGGGAGCTACGTCAATACAAGCACAAGCACAAGCGCATCTGCATTCACAATCTCTTTCGGAGGGATCTGGAGGAGGGCTGGAATCACTATCGCTATCGCGGGGGCAGACGTCGTCCAATGCTAATGGAGGCGGTTCGCCCGAGTTTGGCCATTCGGGTTCGGGTTCGGGTTTAGGTTTGGATTCTTCCTATAATCCGCTTAAGACCCCAACTGCGAACGACTTTGCGCCGCCGCCGCCTTTCCCTGACTCTCGCTCCCGCTCTCGTCCCGCTCCCTTTGCCTTCCCTGCTCATTCGACTTCGACTTCAACTTCTCCTTCGTCTTCGTCTTCTCGCGCGCCCCCTCCTTTATCCGCCACGTCTCTCGCGGACTCGTCGAGCGTGGCGCGTATGTTCGCCACTTCGGAAATGGCCCAACAATCGTATGTTCATCCTCAAACACCATTAGGTTTATCGTCCTCGCCTGGTCAGAGCCGGACCCGGACCCGGAGTCGGAGACCGACGATCTACCATCACGCGTCGAAGAGTATGGTCGAGCTGTTCTCGTCTGCGTCTGAATTTGCGGCGGCGCTGGGACGCGAGGGGGGCGTCGAAGGGGCTGAAGATGATGACGTCACGCGGAAAGTTGCTACAGGCGCTTCTTATAACTCAAACGCAAAGTTGATTAGTGGTGGTGGTGATCGTACGGTGGGCGAATCTGAAAAGGCTGGTCTCGGTCTCGGCCTTAGTGTGACGAGCAAAGGACGACCTGGAACGGGTAAATCGGTGACGAAAGTGGCAGAAGGGGACGAGAGGCGATCGTTGAGAAAGGATGGAAATGGTATTTTGCACCTGGATGGGTTGAAACCTGATGAAGCGAAGGGGGGAAATAGTAGCAGCAACTGCAGCAGCAATAGTAATAGCAACGCTGGAGTACCAGACAAGGCTTTACCGTCCCCTCCTTCCGCCGCCGCCCCTACTTCGACCTTAACGTTGACGACGCTGGCTCCTCCACCTACGCCCGGGAGCGACGCCCGCCCAACCTCCTCAGGCCCTTCACCAAGCCTGCGCAGACAGCGCTCCATGCCGACCTTCACCACCTCCGGCCCGCCCCCACCCTACCCCTCCTTCCCCCTCCCCGCGCACCTCCGCAAATTCCACTCAAACCCACGCGAAGACGAGGGCAACGAAGCCCTCCCCAACTACACCAACGCCATCCACCTCGCGGCCGTGCTCCCGCGCAAGATGGAGTTCGTCGCGCCGGGCGTGCCGAGTCGGGATCGAAAGTGGCGGAGATGCCAGTGCGTGTTGGAGGGGACGGTGTTTCGGGTGTACGATGCGCCGCCGCGGGTGAGCGGGGTGAGCGTCCTTGGGGGGTGGTGGGAGCGGAAGGTGGGCGTGGGGGATGTGGCGAGTGGGAGGGGGGAGGGGACGAGTGCGGCGCCGGGGGGGACGACGAATATTGTGATTGGGAGGAGGGAGGCGAGGAGGAGGATGAAGTGGGAGGAGGACGAGGCGGCGGGGAATGGGTATCGTGATGGGGACAGAGACGGAGACGGGGATGGGGGTGGGGATGTGGGAGGGGCGGGGGTAGAGGGAGGCGAGGATAGGGACGGTGGGGGTCCCACAGCAGAGGTCGATATCAGCTTGCGTGAACACGAGGGCCCCGCGAAGAGGAGTAAACGACATATCGCGAACCTCTTGCACCCGAATCGGTCCAAGATCTCGCTCGCGGCGATGGGGAGGTCACCGTCACCTTCGACGGCGACGGCGACGAGGAATCCGGTGTCTGGGCTGTACTCGAACTCGAATCCGGGCTCGAGGAGGAGCTCGATGCAGGGGCCGGCGAGGGCGTCGATGGATAGTGCGACGAGGGGGAGTGTCGACTTGGGGTCGGGTGGAAGTGGATGTGGGAGTGGGAGTGGGCGGTCGACTCCTATGCATATGAACGGACACGGACACGGACATTCGAACTCGACGTCGTCGATGTCCTTGTCTGGTATGAGCACGGCTAGCAGTTCTGGCGGCGGCGGCGGCGTTGGCGAGTCATCGTTGGCGGCGCTGCAGGCTCGGCAGCGGCATATGCGGTCATCTTCTTCCCAGTCCGTGTCGGCGTCAGCGTCAGCTTTGGGGACTACGTCGTCATCCACGGTCTCGGGCTCTCATTCGCGCTCACACTCTCATTCGAACCTTTCTCCTACCACAGCCCCTGCCCCAGCCCCAGCCCCAATATCAACACACACCCGCCCCTCCTCCCACTCCCGCTCGCACCCCACCTCCCGCGCCCCTTCTCCCTCCCTCTCATCTCCCCCCCCCACCACCACCGTAACCACCACCACCACAACAACAACCGCACCGCTCCCCCACCCCTCCCCAAAAGACCTCCTCCGAACATACTCGCTCCAACGCGCCGAGTCGGGGCTCGCGTCGGACTACCTGAAGCGGAAGAACGTGGTGCGGGTGCGGATGGAGGGCGAGCAGTTTTTGTTGCAGTGCGTGGATGTGGGGAGCGTGGTGGAGTGGATTGAGGGGTTGCAGGCGGCGACGAACGTGGCGTTGGATTTGGACGAGAGGCCGATGCCGAAGGGGCCTATCTTTCCTAGGTATGTGGGGTGGTGTCCTTTTTTCTCCTGGTATTCCCCTCCTTTTCCTTCGTTCCATAGCACCTATCGACTTTTTTTCATTCGTCTTCTGCACTCCGAGAAAAAAAATCAGGAACTGACTGGATTTTTTCTCTTTCTTTTTTTGTCTGCGGGACGAACAGACGCAGACGACGCAGACGCCCGCAAAGAACAGAGTCGGAGGCAGCTGCTATGGCCGCTGCCATCGCCGCCTCAGCGGCTGAAGCTGAAGCCGCCGGCGTTGGTGTTGGTGGAGGCGGTAGCCCTACTTCGGGGTCTGGTTCGGGGTCTGGGGCGGGTATGATGAGTGCTTTGGAGGACGCGACGACGGCGAACTTGGCTTTGGGGGTTGGGAGGGTGAGGGGGTCGTTGGATGGGATCGGGGATGGGGATGTGGATGGGGAAGAAGATGGGAGGAGGTAGTAGTGTTAGTGTTTTTTTTGTGCGTTTTGTGCGTATCATCTCATCCTATCCCTATCCGTCCCTCCCCACCCGTTTTCTTTCTTTCATTCTTTGAGCCTCTCAATTCAATCCGATACACGCTTTGCTTCTCCTTTTTCTTTCCTTCTTTCTCCTTCTCCTTCCCTTCCCATATGCATGACCCTTCGCATCGTGACGATCACGATCGTAATCGTGTAAGCTTATGATGTGCCCGAGTCCTGACGACCATACACGCTCCCTTTTCCCTTCCTCCATCTTCGTCTTTTTGTCTCTTTTCTTTTTCTTTTTCTTCTCTGAGTACACAAGCGTCCTTTGCATTATTTCTCGTCTCCGCTCGCATCTTGCATCCTGCATCGCCCTACCTCCGCCTCACCTCACATTCAGTTTCCGCTTCCGCTGTTTTTTTTTGGTTGTATAGACTTTCCCTTTCAAATTTTCACTTTGTTTTGGCCTTTTGCTATCCTTTTTCTTTGCTCTCTGTTATCCGTTATCCGTCGTCCGTTCTCTTGTTATCTGTCATCAGTCATCATAGTCATTGCCATTGTCATTGTACGCTTTCGGGTTTACTCCCCTTCAGAGTCAGAGTCAGAGTTGGACGCCGTTAGAATGTATATGTATTCCGGAGCGCCAAAACACGCCGACACGTTGTTCTTTCTGTCTCTGTCTCTTCTCTTTTCTTTGTGTGTCGCAATGGTAATGTACTGGACGGGGCTGACATATTCGTGCTGGTGGGTGTTGCGTTTCGTGACGGGGGATTTGAATAGCGTTGCCTTTTTTGAGCATGTATATGTTTTGTTCTTGGGGAAAAATACAGGTCGCATAACTCACAACACACAACACACAACACACGACGCGAAGGTGAAGACTAGAGAAAATATTAATGTATCGACTGAACAATAGAAACAGAGTGAAAGTATGTCCGAGAAGATCGGGCCTCAGAGACTCAGAGATCTCGCGTGGGAACAAAAAAGTCTATTCGCGTCGCACGAGACGCAAGAATGACATCCGGCCGGCCGGTGTGTCGATGTCGATGTCACTCAGGCTCAACTCACCACACCAAGCACCTCTCCTCACTCGCTCACGTCTCCCCCTCTCCCACCTTTCGCTAAGCTTTTTTTTTCTCTACTCTCGCCTCGCGGGATATTTGCGGGGAATACACGACACGGGACACGCGAGACGAGACGATAGTTGCATGAGATAACGTTACGGGAAGGGTTTATTCTCTTTCAAGGAGGAGATATAGGCGTTTCCCTCGAGAGCGTGACGGGATTTCTGGGTCGGGACGTCGGAGATAGAGATAGGGAGATAGGGAGGAAGAAAGGGAGAGGACGTCTGTACTTGTGCTTGGAGGGGCGAGACGAGAGGAGAAGAGCCACAAGAAGAGGGAGGAGGACCCGCATTCCGAAATAACGGTTCGACTTCGACTTGACTTCGACTACTGCTACTTACTCGTAGAGGGCCACACTTCACCGGCACAGGATGGCAACGAAAGACGAACAAGAGTCCCTCCGGCTCCTCGTGCAGTACGTCTCGCGTGCGTTCTATGAACCCCGGTTCGTCATCATCATGGACCAGCTTGCGAGGCATCCCGTGTGAGCATATACTCCAGGCTTCTTTTTATGATTTTTTCTTGGTTACACTCTTCATTGTTTATGCGGGTGCGACTCTGTTGCTACTGTTACTGCTGCTGATGCCCGGTCTCGTTCTTGCAGTCTTAAAGATGACGATTTGGCGGGACGGATTGGGTTGCAGGCGAAAGAGCTGAACAAGCTTATGGCGGTGTTGACGAATGATAGGCTGGTACGAGTGTACGTTCTGTTGACTAGTCCTTTGGGTGGTTGTCGTACCCCTCTTTCGGAGTGGAGTCGGTGCTGACGTTGTTTGGGAGACAGGCATCGACAAAATGAGCTCAAGGACGGAGCGCAACGGTCGATTGGGAAGCAGTATTATTACATCGACTATCAGCATTTTTGTAACGTGGTCAAGTGGAGGGTGGCGGAGATGCACAGGCTGATAGATTCGACGCTACGGAACGTAAGTCCCCTTAACATCGTCTTCCGTTTTCTTGATCTCGAATAACAGAACAAAACTACATTCAGGAACTCCAAACGAAAGGCTATATATGCCCCAACTGCAAAGCAACTTATTCGACTCTCGAGGCGGACAGGCTTATCGACTTCACGCTCGGAGTTTTCATCTGCGATAGGTGTCCGACGTCTCCAGGCGGACCATACGAAGTCATCCAGAACGATAACGAAGAAGGAAACCGAGGGAAGAACGATCGCATGGAGCGATTCAACTACCAGACCAAATTCATCCAGGAGGGGTTACGCAGAAGTGAAAGCATGACGCTACCAGCGTTCGACGTTGCCGTGTGGATCAAGAACAACGTACACGATGTCGAGAAGCAGAAACAGGCGCAGAATGGGGGGTTGAAGATCGCTGGAGCTGATGGGAAGAGGGAGGACCATGGGATAAGTGTGCTGATGTCGGTGGATAAGGACGAGGCGACGAGGAGGAGGGAACGAGAAGCAGAGGCGGATGCGAAAAGACAGCAGAATATGCTGCCGTCGTGGCATCTGAAGAGTACGATATCAAACGACTTGACGGCGTTGGGTATTGCGGCGCAGAACCAGATGGCGAATGGGAAGTTGACGGGGAACGAGGCGATCTTGTCGAGCCTTGGAAAGGCGGCGGCGGTGTCGGATGGGGATGTGTTGACGGGCCTTGGGAGGGCGACTTCGCAGATCAAAAAAGAGCAGACGGCGGTCAGTATTGTGGAGGAAGAGAAGAAGCCGGAGGTGGACCCTAATGCTGACTGTGAGTCTCGCTTTCTTCTTGTAGGTGCTGATAAGTGGACGATCGTGGCTGATGAAACATACCTCGTCTTAGTCTACGATAATTACTACGCTTCACTTGAGGCAGCCTCACAAGCCCAATCTACCGTCCCCACACCAAGACCCGAACCACTTATGACTGACTTCGAGGAAGATAGGAAACCCAACATCGCGCTCCTCGATGCAGCAATCTCCGCCTCGAATGGTCTTCTGGGCTCGTCCTCACAATTAACAGCACCACGCAAACGCTCGAGGTCACCATTGGACGGGGAGGGCGAGCGCGGGAATAAGGCGTTAAGGAGTACGGCTGGCACACCGGTGTTCTCACAGCCTGCGAGTGCGGTGCCGAGTCCTGTGCCGTCAGGCGAGAATACGAAGACGTTTACGAATGGCTTTAGCATGGGAGAGGTTCCTGCGGAGGAGACGCCTGCTGCATCTGAGATGGATGGACCTATGGTCATGGGTAAGGAAAACTTATATCTCCTTTTCATGTACAACTATATCGCTAATGTTATTTCTCTTATTTTGGGTTTTTTTCTGCCCTTTGGTATATAGTTGGTGGGGAGCCTGTGCCATTCTCGCTTGTCACGCAAGAACTCGCGGATGAGAAAATGACGCCGGAGGAGTATACGGCTTGGTACGAGGTAATGATGGAACAATGATCATGAATTATGAATCATTGGAACGGGAAGTCTTCTAACCTTTTCTCGATCACGAGCGTGGTGCTCTTTTTCTTTTCTGTAGGGGACACAAATGATGTAAAATGTATGCATTATCTTTATGTTTTGTACTAGTTGTTACTTTGTTAATGTCGGTGAGCGAATACCTGTAAGAGTGGGCAAACCATTTTTGGCTGGTTATCTTTGACGACGATTTTCTTTACACTGTAGGCCTTTTTTCAAGAGACTAGAACTACACGACAAGTCTGGGATCGTTTGCCATTCCGTACTGTCAGATTGATATTGAACGGTACTGGTGCATCTCAATGAAGCGTCAAACACTCACGCATCAAATGCAAGCTTCCTTAGACTAGACTTCACTTTTAAAAATCAACAACGTCCTCCGATTCACGAAATTTCACCGACAATTGCAATCTCGTTCTTTGAATTTCGGACTTTATACACTGGCAATGGTCGAAAAAGGTGCCGTCGGTCCCGCTGCGTCGCCCGTCTTTGCGGTAGTTGACAGCTCGAACCACCGACACCTCATTGAATCGTACGCTCAGCTCCCGACACTTTTCCGACTTTGTGTCCGAACTTTAGGGAAAGGTAATTATCGGAGGTCGTGGTGCCAGCGATGCATCTCAGTTACTTGAATGCCTGGCTCGTTCTCGGCGTTCATGGCGTATAAAATACAATACCTGTCTCGTCCTCAGCCCGTCTACTCCGTGCATCCTTGACACGAAAAAATCTCCAAATCCCAAACCCAAAAAAGAAAGCAATGATACCCAGACTCTCCCTCCTTTCACTCTCGCTCTCGCTTTCCGCCCTAACGACCCTAACAGCCGCTCAATCCTCCTCCTCTGAATACGGCCAATGCGGCGGCATAGGCTGGACCGGACCGACGCTATGTCCCTCCGGATGGCATTGCGAGGCGAGCGGGGACTATTATAGTCAGTGCTTGCCTGGTGGGGGTAGCGCTACGGCTGCGCCTTCGTCTACTGTCGGATCGGGAGGGGCAGGCGGAGGGACAACGAGCAGTATTGCGAGTGGGACGCAGACGGCGGGAAGTGCAGGGGCTACGCTATTGACGGGGAACCTTTGGGTGCGGGCTGTGGTGAGTATTAGTGCTGATTTACCTCTTGGCTAATGTTTTGTTTGGGCTGGAGGGCATTGAGTTGATGAGGATACTGACTGCTGGTGCTTTTTTGCGGTCTTTTGTGGGGTTTTGTGCGAAATTTAGGAGGAACCGAACTTCCACACATACCTTCAGTCGGCGGAATCGGGGCAGCCTGGGACAGCTGTGTTCGGGAGCTACACGACTGCGGCGCAGTTCCAGCTGAATGACGGACAGGTAGAGCAGCAGCTCGCGGACGGGAGTGTTCTGTACTTGAACGGTCAGTCGGCTCACTGGCAACGTACTCGAAAAATGGACTCTGCTCACAAAAAATTTGCTTCATGCGTCAAATTCTAAATCCACATGTGACATAAAAATCGAAATGATGAATAGTCAACACGACGACGGCATCAACTGCGACGTACCTTCCTACGTACTTTGCCACGACGCAGGAGACGACGGGCGCGTGGGCTTTCCAAGGTGACGGTCTCACCTGGACGGCGGATGGGATTCCTCGCCAGAACATCGGCGCATTCCTTGCGTGTGGAGAAGGCGTACCGGAGGTGTATGTCAACCTTGGAGCGTGAGTGTCTCATTTTCTACTAATCATCCTTCCTCTCTCGGGAGAGATCCAGTCATTTTTTTGGCGCTGGCTTGCTGCGGATGAAACTATTTTTGGACTGATTAGGCGCTTGAGGGGATGCTGACGAGACTTCCATTTATTTTTAAATAGGTATGATTACATGACTCCGGCGGGGTGTGCAGATGAGACGTTGAATTATTACAATGGAGCGACGGCTGTAGACTGATTCGGATGTGTTGAAAAGCTTTGTAGTGTTGTCGTCAATGAGCCTTTGTGCAATGAAATAGGGGTTGGATAGCTTGTGATTGAACGAAATCCAAGCATCAGCCTTTTCCCGCATTTCTTGAGTGTTTCTAGTATACAAAAGATTGGTGTGCATTTCTGAGTGAAAGGGCGCTCAGCGATTGTATCCAAGTAAGAAGACAAGATCAATGAGATATCAAACGAGCAGGATGTTCGTGGAGGGCTCCAGTTGGTGCGAGTTTATGGTTATCAGGTGAGACTAGGTGGCGACGGTTGGCTACAGGGTCTGTCGGAATGTCTGATAGTGTCGAATGGATGTTTAGAGCAAGTAGTTGTCCGAGACAGAGAATAAACCAGAAGATGAGAACGCAGAGAAGGCTGTGAGATGAGAGATGATGACCCGATTGGGCAGAGATTTTCCCACCCGCGTCTGATGATTCCCCTGCTGCCCCTGCGTCGACTCGTTCACCCATCGTTCTCCTTTTCAAATCAACCCGTTTGTCTGCGTCCCCACCACCGTTGAGACGTCTCCTCATCGTCGTCCTCATCGTCGTCCGTAGACGTCCATCTCGGTGAGTGCTCATCTTGCTCTATCTTTGACGTGCTCGCCCATTCACCTCCCTTCTCCCCAATAATAAGGTCGGCTCACCTCCCTCTTATCCGAAAAGGCCTTTGCCCGAATTTCCCTTACCAGAAGGCCCACCTACCTTCCTCCATCCATCTCCCTCTCTTTTCACAGCGTATTTCGCGCCGAAAAGGCAAACAAGTCTTTAAGCCGTTGCTGAACTCGCGACCTACGTGACGAGAATCGTTTAGTCCCAAGGACGCTCCATCTCTCGTTCGGAAATGTCGGGTGACCCAAACTCCGAGGTCGATATTGACTCGGTCATCGACCGGCTGCTCGAAGGTATGTCTAGGTTCTGCTGCTTCATTTCGGGTACTCCGATGTCTTCATAATGCGCTTGGCATTGGCGTGAGCGCTTCGTCGCCTTCTGCGCAGTGCTCTATGTCCCCTCGTTCCCGCCAGGTGGCGCCTGTGAGGCTCCGCAACCCGCAACCAAGGGTAGTGGTCAACCAATGCTCTGAAAGCCAAAGTGGTCCCTGGATCATCTTATGACTTTCTGCCTATCGCTTTTCCATCGCCTTTGCCGTCGTGATGGCAGTTATGTGGGGCATTACATCCTGTGCTCATAATTTCGTTATCTCCCATTTCCCTGATGACGTTTTATTCGACGTCCCAACGGGCACTTTTATCTGACCTCTTCCACTTCGTACGTAGTTCGAGGAAACAGGCCAGGGAAACAAGTCGACTTAACAGAACAGGAGATAAAGTACTTATGCACGAAGGCCCGAGAAATTTTCATCAATCAGCCAATCCTACTCGAGTTGGAAGCGCCTATAAAGATTTGTGGTACGTCGACATTGCAAGTCGACTTGTTCTGCGAAACTGATGTTTGTGGCTCGGCAGGTGATATCCATGGGCAATACTATGATCTACTACGGTTGTTCGAGTACGGCGGATTCCCTCCTGAAGCAAACTATCTCTTCTTAGGAGATTACGTCGACCGAGGCAAACAATCGCTAGAAACTATATGCCTCCTTCTCGCCTACAAAATCAAATATCCCGAAAACTTCTTCATCCTCCGCGGAAATCATGAATGTGCTAGCATCAATCGAATTTACGGCTTTTACGATGAATGTGTGTTATATGTTTGCTTTGACTTGAATCTTAACTCCAGCTCGATGAGCCCCTTTCTCACGCGCTAATTCATTTGCTCTTTGCAGGTAAACGCAGACACAATATCAAGCTTTGGAAAACGTTTACAGACTGTTTCAACTGCCTCCCTATTGCCGCAATCATCGACGAGAAGATCTTCACGATGCATGGTGGGCTAAGTCCGGACTTGAACTCGATGGAGCAGATTCGGCGCGTAATGAGGCCAACGGACGTTCCCGACACAGGTGAGAAGCAGAAGTCCATCAGCGTATATTACTGTCGCTCACCATTTGACGATTCTTCATCGTAGGCCTTCTTTGTGATTTGTTATGGTCGGATCCCGACAAGGATATCACGGGCTGGTCAGAGAATGATCGAGGGGTGTCGTTTACCTTCGGACCGGATGTCGTATCGAGGTTTTTACAAAAACACGACATGGACCTTATATGCCGTGCGCATCAGGCAAGTCGACCACTGCTCTAGAACTTTCAGCTTCGGACTTCCCCGCTCATTTCGGTTTCCCCTTCATTCTTTTGAATAGGTGGTAGAAGACGGGTACGAATTCTTCGCCAAGAGGCAGCTCGTGACGTTGTTTTCGGCCCCGAATTATTGTGGTGAATTCGACAATGCGGGAGCAATGATGAGTGTGGACGAGACGCTGCTTTGTTCGTTCCAGGTGCGTTCAATCTCCATCTCTGTGAAATTCTTTTTGTCTTGTTTGTCAACGATGTCTAACGGGTCACATGTGCATATCACTGCCACGTTTACGCTATCACGCCACAGATTCTGAAGCCGGCAGAGAAGAAACCAAAGTTCTCTAATCAGCACGCGATGGGTGGAGGACGCGGGCAAGGGCGTAATACTAACAGGGGTGGCAAGAAAAAGTAAAGGAAGGGGGTTTTGTAGGATGGGAGAAGGGAAATGACTGACGCGCACTTCGCCGCTGGGACCTTGGTGTGTCGTGTCGTAGCACAATGGACAGTTGAGTGCTGTTTACGATACGACATGGACTTTTCTGGCATTCGGCGTTCGCTCGTTCAGATATTACTCCTCCCATTGGGCGCGTGCGCTTGACGTTTTTCATTGGATGGATGTATAGGCGCGGCTTTCCCCCTCACACTCGTCCTCCTTTATCCTTCCCGCCGTTTGTTTGCTTTCTGCTGGGTGCTTTTATTTCTTCTTCATTTCCTTTACCTTTGATGTGGTGGCAGTGGTGTAAAATGGCGGGGCTGGCAGAATCGTGCGGATGCTTTGTTTTCCCTTTTCCCCCTATCTTTTCGTCTCTTCTTCACTATCTTTACAACATTACATAGGCCCCTCTGCTGCACCCTGTTCCGCTGCCCTCCGCCGGCCCTTGTCGACTTTTATTTTTTTTCTCTTTCTTTTCCTTCTTTTTGCCCGCCTTTCGTTTGTCAATTAACGTTTAACGATGTGTGTGTGTGTGTGATATATATTATTACCGGTCTGTTCCAAATTGCTCAAATTCCAATTGTTTGCGTTTCTTCCTCTCCCTTTTTTTTGCCCTCCCTGCTGTCTGTTCGTTCGTCACACACTCAGCGCTAGAGGTAGGCTGCAAAGTATTGTCCATCTTTCTCGTTCTAATTTGTTGCCATTGTCAATTCCTTTCTCTCCTTTTGTTTTCGTAAATTCCAATGAGAAGCTTCCGATATATGATTGTTGTGGTTCTCCAACCCCCACTCTTCCAAAGTTCCAACCGGTTCTTTCTTCCTTTCTTTCCTCTGTTATTTGGACGGCATGACACATTAGCACCCTTTTCTTTTTTAACTCGAAAAATCAAGTGCATCCAGTTCTTTTCTTCCTGAGTTGATCGTCCATCCATACGTCCATAGACTTTTTGCTTGCCTTTGTTTAACCTGTCAACTCTGAAAGCCGACTCTTGGTTGTACTTTCAAAGACGGCATCTTCTTTTGAATGAAAAACAGAAAGTCTGACCACTAGCTTTCAGTTTTTATTTCGGTGGGTAATCGAAAATGGAAGATCACATAAGGATTGACCCGTCTCACTCATCAATTAGATTTGACTCATAAATACAGAGCGGCTACCCCTTCCACACGCAAACGCAAAGTCAAGCGTAAGTCATTCTTTGAATGCATCTAGCTCACACTTGAACTCGAAGCTTTTGAGCCTGAGGCGTTGCGTAGATCGGGCATGCGCCGAATCTCTTTCCCGTCATTGCGGGCGTGTTTCTGAAGCTCGGCGAGGATACGTGAGCTCGCCCAGCGTTCTGGCGTGGGTCGCTTGCCCGTGGACCAGTAGTAGATGTCCCAGTCTGCCTCGTCAAGAAGCTGTAGGATCGTTAATCACCGCGCATCCCGAATTATCAGATTCAGAGCACCGATTCCTGAACGAAGTATCGTAGAAACTTACTTTATCATATTCCCGCAACTCCTTCTCTCCCATCCCACCCAACCTCTCTCCAGCAAACGTACTCAACAGCAAGTCCGTCTCGAGCGTCCCGCGTTTCCGACTCTGGTACACGAGTCTGGCGCGCATCTTTCTGATCGACTCGTTGGGCCGGGGTATGGGCGGGAGAGGGTCGAGCTCCGGGGACGTGTGCGGTGAGGCGGAACGGGTGGCAGCTTCATGTTGGGGAGTATTTGGGAGGAGCCATGGGTCTTTTGGAACGTGTGGTTCGGTGTTTGAATTGGATTGGGGAGACGGATGAGAGGAGGAGAGGGTGCGAAGGGAGAGGATGACGCGGGATGGTGCTGTTCGAGTCGTTGGGTGTAAGGTTGAAAGGAGCATTTTTCGAGGGCGATGCGTCGGCGAGTACTAGTGTTAAACCGAAATAAGCGTTCTCTGTCGCTGGTGAAGGCGGACGTGGATTATAGATGCAGAGGTGGATTGTCCGTCGCTGAGCAAAGCGGACTCGGAACCAGGTGGATAGACGTCGATCTATTGGCGATCATGACCACAAATTCAAGACACCCACTCCGGGGATTTGCGGATATCTCGCAATCAGAAAGGGGCTTTTGCTTTTCGATAATTGTAAAGAGATGAAGCGGCCATATTTAGACTTGTCAGGAAGTTGCCTCAAATAACCACTTGAGAAGATGGTGAAAACAGCTGAGGTGCGAGGAACACGAACTACACGATGATATGCGAAAACGCGACATAAACTACCTGATAAAAAGGAGACCGATAGAGCGCGTTCCAATGCAACAAGCTATTGACCATATATAAAGGAAACGAAAGAAAGGTGCGAATGGGAGATGGTCCTGACGTTGGGCAGTCGTTATACACATCCATCATCTCCAACAGATTACCTTGATTTAGCTGGTATTGAGGAAGCGCTTTCGACGGGTTTCTCTAAACGACAAGGAACCTCGTTCTTTTGGATGTGCTGCACCAGCTCGCATGGTGTAAAATAAGTGGATGTCACTTTCGCATAGTGAGACGCACGTTGGCCTGCATGGTAGTTGTTGACGGTACGAGCAAACACCTCTTCTTCGACAGCCATCGACTCCTTCTTCTTCCTTTCTACCCTAGCTGCTTTAAGTAGAGCGGTGCGACCCGTTAGCTGGTGCGTCATTGGTGGTGGTTTGTGCTTCACGAGAGATGGGTTGGCGTTTAACGTTTTAGAGCGAGCGCCTGTGCCGTCGTCACTTTCGTGATTAATTTGCGGTCTTTGTTATACGTCGGGAGATCTGGTGAAGTACATGAGACTTGGAGTCCAAAGACGTTTTCATCTATCATACCTTCAGGTAATCTCTTGTCTTGAGTTCGGTGCAGATTTCGTGGTCACTAACATGTTGACTCCGCCTTTTATATCGCCTTCGGAATGAAGCTGTGGGTTGCGCAGACCCACCTAGTCCGAGACTATTTCAGTCTTAGACATTAGGCTTCTCCGAGACGATTCATTGACCTCACACACACATACACAACTATGTTTTCGCCTTGCCGATGCCCCGGAAATAGGAGATACGAGACGTTTCCGAGAGTAATTCTCCGAGACTTGTTGTGTCATAGTATTCGTCGACCCGCAGACGGACACTCGTGCACATAACTCTCGGCGAGTGACTACTAGAAAGGTGCATCGTGATAAAAGGGCTCGTATAGGAGTAAGGTATGAGTTATAGACATAGGCGATAGTTGGAGTCAAGCTTATATTTTATGGTTGAGCTGGCGAAGCGATCAGGCCAAAACCGCGTCTCAAAAGTCTCAAACCGATCGTCGAAAACGACCAGAACTAAACGACCCCATTCGCAGAAAGTCACATGATTATTGCCCACGGATAGTTTAGGGCTGGGTTTACTAGTTCTTCGTATTTATTATTGTTTCAGTTGCAACCGCTTTGCTTATGATCATCACTGGCTCTGTTACACGACCGGGATATTAGGACCCGATAAACCTCTGAATGTGTAGAATCCTATCTGTCTGTAAGTTCATTCATTTTCTCTCTTTAGTTATCGAGATGACAAAAGCTGAATGTGATGTTGCACTGTCAGTGTCTCAAATGGAAAAGATATTCCCAATCCCAATCAGAGACCCTCGCGAAAGCGGTAGAGCCTCGAAGCAAAAGCTCTTCGAGGCTGGTGAGATTCATACTAAATTTCATAAAATGCGTTTGTTCTTGCTCACGCTCTCATTTCACCTCTGGAAGATTGCAATCTTTTCGCGTTTGCGAAACTCTTCGCGCTTAAAAGCTTCTCTTTTCCGAGCAGCTTGATCGGTATCGCGCCCGAACAAACATCTAAAGAGCGCTAAGCACTCCGCCGAGCGCTAGGCTTCCTTCGTTGATGCTATTAATCGTCCGCAGATGGCTGTAGTGGATGGTTGTCCTTCTTCTGTCCCTCTTGCTTGATATTTATGCTCTCTCGTGGATGAATTAGGTGAGAATTCTGGTTTCCAGATGGTACCACAGGAGCCAGGACTTACTGCACGATCGCTGGCGCAGAACACACGTCAATCGGAACTTGACTTGTACCATAGACGAAGGACGGATAAACTCGGAACAAATGTGTTCGGACACTGGATTCCAAGAGACATTCAATCGTCGTGCCTTCAGCGATAGCAATTGCTAGCGACACTTAGAGTCAAACGGCCCATCCGTGGAGAATGAGAGCTCGCGTCGCGACTCCTACGCGAGTCTTCTCTGAAATCGTCGCTTTCGGTGCATCAGGCATACTTCTTATCCTGGAGAAGCAGGGTATCACTTATGAGGAAAACCTGCTCCGATGTATGCAAAATCAATGACGACTAGAAGCAGACTTGTGCAGGCTTCTTGTCACTTTTGTGTGAGCCAATTGTACTGGCGGGAGGTAATATTTCATGTTCTTATACTCATTTTCAGTAATTTAGCTGCGTTTTTGTGTGTAGCCTTTGCCACCCAGATTTGACTTACAAATGTAAAGAATCGCACGTATTGTGAGAGATGTTGCCAGATGCAACATCTCCCTCACCCCCGGGAAACGTGTGAGTCTAGGACTGATGTTCTATCCGCAGATTCGGTTGTCTAGAAATTGGTCCGAATCGGATTGGTGCAAGGACCTCTGTTGTTATGAATTTACTTAACATGATTCATGGCATCGGTGGACGAACACTTTCTGTTTGGCTTTCGGAAAAAGGCTGAAATAGGGAATAATAATGGTTTGATGACGACCACTGGCAGTTGTGTCTTGATGCGCCCCTCCAATGGCTGACGGTTGCCCTCCTACGACCTTGGCTAAACATACGCGCGTTTGATCTTTGCATCGCCGCCCACTCCGTCCGTCCGTCCGTCCGGATCCACTTCAGAACCTCACAGCGGCTCAGTTCAGCCATTTGTTCACGGTTGATGAGTAGACAACCTCAAGTAAATTGGATTGAAGATCGTTTCGCGCTCGCTATCGTACTATACGCTATCTGGACACCGTCCTGACCAGGTCCTCATTGGGTCGCGGGCGCTGATTACATTCGATACAAGTATGCTGCCCTGAATTCATTCTCAAACTTCAACATTCAGTAGCATTTTCAATTCACACACTTATGGGGTGTGCTCATGTTCATGCTTCTGACGTGTCGGTAAGCGCTGGGCCTGGCTGAGTGCTCTTGCTCTTGCCTAGGATCAGGCTTAAACAGTGGCAAAACACGCGACTGCATCGTCTGTGCTCGGTTAAAGGAAACATCGCGTAACAAGTCACAGGCATACCCGCTCGGCTGCTGATGCCGATGACCCTGCATCATTTCCACAACACCATGACCCTTACCGCCTTCGTTCGGTTGACATATATAAAAGCACTCGATGATGAATTCTGAGACAAATCTTCTTTCAAAACCCGCTTCATTCAGAACCTTGTCGTTCGATCCCCGCCTCCCCCCCTAGCACTTCAGCGACGCTTCGATTGACAGCGGGCTCCGGTTCTCCTCTCAGTCTGGATAAATGGCGGCTCAAGTAGCTGGTCCATCTAGGATCGATCACGGCTTCACTTCCAGTACTTTGTCTTCGGAGGGCAGACAAAGGGTGCCTTCAACGAGCAAGAAGGCTGAGTTTGTTCCCGATACCTCTGTACCAGCTTCGATACAAGAACTCAAAGATCAAAGATTAAAAAGGTCGAAGGAGCCAGTCGCTATCCTTTTGAACTCCCCGGTATCCTTAACCCCACCTTCAGCTTTTCGATGGGACTCGAGGATGTATACGAGTTTCGTAGAGTGAGTATCTTGAGGGTCTGTCTTCGTTGCCATCGATCTAACAAAATCTATAGCAAACCATCCTCGATACCCATGTCTAGTTCGTCAGGCACTTCAAACACCCCATCATCACCATCGCACGGCCAATCTTTTGTTGCACCTCTAAGCTTTAGGAGGGATTCCTATCGGAAAAGTTCGATTTCTTCGTTAACAGAAGGCGATTCCACAGAAAACAATAATGTTTTATCATCCTCTGACACTACTCAAGACAGCTCGCACTCCTTATTAAGAAGGAACAGTTCTTTACGTCGCCAGTTGCGCCCACTCCCTCCTGTACCACCAAATGTATCTAGACCGGCATCCCCCGCATCTTCGGTGTCCTCATCGAACTCTGCGACAGGAGCTCCGAGACCACTGCCGCTTCCCCCAAGCTCTTTCAACAGCGAGCGCCCAGTTTCAGGTGAAACTGTTTCGACCATCGGCTTCGCGCCCCCAAGTCCTCGTCTAACGTGCCTTATCCCTAATATATCGACGGCCTCGCTCCCTCCGTCTACTGAGCCTGAAGCCGGCCATGATAGTCCGATCTCCCCAGTCTCCGCGCTTACGGATGCCACCAGTGCATTCTCAATTCTAACCCCACGAATTGGAGAATCCTTTCCAAAGAAGGGTGCGAAGAAAACCGATGGTGGCTCTGCTCGCAAGCACAAACATACATCCCGCGTCCATGCCTCGCCATACAAGTTAGCTCGCAGCGCTTCCCGGTACAGTGTTACATCGCTCTCATCGCAGGTTTCTGTTCCGCCGGTTCCACCGCCGTCTGAGCTGCGCCGGCGTAATCGGGAGAAAATGGCGAAGCTGATTCGCATGCTGGGTGATAGTCCACCCAAGGAGATGGTTTTCGCAATCGAGCAAGCTTACGCAGAATTAGAAGCGGGCTCTGTAAAATGGGAGCAACCGAGTAGAGGAACAAAGACGACACTGTCCAGACCGAAAACGGCACCGAGCCCTGTCCCCGAACACCCACATAAGCCAAACAGCTTGGACTCGGATCGTGTTCGACCCAAGGCTTCTCTCACATTCTCCTCAGACACGAAGCTTCACAATCGCAGCATCAGTCTTAGTGGCTCGTGTAGCGACTACGATTCTATTTACAGCACCAAAAAGGCTGTATCGGATCCCGATGCAGGACACATCGCCCTTTCGCCGGTTACCTTCCGAAGCACCTTTTCAACGACCAACACATTGTCCTCTCCATTCTCTCGCCTGAGACCTAAGAAAGGTCGATCGGGCACTTCGGAGCGTTATGTCGTGTCTCTTGCGGGCGGCGACGCCGAGCGCGTATCCCTCCGCCTTGCTGGCTCTGGTGCTAATCCCAATCGCATGAAACCATCCGGAAGTTACTTGCGTGGTGCATACAAGAAAGATGCCAAACCCGTCGAAGTCAGGGTCCCACCGCTACCCAAGTCGCGCATCTCGTTATTGGGTTCATCGAAGGCGAGTCTTGAATCCACGCCAGAGATACCACCTCCAACGAAGGAAACGAAAAGATGGCTTCGGGAGACTGGAAGCACTCGTTGGGAGGTAGAGGACTATGAAAACGTTGTCAAGTCCCTACGAAAGCTCTAAACACCTTGTTCATATGCATTTACTTCTGTGAAGTACTTCTCTCTTTTCGGTCGACAGCTGTCAAATTTTACTCTCTAACATTTACCTTCGATATTCTGCATAATTTATCTTACAGTCTTGCTCAGCTTCCACTCATTTCACACTTCTGTTTTCAGTTCGACATTGGTTTCCCGAGACGTTTTATTGCATGCCACCTTCCTCTCGTTTTTTTTTTCACTCGATTTCCATCTCACTCGACGTGTATAGCTTTAGGCTCGCTTTCCAGAGATGTATTCTTACTGGTACTTTGGTCTTCCGACAATGGAATTGGATGTTCACATGACATGGAGCTCACGAGGCTGCTTTGAAAAGCAAGAACTTTTCGCCAGTCCGTATCATACGGGCCGTATGCTCTCGTCTTATCGTCATCGTAAAAATACAAATGAGGAACGTTCAAGATCTTTGCCTTTCTAGAACGCATCCTGGCACTTCATGAAAGACAACGGGATGTCTCGCTTATCCGTTGCTAAGAAGCAGAAAGAAGCTTAAGGTTGGTGTCCCTTATTTCGCAATCAATGACAACAGGGGCGAAAAGTTTGGGAAGGGTAATGCGTCAAATGAGGGACTTCGCATTCATAGATCTATCCGTCGTCACGGGTTCTACGAGCATTTTGCCTCTGCCAGTTCTCTAAGAATGCGAATTATTGTAGCATATAGCAAATGCAATGTTTCGGAGTATCCGAAACGAACGACATACTGCCTTTCGTTTTCCCGGCGAATGTTGATATATTCAGATGTTCCAAGGTGTTCGATCATATGACGGGCCGCTTTTGAAGGTACAACCTAAGTTTACTTGCTTTCAGAACGGCGTGAGGGAGTTTCCGACGTCCTTCAGCCGAGCATACGATGCCGGACGCGACATCCCGGTAAACATCAGATCAGGATATTTTCTTGACCAGAATTCTGACATGCAACATACGCATACACACAGAGTTCAAGAACCATGAGAGCCCTGGCAACCTTGCTGCCATCTTGTGCTTCCTTAGATTTACCTTACTCCATCTTTGATCGCGGCCCGCCGTCGCAGCCACCAGCTGATCATAGGTCACCCGGTTCACCTTCGTTCATATGGGACAGTTCTTCGTAAGGTCAGACTTGATTTTGTAAATTCCATGACGAGATAAAGCTTGCAAACAAATGAACTTGAAGGGAGATCAGTCGAGTCGTCAAGCAAGAGGAATTTAAACTCAGGAACCCTCGATCGTGTCAGGGAAATCGCGAGCTCCTTTTTCTTCATTTCTGCGCTGCGAAGAAGGCTAAATACAGCGATCCTGAGGTGGAACGGAACAACTTTCAAAAGTAGTTATTGGTAAATGTACACACCTCTACCAACCTGCATCATGATGGCTCACATCGCAAGAGCCCTTCAAACATGTGTTGCTGAAGAAGATAAAGCCGGTGGATGTCCTCGGAATTATCACACGAGGCTCGTGATAATCCTGCAGACGTCACAGACACCGCACCGACATGGGTAGCAGAGTTAAGTGCAATGGCGTTGACGGCAGACAGAATCACGGAGAGTAAGCTCGCAAACTTTCAGACTTTCCAGCGCCACCTCGTTAACAGCCACCATCGGATCACAGAGGAACAAAAATGAGTGGAGTCGACGCCTTGCTTGTTAACCGGCAAACCGGATTAAGCCAGCATCAAAACAGCGTTTGATCTATTTGGCCACTGGCTGGCTTTTCTTGCCTTCAGCCTTCATCTTGAGTGTCTCTCCGGCACTGTTTGTAGTAACGGTCCGGTCCGAGACGTGGTGGCAAAGTAGGTTAGGAACAAGCAGCCTCCGTTCCGTCCAGTGTCAGAAAAATTCAGAATTCAGTCATACTGCAGGAGCTAGAATAAGCGGATCAAAAATACGATATGGCTGCGACGAATTGAATGACTGATGGCGCGCAGCGAACGCAACGAAACTCAAAGACAAAATCAAAGAATGGTGCTACCGGCGGTTCATGCTTTACAGTTCTACGGCCGCAAGAGCACTGTAAATGTTTTCTCTCACCAAAAAGAAATGATGAGATACATATGTCATTTGTTCTAGTGTTATAGCCAGCCACACTCACTTCGTCAATATGCCTCCACCGATGACATTCTCAATTGCGGCACCGAGACTCTCGGTCGTCCCCTCGCCTCCCATATCTGGAGTCAGCACGTCCTTAACCCCCTGCTGCAACATCTCTTTCGAGTCGCCAAGCACACGTTCGATTGCAGAAAGTATCGCAGCCGCCGCTTCTACCTCTCCCAGATATTCGAGCATCATCTGCCCAGCCCAAATCATTCCAACAGGGTTTGCAATACCCTTTCCAGCAATATCAGGCGCACTGCCGTGAACGGGTTCGAATAACGAAGGCATCCAATCCTCATCTTTATCGGTGCGTTTGGAGACCGGGTTCAAAT
Source organism: Hymenochaete sp. R1 (assembly GCA_019400425.1). NCBI lineage: Eukaryota > Fungi > Basidiomycota > Agaricomycetes > Hymenochaetales > Hymenochaetaceae > Hymenochaete > Hymenochaete sp. R1. The sequence continues at coordinate 125,429 of JAFREE010000022.1, forward strand.
TCGCAGACGGCGCGATACCAATGGTACCCGTGCAGGCCGGGCCTAGGTCAGAAAGGATGTCGCCGAAGAGGTTCGAGCCGACCACGACGTCGAAGGTCTGCGGGCGCTGAACGAAATGTGCACAGAGGATGTCGATATGAAATTTCTCGACCCGAACGTCAGGGTACTCTTTCGAAATTTCTTCAACCCGTTCGTCCCAGTATGGCATAGTGATAGAAATACCATTGCTCTTCGTTGCGCTCGTGAGCTTTTTAGCAGGCCTTGAACGCGCTTTTTCAAATGCGTAGCGTATGACCCTATCCACACCTATGCGCGTGAAGATCGTATTCTGAATGACGGTCTCTCTTTCCGTACCCTCGAAAATCCTTCCGCCAATGGAAGAGTATTCTCCCTCTGTGTTCTCGCGTACCGTTAGGAAGTCTATGGATCCTGGTGCCGCATTGGCAAGCGGAGACGGAACACCTCTAAGCAACCGACAAGGCCGCAAATTAATGAACTGGTCAAATTCGCGGCGGAAGCGAAGGAGGGATCCCCAAAGCGAAATGTGGTCTGGCACACGCGTCGGATCTCCCACTGCACCGAAAAAGATGGCATCGCATTGTTGGAGGAGAGACTTCCAATCGTCGGGCATCATGCGCCCATGCGTGAGGTAGTACGTACACGATGCCCAATTGAAATGTCGGAACTCCAAGCTAAAGCCAAAGCGGGAGGCGGCGGCTTCTAGACAACGAAGTGCCGGAGGCATCACTTCAAGACCTATACCATCACCAGGAAGGATGGCGATAATGTACTTGCGCTCTCCGCCGATACTGCTCTTGTTGGACATGGTCGTCGTTGTGTGAAATGTTCTTTCGGTAGTCCGTCGGCCCGTGGTAAGCTTAAGCAATGTCCGTAGAATTCATGTGGGTGAATTTGTCCGTAAAAGGTCCATTTCTTGTATAGGCCTTCAAAGTTGGCACCGGACGCTTTGGACTACGGTCACGAATGCGTCAATCCGTTGTTATAATCGACATAATGGCGAGAGTTGTGGAGACCTTCACTTAGGTTGATGATCCAGTTGATCAGAGGCAGAGTAGGCGAACATCAGAATCTGTTAGATGAATGTTGCAAAGCCGACGACAATATAAAGCCCTTCCTCGAAAGTTTACCTCCGTATTCCATCTTCATTTTCGCTTGTTGCTCGCCATTTTCCGTCCCGGAAACGCCACGTTTTCCACCTTGTCATCGGCGTCGCCATCGTTGACATTGGTTAAAGAGTAGTTACGGGGTTTCGGCAGCGTGCGGCGCGTGATAAACAGCCTGATCTCCGTTCCTTGCAGGTGCAAGCTGCAAGCACTCCAGGCGCAGATTTCGGTACACACACTCGTTTCGTTCCTCCCTTCACGATGGCTACACTCACGCGGTCGAGCGACCGCTCAGAGGACGATTATGAGCATCGAGATGTGCTCTTGGACTCTCAGGTGCCATCGCCGTTTCCGAGGCACTTGCTTGAGCATACACCGGCCAATAGTCCGACCGCTTCACTGGGCGGTCCCACCGTTATCGTCCTAGACGGAGACGGCGAGGGCGACGGTGACCCATTTGCTGACCAGATGTCTAATGAAGCAGCCAGTAGGGACCGCGAGTTTGTGGTTGGAGATGGGGAAGTTCGGGCTGAGTGCCAGGTGTTGGAGGAAAGTGCCTCGGTAAGCACCGCAAACCTCAGGATTAAATGATTTGAAATAATTTTTGTACCCCCAGGCGGAGTTGCTTCCATCGTTGGGATATGTCCAACAATCGTGTTTGATGACCTTGAACACCTTGCTCTGTTGTCCATCCGAGTCTACTGCGACTTGGCAACCTATCTTACCACCCCGTCGACATTCTATGCCATCACGACCAGCAGAAAGTTCGACACAACCGAACGAACCTTCCTCCGCACTTCACACCCTACTCGCAAATCTTCGTAACAGGGAATCAGGGCAAATGTCCCAAATATCTTCAAGTTCTGCGAACGATTCGGTTCTCCTACTTGAACTACAACGCCGAGTAGAATCGGTGTCACACGAGTTATCCCCCGCTGACGCGCGCCTTGCTCGAGCACTGACCTCCGTTCTCACTCATGTCGACAGACTTGCTGCTATTGATCCGAATCTTTTCACTCCAAATCAAAACAACCAGGTCACAGATGTATTCGCTGATCATCCACATACGGATATCTACGATAAATTGTCGCGGCAGGTCCTTGATCTTCAGATACAGCGCCTGGACCAAGGAATTGGGAATTCCAACTCTGAAGGTTCGACTCCGCAGAGGAAGGTCGAGCTTGCACTGCTATGGTCTAGAATAGACCAAGAACTCGAGAACGTATCTCATTTATGCCGACAACGCAACGAGGACGAGCTTGCACATCACTCGCCTACGCTAGATCAACTTCCTCCAGAATATGACATTCACAGAGATGATGAAGAGTTCTTAATGCCCCCAGAGTACGACTACGCCAACCACGCGCCAGTGGAGGAGAAAAAGCTAAGCCAAAGTCAGATCCGCAATAGCACACATTCAGAGAGTATGAACGAAAAGATGCGAATGGATCTGGACGCAATCACAATGGCGATCGATCGTCTCTACCTCGTGGCACCGCAGCTCCATAACCAACGGGTCGAGCTACGGAAAAGCAAACTCGACGAGATGGAGAAGGCAAGACTTGCTGGCCCGTCTATGTCTCACTCGTTGCGAGGTCAAAGCAAGGGAAAAGGCAAGGAAAAACAAAAGGACCCCCGCGAACTGGAGCGTATCATCGAGCTAATGGATAAAGCTTCGAGTCGGAGGTATAACGATCAGACTGTCATTGTTGGCACAGGTATGCAGGAAAGGATTCTTGAGAAGGCGAAGGAAAGAGACAAAGCTAAGGTAAGTGTTTTTTTTATCTAGCCGTATAATAGCGGTCCGTGAAACTGAATTCTCCCAGAGGGACGCTTTTGTGGAACAACTCATGTCACATTCAAGTGAGGGTCGAATAGACTCACAGGATGCTGATTTCCAAAACAACAAAGAGAAAAGCGACGAGGCGCTCTTGACTTTACCCGAGTTCATACGCGAACAGATTCCTCCTGAGCTAGAAGAGGCTGAAGTCGATCCAAATGCTCTAGTTACTTTATCGGAGATAATCCGGGAAGCGCCTCCTTCGAAGTCATCCAAGCTTTCTGCGTCAAAGATTGCACCGTCGCCGTCAATGGAAAATCTGAAAGGCACCAAGCGACATCTTCGTGCGCTGAGCCAAAACAAACGGAACAGGAGTCTTTCTGCGCCTCCTTTAGCATGGCTTTTTCCGTCTCGCTCAAACTCTTCGCTGCGGACTGTGGCAAACTCTGCCACGGAAAGTGCAAACGGTATAACAAAACGTAAGCAGAATCTTTCTATCGGTTGGTACTGTCATTTAAGTACATTTGATAGGCCTTACAATGCGATATGTTGCAGAGCACCACGAATCTCTGCATCATGTCCTCCTCTTCATCGGCGTTGATGAAGGCATTTTGCCAGGCACCAACCTCGAGTGTGAGGTTCTCCCTTCCGTCGGCGACCCTACCATCGGAGATAAATTCCGAGTCAAGTGTGGTCCAAACGTTTCTGCGCCATACAGCCTCCCAGTTGCTGTGAAAGCTGGCAAAGCGAACGTTCAAGTGCAGGGAACTCATTTTGAAGTCAAATTCGCTTTAAATCGTACTGGCCATGGTCACGATACGCCAGTGTCTCCTTCTCTTCCGTCAACTGCAGGATCTACCACGCCGCATGTCTCTCTCGCTGGCAGTAGTGATCCGCATCACACCGACCGATATAGCGTTGATCACTCGGGGCACCTCCTTGAAGCGTCTCAGATCTCTGATCTGGACCCATCTTCATTCATATGCGCTTCCTGTTCGTCATCACTTGTGCAAACGTCATTGCCAACCCTTGTCAATGGTGGAGCAGGGGTCGAAAAGTTGATTTATAAAGACCTTCCGTCAGAGTACTGGTCCGAGTTGCTCGAAGCGTGGATGTGCCATGCAGACCAAAAACTCACAGATCAGGTCGCGAAGCACAGTCAAGGAGGGTTTTGGCCGAAGCGTGGGCAGGCATTCGTCGGTGGAAGTTACTTCTTATTTGATGAATCGGCGGTCGTTTTGTCGAACCTGAAAGTACTTCAACAAAGCTACGAAAGGGTACGTATTTATATTATTCTTTCAATTTTGCATATCTTTTCTCTTTGAGTCACATTTTGTAATCGGACGATCAAGAAGGCCAGCACTGGGTTCATGTACTCCTACCAGTGGTATAAATTTAGCCGGGTGTACTCTCCAGTTCGATGTCTTTAGGAAGCCCTAGTTGGTCTCCTTAGGCTGAAAACTTTCAAGTCCCTGGTTGAATGTTTACAAGCAAGACCCTTGCTTCTGGCTGATACAAAACGTCCTATATCAAAAGGCTTCAGCCTTGTTACTCCTCATAACAACTCGCGGAAAGTTAAGGCTCACGGTCCGTGGGCTACTTTGGAGGGTATATTTTTTTTCATACCATATTGACATTTCTTCCCTTTCAAATGCGTGCTTCACGCCTTCTTTTCTCTGCATTTTTCGCTTCTTTACTTATTGCATTACATCAGCTGACTTGAACAATGCTAGGACGATGACTGGAAACGTGTTCAGTGTATCTGTGGTTCAGTGGTCGGGCGCTGTCAGACTCATTACTTGACTGACGAAGCTGGTGCATCTTCCACTGTCTTCCGTTTTCCAAAATATAGGACGAGGCCCGTGAGCTTGATACAAGAGTAATTTTGACCCCACTTGACCTCAAATTTTCGCGAAATTGATCTATGTGTCTTCAGACCCATTCGAATTCCGACTTCGGCTTTCATCCTGGAAGATATGCTCGAGCTTGTTCGGGCGCACGCAACATATCGCTTTGTTATTTTGGACGAAGAGGAGGAGCGTCCAAGGTTATTGGTGAGCTGATTCAAACGTAGACGCCATTGAACCAATGATTAAATAACTCGGTCAATTCGATTCCAGATATGGCTTTTCAAACCAAACATGCGTCTTTCCTACGCAACAACATCACCTTTCGTTCTACCCGCGTCAAGTACCGTTTGCGTCTCGAAGATTCTCTTCAAGATCCTCCATACCAGTGCAGGTGACGGCACAAACAACCCGAATCCCACCCTACATCCAGGGACCAATAGGGACAAATCTTCCCAGTCTCAAGTCGATTTTGAGAAACTTCTGCAGAGGCATCCCGGATTTCCGCAAGCAGAGCGTCTGGTGTATCCACGCGACATTTGTGAGAGGCTTGCTGCTCTGCTCAAGGAGAGTAACACCGCGTACCCGTTTGGAAGAAGGGTGATGACTGGGCTTTTGACCGGTTGGTTGCGGAAAGCGTAAAGGTTTGGATCATAGTAGATTTGTTTTTGATCCCTGTTCGAGCAGTTGTGGTACTGGCTTCTATTAACCTGTTCTTATTTTGATATTCATAATTTTTTTTTTCTTTTCGTTTTTTTGCTCTATGAAGTCTCGATCCAGTCTTAGTTAGATAAAGCGAAACCTTTAGGAACAAACACATGGCTTTGGCTCGTAATTTTTTTCTTGAACTGTACCGTGCTGTCGTGGACGTTCATTTTACGCCTTGGAAACATTCGCTGGAAAACGCGGACAAAACGGGTTCCTTGTCTCGATCTGTACCGAATAAACAAGGTCGGAATAGCGAAAGCTTCCGCATATCGACCAGATTCTGCACCCAGGGTCGAGGGGTAAAAAGGAGCCTACCCCGAGACACGTTAAAGCAACGCATTTAATGCTCTATTTCGTTACCAAATCGATGTTGGAATGTTTGGTAAAGGTAGGGTGAATATTAAAATGATGCACGGAAGCGTGAGACACCACACGTGAATAGTCGTGTCCTAAAATGTAGCACTAGTACTCGTCAGATCGAGAAGCTAAGTCAGCAGCTAAGTCTCACTAGTACTCTGGATCTTACCTCCCCGCAGTCTCGGGCGGGTGCAAAATATCGCTCAAGATACGGATACGCATCATTTCTGAGACCAAAATACCAATAACGCAATATAACTCTATCATGTGCCGAATGATGATTGTCTTTCCTCTTTACCCCATCATCTTCAAGTTAGTCTTCAAGTTGTCAACGCTCAGTAAGTCGGGTGACCAAAATGTCGTCCACTTCTGCGACTACATCTCACCCTAAGATGATGGCTATCTACAGCAACACGCTTTCTGAGTGGAATGAAAAGTTCCAGGTGGTTGAACATTCTGTTCATTCACCGAGGGCAAAAGTTTCGTCGATCAAGAACCATGAATGCTCTTCCTCACGCTCAAGTGGGAGCTCAGGATCCAAACGTACGCATACTCGATTCTTGTTCTGTTCGTGTGGCTCAATCCTGCTATCAGATCCAAATAACATTAAGGGGATCCGCACGCCTTTGACCGGATCTCGCTGTCCTGGTTATCGTGAAATAGGCCAGATCCGAGTGCTACGAATAGAAAAGTGCTCGCTGGCCAGACACACTTCGGAAGTTCAAGTTGATCGGGATGGGAGATCAGAGAGCAACGAGCGACGCGGCTGCTCGCCGACACCATATGACAGCGACCCGTCTACCATAGATACGAGAAAATTCGACAAGGAGTCATTACTCGGTCTGAAGGCGTGTGGCATGACTGGAAAGCGGGTCTCGAGCGGATGGTAAGTACATCGTCGTTTATGTTTAATGATGGTATCTCATGGGCGTTTTCAAGGCTACCCACGACGATAATTCGTGATCTCAACGCTTTGTCTCATAAGAACTCGGGAATGGATGTCAGTTCTCAAGTCGCAAATGAGGCCCATTTGGCTCATAGAGGTGTGGTGAAGACGAAAACATCTATAGTTAATAAGCGACCACCTCCACCATCTCCTCCAAGGCTCGATCCCCAGAAACTTCTATTTCGTCTGAGCACCAGGCTCAAGAAACGATGCGCATCATTGTACCAACTCATTAACGTCGAGGGTCTTCTAAACGACCACAAAGCCGAATACAAAGTCGACAAGAGACGCGAGGCGAAGGAAGTGGAGCAATTCGGAATGTCTTATCCAGAGATGTACGAGAACATCGAAGACAAGAAAAGTATGGGTTTGAGGAAGCCCGCGTCGATGGACATTCCAGGGTCGACGAGACGTAAGCGCTGAGTACATTCAAAATACAGGTCGGGCTGATTGTGTGTGCAGAGGTTTTCAGCCACCATCTTCGACGAACAAGATGCTACGCCTCGTGCGTTTGCTGCATGGCCGGATACCAGTTAGACCTTCCAATAGTTGTTTTTTCCTGTGTCGAAGAGCTCTATAAGACTGGGATGACTGTGCCGGGCCTCTTTCGTTCCGCCCCTCACCACGACCGCCATCGAGAGCTCATCGAGCTTTTTGATGAAGGTCCATCCTTCGGTGTAACGGTCCAACTCGCTAAGGAAAATACTGCGGATATTTGCGCAGTACTCCGGAGCTACCTCGATCGGCTACCACATGCTATCTGGCACGAGAGCCTTTTTGAAGCGCTATTCAAGCTTTGCGTATTGCCGACCCTTGAGCGCGAAGAAATACGAGCAACTGAAGAGGCAGAAGAATTGGAACCCACTGGTCGTCGCCGTACAGCCTCCCTCTTCTGCTCCTCCTCTCATGCACATGCAGAATCATACGAACGTGCCCGATCTTTTTCCTTCAGCGATGCTGCTTCACTATCTTCCACTCTTTCAGGTGGATCTAAAATCGGCGGTGTCGATCTCAGCGAGGAACATGAGCAACTTGATATTGCGAAAATTCTTTTCCGTCTTCTTCCTCTATCCCAGCGCGTTCTCTTCGCATACCTCTGCGCGTTCTTCACGCAGCTCCCACTTTCACCTCAGAATGAGCTCACGATTGAGGACATTCCGCGCTTATTCGCGGTTCCCTTGTTCATGGGTAAGCCACCCGGCGCTAACCTTGCGAGTCGAGAAAGGGAAATGCGCAAAAAGGAAGCACAAGCAACATTATTATGGATCTTAAGGCGATGGGCGCACATATCTGCAGGGGTTTTCGATGGCGCCGGTGATGAGATCAATAGGGAAGATAACAGTGACGATGCTGATGCTGCGAGCGAGGATTCGAATAGTGCCAGTGTATACTCGGACTCGGCACCTTCGTCGGTAGAAGCACCAAGTGTCAAGCCTTCGGATATGCGCGTTCAAGTCAACATCGAATCGAGGCTTCTTGATCTCGCGCCAGAGGTCGGCCATGTCGCACATGTTTCGGATGATGGGAATAAGGGATGTTTGCATATGAAAAGAGAAGTAGCGGATCTGCGGGGACGGCTAGAGGCCTTGCACATGATGCTCGAAAGAGAAGATTAGATGTGTTGTGGTTTTCTAGCTTTATTTTGGATACTAGCATTAGGCATTTTCCATAGCATTTGGATTTGAATAATTTCGCATTGTGATACGTGTAAATATGTACACGACTCGCCGTACTCGCCATATAGAAGAAAGAAATGGATGAATGCAAAGGACTCAAGTGTAAATGCGAAATATTTTCATCACTTCACCATTCCTCTTACCTAAAGATGTAGAATTAATCGTAATTATGCGTGTTCTGATAAGCAAAGATAAATCAAACAACAATGACAGTATACGTCAAAAGAATAGTTAGTATCATGGGAATGCACGGATCAGGCAGCTGTAATCATATTCGTATTATTGGGAACAAGTTGCGATTTGGCTTTCGTTCTAGACTGGTCACTGAGAAACGATAGCATCGAGCTGTTTTCGTTGCAGCTACGAGTAATATTAGAAAATATTCGAGTATCAAAAGAAAGAATAGCTTCACACACATTTTTGACACATGCTGCTCCGCATCCACAAGTCCCTTCCACAACGCTCTGAATACACTAGCATATTGCATCGACCGGTCTCTCAAATACCTTCCATGCGCAAATAGAAGCGACCTCGCCCACAGTAAATCATATTCCAAGTGCGGCGACCGCATCTTGGCAGCATCCGCTTCAGACCCTCCAGAAGGATCCAACCTGGCTGATACGAGTCGGAGCATCCTATCGAGGTACACCACAGGAAACTGTCTTGCAACAAGCGCAATGTCCGCGCGGGGAACCGCTTCGAACGCAAGACGCAGTAGGGGTCGTTCGTTGAGGCGGAAAGCCATTATAAGGGCTTTCAGGTGTTCTTTCTGCGCGATGGCAAGTGCAATAGATTCAGGCGTGAGGTCCATGTCGAGGTCGAAAGGGTCGAATGCAAAAGCTTCGTCCAGTGAGAAGAGAAGAAGGCCTTCTGTTGAGGCGGCGGCCCAGCTCGTCCCCGTAGGCGAAAACCGAACACATTTTGTTCGTGCTTCGCGTCTGTACCGCCGCTTCGAAAGATCACCTCTTTGAGCACCGGGAAGAGTGTTGTCAAGTCTATCTTCCAAATCACTCGCGTCACCTCTATCGTCGAATGTGTCCACATTGAAACCCGCATCGTTGACCTTCCTACTATCCAAGAATTCCTCCGTTCCGTCCAGCGATAGGTTTTCGCTTATCTGGTACTTGCGTACCATAACACCGTCTCGCACGTCGTAAAGCACAACGTACTTTGAGTTTCCGCCCGCGAGAAGACAGGAACCATCGGCAGAGTATGTTATGCTATTGAAACTTTTACCTGAGCTGGCATTTGCAGCTGAACGCCTGTCGTCTGCTTTTCTACCCCCCGATACGTCTTTCCGACCTTCGATCAGCATTGTCTGCTTTCCCAGAGCGACATCCCAGAATACGATTTGTCCGTCGAGAGAAGACGCTGCGAGTTGCTTACCGTCGGGTCGGAAGGCAAGCGCGAGGACATCGGCGCTGAGTTGGTATGGCTCGACGGCGCGAGACCTATCGAATATGTTCCAGATGCGTACGGTTTTGTCCCAAGAAGACGATGCGAGTTGGTTGCTTATGGGTGAGAACGCGAGCGAACTAATGGGTGCCTCGTGCCCACTCAGGACGTCGAGTAGTTTTCCCGTTTGAACAGACCACATGAAGATTTGGAAGCTATCGTTTGAACCAGCTGCAATGACCTCCCCACTTTCATCTACTGCCAAACAGGAGAATTGGACAGGCGAAGGAGAAGTGAACGTTCGGAAGTTGCGATAGCGAATGAGGTCGAAGGCACGCACGGTACCATCTAAGGAGGCGGAGAAAACAATTTGGCCCTGCTTAGCAAAGGAAATAGCAGACACTGCTGCGGAATGCTCGGAAAACGTCACAAAGCAGAAACCGGACAGAGTGTTCCAGATTTTGACCTTTCCATCGTCACCGCCAGTTGCAACATGTTGACCATCGGAGGAGTATGAGAGTGTGTTCATGTCGAAATAATGGCCCTGTTGTTTCAACACGTACGATTCTGATTGCCACTCCCATACTAGCAGTTGACCGAGCTTTTGCGCACCAAATGCCAACCATTCGCCACTGGCATTTATAGCAATAGAAGATATTTTCTCTTGTGAGATGCTGAGCGTGTGGATGTTTGCGAATTCAGGCATTTCCCAGAGCCCAAAGACGCCAGTGCTGAAACCAACAACAAGGAGATTTGACGTCGAGTGGAACGTACTGCAGACCACTTTTGTGCCTGGCTGATTGAAATAGTTCCTTTTTGATATGCCCCAGCGAGTAGCTGCGATGATATTATCAGTAGATGATGACACAGTCATCGTTTCTTCATCGTCCTCATCATCTTTCGGTTTCTCCCTCCATACGAAGACGGCGCCATCACGGCTGACTGTATAGACCTCGAAGCATACCGTTAGCGAGTGAAGGACTGTGGATGTGCAGTACTTAACGAACGCTCACAGTTTTGGAATCTGCAGAGAAGTAAGCGTTGATGACCACATCTCGATGTCCAGCAAAAGTTTTGGGTCGGAAGCTCTCCACCGGATGTAGCGTAAAGAGTCGTGCAGTCATATCTCTGGAGGTCGTGATGAAGCATCTGAATAGGCAATTAATACTTCCCACTCAAAGACTTGAAAGAAGGTCTGTAGTACGCACTTCGAATCCGGGGACCATTCGATACTCATGACCTCGTCATGGTGTCCCGTGTAAGTCCTATGCAAATTAAACGGCGCGAACTCCCTAACAAGGTGATTTGGCGTCTTCCACACTTGCACATGACTGTCGTGAGTCACAGCAATATAGTTCCCGTCAGGAGAGAATTTGATGGCATTTACAGGTTTTTTGAAGTTGAAATGATGTAGGAGTGTTCGTCGACGGAAGTTGCAAAGGAGAACACGGCCGTCTTCATCGACGGTAACGAGTACGTTGCCATCCGGGCTCAGCGCAATGCAGGTAATATTCTTTCGGTTCTGAAAGGGCAGAGTGTATGACTTATTGCTAATGGCCCCAATGCTAGTCAGCAACCATAAAGAAGAAGGTAAAGTCGGGACTCACTTGAGGAGGTCAAAAACAGAGACACGATTCCCTATGGGACTGAGAATTGAATTGCCATCATTTGTGAACAGCACATTTCCTTGCTGATAGACTGTTCCACAAAGATTCGAAAACTATGGGTCATTTAGAAGAATGAAATCCAACAAGAAGGAATGAACGGACTCTGAAGCTGGTCTTCATGAAGTTTTCAAGCACAAGCCTGCGCGCGGCGCAATGTATTCACCTCTACGTCCTTCCCGAAACGGAAATTAGATCCCTTGTCCTGCGAGCAAGAAAGTTGCCACCTTTTACTTTTATCTTTCTCTCAGACAGCCACTGACACCGATCAGCACGATAGTCAGAAAGTCGGAGGCCGAAAAGAAATTATTTTGAAAAATAGAGACAGAATTGAATAGGAGTACTAATTCTAATCCGCTTGACTATTCCATGGATGATATCCTCGGTCCTCGTATATTAATTTAATTTGAGAAAGTGACTGAACATTTCAATGTGCGGCAAGACGAAGGTACGGTCAATTACAATTCGGAAATGTTCTCAATTAGTAAATTTAAAAAAATAGAGCTCGCTCTATCCAGTTCTACAGAATATATCGCCAGGCCAATCCCAAGCAACACATGCACGACAAATCGGCGTGCGCGAGTTTCTTTCTCTGAATGAAGTAAGTGGCGGTAGACAAGACTTTTACGGAGTAGAAAGCTACATGTATACACAGCTGGTCGCGGAATTTCCTCATTCCTCGGCCTTCTTTCCCTTAGCGAAATGCTTTGACTCTAACTTTCCCAGTTTCGTCAGACGTTTGTCCGTGTCCTTCAGCATCGCAGAAATCTTGACTATATTCATATCAGCCACACCTAGCTTTCGCTCGATAAAATCTTGTGCGAGTGCATCCCCTTTCGTAAATCCACTAGGATCGTCCAATGGAATCATCGAACACGCATCTTCAAGGATTTTCATTTTCTGCGATAGCTCAGCCTTTGCTGATTGCAGCATAATGCGAGTAGAGTTATCGGTTTCCTTATGGTTTCTTTGCCTTAGATAATTGACACTACTGTGAATCAGGTGTAGAAGTGCATCGCATGAATCATCCGAACCTCCCTCCTTTTTGATAGTGTGTACATCGTCACGGATTTCCAGCATTCGTGTGATTCGATCGTAGTCTTTCTCCAGTAGGTCTAGGTGGTCATCATGTGGATCGAATGAACTACTAAAACAAGGGTCGTCAATTAGGCCACGAAGATTATGGCCATCGGGTAGACTCTTTGCTATCTTCCAGAGTCCCTCATCCCGCTTTAAGTTGTCCTTTCGACCACGTCTTCTATTTACTGTGAGAAAATTCCAAGGCTTTTCCAACGAAGAAAATTCTTCCTTTACTTCGTTTCGTGAAGCGACCAAACTTGAAGAAGCAATATGAGCTTCGATGGGTGGCACCTGTTGAATGACAGAAGGGATATCGTGATGGCTTTCAATGACAGCAAGCTTTGTTTCGTGTGAGCGAATCTCTCCGTCATGACGCCAATCGTCCTTTCCAGTTCGCGAAGACGATTTTCCGCAACCTCTACAAGAGTTTTGCGCTCCTTAATCCTCTTTCGTTTCCAATTAAGTTGACGTCGTAGCAAATCCATCAGTTTATCACGAGTAGTAGATGGGAGGCCCGTTACTTTGTCGATGAAGTCGTCCAGCCATTTCAGCCGATAATAATGGTAGATGATGTATTCTGTGTGTTGCTTTTCCAAAAGTTCAGGTCGTCTCGGCAAGAGCACACGCTTGCGCCAAACCCAGTCCGATTCTCCGTCGTCGTCACCTCCTTTCTCGAAGCCTTCGTTCTGTTCCGTTGCCAGAACTTGAAGGACTCGCGAACTTCGTTCACGAACGAGGTCGTACAGCTTTTCGTCGTCTTGTCCCTGCTCCTGACGTTTCGCAAAAGTGTCCTCTATTTCTCGAAACAAGACCCGAACCGACGTGTAGCAGCCCGTGTCACTCTTGTCACCTATCTGTGCAGAAGGAGCAAGTGAGGACTATGATGAGAATTCTGCGGGGGTCTGGCCTGAAATTTCTCCGTGCTTGCGTATTCTCTTCCCACTGCTGCTATCGTTATGTGGGGCCTCGAAACCGGTACGAGGCGCTTTACGCTTTGACATCGGCTTAGCGGAATTGGACATGTTACGTGTACGATTGATGACAAGATCGAGAAGTTACGATCAACGCTCCCTGGAGATGAGAATCGAAAATTGCGTTGACGATGTTAGGTGCCTAGGATCATGCCTTTTAGTACCAACTTTGCACCTTCAAAGGCGCGCCTGAATACCAAGCTTTATACACTCTGGAATGCGTCAAGCTGTTTTGCAGCTGATCATGTATGTCAGAGAATGAAACGTACCGATACAAATGGAAAGTTTGTTGTGTTATGGTTTTATCGTCTCGATTGTCTTCGAAATCGAGGCTTTGATGGCTTGCGCTGCATCGTGCCTTTCACGTTGAAAAGCAAAGCTGAATGCGCTCTGGACTTTTGCTCATCCAGGTTCCTGATACAACAAATTTGCCTTGATAAAGTTGCGCACCTGAGTTGGGTACTATTCGAGTTGAGTGAGTAATGCCTGAGTATTTTTAACTGGCCCAAAACCTGCGCGTTTGAATAATACAGCAAACCGTGAACCAGTATCTTTTTTGGAATGTCAAGGAATTATCGCGAGACTTCTGATGAGCGGATAAGCTCAATCTCAGCTCTCGGAGGTGAGGAAGGAGACCATGCACGAAGGCATGAAATGGGATTAGGGCCTACGGTCGCGACGAGGATATCCAATGCTCCTACGCCCTGATCCTGATGTTAGAGGAGAATGTCAATGTGCGTAGGCGCCAGTAGTACTGGTAAATGCCCTGGCCTTCCGCTTGCCGTAATCATTCGACTGACGCACGCAAACCTGAGATATTGGGGAGTGAATATTCTCGCCATCACAAGCCTAGTGAACTTATAACCGCTCATTTTTTCCATAACATCGGATAGTACCTCATAAAAACACCATATCAGTATGCATTTCTGAAAAATTTGGAATTGTCTTACTGGATCGGCCATGCAATAGACCGTTCATTCAAAGACAAGTTTTAGCCGTTCTTTTGTTCCCATCGGTGTCTTACTTGTGGCTCAGGCCAACGCTGCCCCTCACATTCGCATAGGCCGTCTATTGCGCGACTTGTTGCTCTTGAAAACAAGTCTATGCTACGAAGTGCACGGGCCAGTGGCATTGTTCGAGATGCCCAGGCTCCAGTGGCTCACAAGCCACACGAACTTGATCCCAACATATAAAAATGGCACACAGTGACCCAGTCTTTCTTTCCTCATTGCCCTATCCTCCTTCACCAGAGGCGAGCATATATCGGGCGATTGCAACCCTTCCTCTATCATCCTGCGAGTAATCCCATCTGCAGGAACCAGCCCTCTTGTCTTTCCAGATGGGAGGGAAGTGGATCCTCGCAGAAAGGGCCCGGTACGTCCATCCTTGCTCTCTTAGACGCCTCGAATGCCTCTTTCTCCACCGGTGCCAGCCTGTCCCATCTTGGGACACACGATTGCGACAGTCGAGTCCAATACAAGTATGTTTCGCGGCTTCGTGAGGGCTGCTTCGCCTTAGCAGGGCGGGGCTGGCCGTTCGGTCTCGGCGGGAACCGTGCGCGGGTTCCCAATGCCAGATCGCTTCCATGTCTGCATACCATTATGCAGAGACCTGAACGCGCTTAGACCAGAGACGGGACCCCCAAAACGCGCGTCCGAGCAGACCCTAGCTGTTGAGACGCGCACCGGTTCAGGGGGCGTATGGGATGAAGCGTGACCTACCGCTAAAATAGTTGGTCCCGTGGTGGAGGTCCGTCAGACCACGGACAAAAAAGGGGGAACGTCTCTGGGGCAGACGGAGTATTGCCGTTCTCTGCACCATTATGCTACGTGGTGCGAAGGGAAGCGGCATCTTTCGACCTGCACTGGATGGGGCTGTGCGCCTTGAGCGGTGAGCCTTGGAAAGTGTAAGGGCGTGCTCCTTTGCAGGTTAAGACGGATCCTAGGGAGATCCCCATGACGGTCTGAGCCTCCTCTGGTGCAAGCCGGTCAATGGAGTGAATTCACATGGAAGTGATCATGGTGCACGGGGAGATTATGGGTGAGGTATATAAGGGACAAGGTGGAACTACTGTGGCTTGGGATAGCTTTCTGGGCATACGGGGATCGTCGCCCAGACAGGATGACGGATGCCGAAGGTTGTGTCGACCCTTGTGACCAATTTTTTCCGACCTATGGCTCCATTAGGAGCTTTGTCACTTCTTGACTAGACAAATGCAAAAAAATCGTGATTGGAGAGAGGAAGATGTCAGTAATCCATGTTCTATCAGCTAAAGTAATATGCTGATATTCTCACCTCAGATCCTGGGCCAACTCGACTGAACTGGAGTTACAAGTGAGTCTCTATTCTGTGGGATAAAATAAGTCACTTTAGTCATCAGCCGACAAGTCGCATAACCTCATACAAATCCGAGGTTACATTCCCCAAGTTTCTCAAAATTCGGCAATTACCAACCTTACTGACACTCACAAAAGTGAATATGATGATCATTACATCATGACAGCGTTGCTTTTGTGACGAAGTGATAAGGCTGCTGATCTAATTACCTCGAAGCAGGTTTTCTGTTTTCATAGGGGTTGTTATCGTCACACTTTCGTGTATCGCAACAAGGAATGCCGCATTGTATTAAAGCATGTTTGAGTTATAAAGTGATCTAGAATGGCAACGATTCCTTCTTTCGTGTAGGGGCAGGCTTGAGAGGCTGCGCCCTTCTCTTCCTGTATACCTATTTAATGTGTTCATCAATATCAAATGCAACATATGTGAAGACGAGTGAAGACGAACATTCTTAAATCTTGCAATCCGCTGGCTCATATCCCGCATGCGAACGGCTATTTCTCCTTTCCTCTTCTGCATGTGGCGCTCCCACTTGTGTCCCTTGAACATACGCCGGCGACCCGCGTAAATCGTGAGGCCAGACCGTTTCTTCGCTGGTACTTTGCCTGTCCAGCGGAAGACGATTCCAGGGTACCCTAGCGCAGCAGAGTTGCGGCGTTGTTGGAGCTCTCCTAGGGATCGCTTTCTCCAGCGTCGACTATTCAATTTAGAAGAAGATATGGTGGCCTTTTGGGACGCAGCAACGGTGCCAGCTGCGTCTTCTATACTGGTTTCGCCGATCGGGCTTGTAGCTTTCTTCTCCTTCATCGCCTGCGCAACGTTCGAGCATGTCCGTTTAGCCTCCGATGCGCCTTTACGATAAGCTGCCTTTGCTTCTTCGAGCTCTTTTGTACTGAGTTTTGGCCCAGGTGGGAGAAGATGCAGTGTCCCAGATGCTCGAGCAGCCTTGACAAGGTCCGCCTGCCTCCTCAACGAATATTGCGGACCTGCCCATTTCGTGCGCTCCTTTTTCTGATCTCCTTCTCCTCTCGCCCTCCCAATCGGATTCGCATGCGGAGCGAGAGGACGAGGAAGGAATGGATTGCGGAGGGGGACGTCTTTACGGAAGCTGGTGACGTCGGTGTCCTGCATGAAGGCGAACGAGGCTTTACTGAGGCCATTCTTACTTGACGGTAAGTTGCGATTTCCGGGTGTGTTGACCAGCTTTTGAAGCTCACGCGCTCGAAAGCGCTGGACAAGCTTCGGCGCGGCGGTGGACATGGAGGAAAATGTAGCGTCCGTTTGACAAACAGGAACGTGAGTTGTCATCGAGTCGACCGTCGATCATCGCACGGCTTCTCCTCTGATCTTCTCTGTTCTCAGCCATTCTCTCTCCGATTCTCCTCGAACTCAGACTTGCCTTTCCACACATTTATCGAGTCTTAGACATTTAAGCCGGTATGATCAACGTACGGTACTGTTCTTTGAAACAAGCGGTGCATGGAATATCATTGAGTGGCTTGTGAGCTATGCTAACTGCAGTATTAACTCTGTGAAGACACTACCGACTACGCTTTACATCAAGAGAACATCACGTTCGGAAGCTGCATCGATTTCAACGAGACTCTTTCAAATCATCTGAGGCACTTATTCGGCTGGGCCGGCGTGTGTGTCCTGGAATTGTGAGCTTAGGAACGTTGAACCTGGGAATGGGAATCATATTTGGATGGGTCGACCTCTAGAGTAGCTCCATCATCCAGCTCCCAAGGCATCAAAGGCGCGTCCTCCATAGAGCGCATTGATTGCATTAGTTCTTCTTTGGATTTATCTATCTTTCGCAGTACTCGCCTTAGACTATCTCCTTTCTGTTTGGTACTGAGGTCGGTATCATTCATGATGGATTGTAACTCTTCGTTCAACATGCTCCAAATTTGCAGGTGCTTGTCCTCGAGGAACTCGGCTTTCTTCCGAATAAACTCTTGGGAGTTCGGATCGGAGGGAATTTTGGCGATGTCTCTTCTGTACTCCTCCTGGAGAAACCGTAACTTCTCCTTGCCTTCCTCCGCTTTCCTCTTCTCCTTTCGACACTTCTCCATGGCCTCAGCGATCGCGGACGTAGCTTTACTCCCGTCGCGTTCGCGCAACGGTTCGATTCTGCCTTCCTCATAATCGGCCGCAGCCTCAGCAAATTCGATATAGATCTTCAACGCTTCGATCTCGGCGAGCTTCTCTAGAGGAGTGCGAGGAATCTCCATGGGAGGCTTAGATTCCTTGTGCTCCTTACGCTCCTTTGCAGTTGTTGTCTCTGCCGTGTAGGAGGGTCCGGTGGCAGGACCATCTCGGACCTGCGACCTCGCACGCCTCTTGAAAAAACGGGTAGTGCCGTTAGGTATGGGAGCATCGAGTTCTGGGGTCAACTCGCGCTTCATCGCTCTTTGACTACCTGACATGTCACGACCTATATCCTAAATTAAGGGGATGGCGAATGATACGTAAGGGAGCTGGCGAGCTGGCACGCTTGAATATTGGAAGATAAGTGGCTCTGAGAAAGGGGGAGAGTGCGGGACTCGGAAGTGTTGGTCTCATAAGTGCCAGTTCTTGTATACGACGAAAACAGCTTTGCTGATTCCTGTTTGAGAAGAGTCGCTGGTCGCTTTGCAACACCACATTATGATTCAAGCTATCTATTGCTTATGCTACTTAGCGAATGCTCAAGTGAACGTATGCCTTGTAAAATCTTTGTTGAATTTTGCACTGACGCTCATGCAATCCGAATCGGAGCGCAATGTTATCCGCACGTATTTGGGTGCCTGTTTACTGTGATGATAGAGGGATCGAACCTCGCTCTTCCGCTTCCGCAGTTCTTCGCCAGCAAAGCCACCAGCAGCGAAGAATGAAGTGCATTTGTAAGGGTGATTTTCTTTGGCTGCTTGTTGGGTGAATGTACACAAGGGTTACTGTAGTACATTGAGTCCGAGAAAGTTCAGAAAGGGCCAGAGAGTGTCATAGAAGGCGAAAGAATCGTAACAGTTCTTTCCGGCGAATGAACCAAAGAAAATGAGACGTCGTACCGGTAAGCGTGAATCTTATCATTACAGCTAAGAAAAGAAGGGAAAGCGAGTAGAGTACATGAAAGGTTACGCCAATAAAATACCCCGACATATGCTTCCAAAGAAACGTCCCAATGCAACTGCAAAATTTACTCAAACTCACACTTCACATGCCTTCCGTCCCTTCCTCCAATCCCATACCCAAAATGCTCATGACATCCCCTTCATTCCTCTCCTCCGCTTCAAATCGCGCGCATCCAACCTCGTTCAGCCAACGCATACGCATTTCATACCGGTGACATAGCACGCTACCGCCCGCGCCCATGCACTTTCCGCCAGCACATGGGCTGGAAAATGTACGCGGTAGGGAAGCAAAGCTGAACCTTGTCGCCCGTGGTGTTGGATAAATTGTCGCCGAAGAAGAGGATGAAATCAATAGTGATGATGGTGATGTCGGTATTGCGTTGCTCGGCATTATAGGCAGAGAGGATCCAAGCGGCTTGTCGACTGCCGATACGACGCTGGAAGTTATATTTGATTGAGAAGATGTGCTCGGTACTGAAGCAGCGCTCGAAAAGGGAAGTACGGCAGGGTCGGGTATACAAGCCGAGTGGGACGAGTATGAGTTTGGAAGGGTGAGGAGAGGCTTGAGGGTTGTCGGTGAAGAAGCAAAGTCAAATATTCGGAATCGCTGGGAAGCAGATAGCGTAGGGCTGAGGAGGGAAAGGATGTGATGCTGAAGTTCGACAGGGAGGTTCCGGAAGGGAAATATGGGTGGAATGAATGATGGAGGAGTTGACCGAACAGTTTCGGGGTGTGTTCGAGAAAACTTCGCTGGTACCGGCGAGCTTCTTTCATCTGGCTGCATTTTTTCTTGTCTGCTCGAACAGAGCAGGAGAGGCCTAGAATACGTGAGTAGTGACATCGCTTCATTGTGAACTTTCTTTCTCAAAAGCTCGTTCCGCAACAACATCCTTTTCATTTCCTTCATTGTCTCTTCCCACTTTGCGCGCCTCTCCTCCACACTCACTTCCATCGTCACGCCGTTTTGACTATTTTCTTGGCCGTCTTCGTTCCCGTCGCCTGTATCAATCCAAACACCATTATGAATCAAGTTCGCGAACATCTCGAGCTTCTGGAGCGTGAAGTTCGTCTTTCCAATGACTTGCAAAAGTTGCATACTGCTTCGATATCCAAGGCTAGCGCCATTGCATTTGAACGACTCGAGCGCCCACGAACGTGGTGATGCAAGAAAGTCTGTCATTGCCGGCGTAGAGCGGTAGGTGATTCCAAGTCCCGAAATTTGGAGTTCGTGAAAGTGAGCAGGGTCAAGGTGGGAGAAGAAGGAAATGCAGAAGGCATCGACTAAATTGTTTGCGACGAGCGAAAGGACTTCGAGTTTTGAAGTATTAATGGCAGAACTGAACGTGACACCCAGCTCCGTGTCGCCCTGTTGAGAGAGAATTTATAAGCGAATATTCCGGAAATATACGACTGGTTACATACCTCAATACCGTTCTAACGTTCACGAGCGAGAATGGTAATTAGATAGACGGCAATGAACCCATAGAGGAGACTACTCACGGCTTGTAGAACGAGCACCTTCAAATGATTGTTGCTTTGTAGATAGTGGGCAATGGCGTAGAGCCCGATGTCGCCGATTTC
The DNA here is from genome assembly GCA_019400425.1 of Hymenochaete sp. R1. Taxonomy (NCBI): domain Eukaryota; kingdom Fungi; phylum Basidiomycota; class Agaricomycetes; order Hymenochaetales; family Hymenochaetaceae; genus Hymenochaete; species Hymenochaete sp. R1. The sequence goes on from JAFREE010000022.1 coordinate 146,008, forward strand.
ATTTGACTTCAAGCTAATTTCTCCTATCTGGTAATGTCGACCATGAGTGCTTAGGAAAGAGAAGAGCTCCTGGCAGCCATCATCTCCAAGGTAGTTGTGATTCAGGATGAGCTTCGTAACGGATTTTCGAGTCCGCAGTGTCGCTATAATCTCTCTGGCACCTTCAAATCGTCATATCAACGAAATTTCAATGCTCCACTTTGAAATAGAACAGCAATGCCCTCACCTGCAACAGACCTGAGCCCCTTGTCCGACATATCGACATGGGTTCGTGCAGCAAGCGAAACGCGCGGTGCCGATGCTCTCCTTACATGAACGGACGTGACAGTTCTAGATGTTGTTGCAGTCATGATAGCGAGAGACAGATGGACGTAGAATGTCGTGTATAAAAGGGCGAGATTGAGTGATTGTAAGGAAGGAGAAGCCGAAGCATATCGTCAGCGTCCAGGACTGTGGCTCTGGCTAAGTACAGAATTGGCATCCAGTCGCCACGAGCAGTACAGATGACTAATCGTCTTACCGCTCTTACACGTAAGCCGACCGACCGCCGGTTGCCTGCACCCTCACGATGATATTTGACTCTTTCGACCACAACGAAACCCAGGAACGACTTAAAACTAAATCCCTCCTATAAGCAGGACTACACTATTCAAGAAACTCAGCAGTCGAGATACAGGAAGCATTCATTGGTCTATTGGTACTCTCGAATGTCAGCCATTCAGGTCCAGGGCTCTGGTTTCCCTCTCAAAGCAGATTGCGCTCCTTTCGAAATTAAGGCTTCATATCGAGCCTTTCCCATTCCGAATGTATCAGTATCCCATGACATCGGGGACAGATCATTACCAGTCCATGATAGAAGGAGTAATGAACTACGAGCGGGTGCGGAACTCATACCATGCATCAATTAGTTCCCTCACAATTTCACATACAAACAGCTTGGAAAAAACTTCATCACATGAAGTTTCTCTTTCAAAACGGGAGCATACACGTAACGAATATGAGGAGAGTCTGTGTTGAAATGTCCACCCGATTTCGCCAGTGCCACCCTCGAGTGCTGAGAGCACTAGATGCGGCCTCCGTCTGCTCCGGTACGCCCAAACTTTCGATCGGACTGACGGTTATGCTCGGCACACCACATTGTCCTCGTTTCTGCACATTCCTCTCCCGTAGTCTTCGAGGTGGTACCACTCGCACTTCAACTTCCTGAACTAAACGATCTTCTCCCTCTGGGTGTGATTCGAACGGGTACCACTCCAGTCTCCCCATCCGAGTCGCTGGTTCTGGTGCTTCTCCATGCGTAACTACTTGTCAGAAAGAGCAAAAGTGGGTTCAGGTCCAAATTCAGTTTGGCGCAGGCACGGAAGAAGTCAGACAAAAGCCCCCTCATGCGCGGACGCTTATCCGATAAGATAAGACGTCCGAGAAGCTGATAACGATTATCTCACCTTCGTCGCCATCTCCATCTATTTCATCGTTGTTTGATACGCGTACATGTAGACGTCGACTTTTAGGCCCGTTGACGTCCAAGGACGCAATCTTTGCGTAAAAGTCCTCCCGATCGGATATTGAGAAGCCTGGCGAGCGGCGGTAGCTTGAAGATACAAAATCGAAACTCGCGTTCCCTCGGGCGGTCGCCGGAAAAGATGATAAGATTGTGACTAAGAATAGAATAAGGACTCGGGCAAAGGACGTGGAAAGTGTGAGTGCACGGGAGTGCATGATGCTGGAAGAGGAAGGGAAGTGTCTAGTTCGCGTTCAAGATATGTCTTCAACATGAACGTCGGCGTCGTTATTCACAAGAGGGAGGAGGACCAACGAGGGCGCCCAGCTTTTGTAGTAAATTGTCCCGCTTCTCTCCTCATGTGATCCTTTGAGCGACGCACACGCCGACCGCGTGTGGAGCGCATTCATGTTTGTTGGGGGCCCAATAAAGCGACAGTGGTGCGTACCCGACACAGATCCCGAGGTTGCTGGCTGCAAATTACCACGCGTTGGAGCGCGCAGGAAAGGCGTGTTCTTGGCTGAGCCTGGTGATGCGATATTTGGTCGCGCCGAACAAAGATATCCAAATAAAACACGCAACTTTCGCGTTTCTCGCACGTGAGGAACAACCCGGCCCCGTCTCCCGTCAACCACCCGCGCCGCGCGACTCAGACTCATCCGTCTCCGAGTCTTTAGTTCCTTCTTCTCTTCCCTTCTTTTTGCATCGTCACAAGGACAGACCAGTGTCCTTGAACCGACCATGGCATAGGATTCTACGATCAACTTCGCCTTTCACCGAAACAGACTATGCGCGAAACGCCGGAATTTGCAGGGCAACGGAGGCCCGCTTCACTCGCAAATGTTCAGCATCGTACACAATGATTTTGGCCTTTCCAAAGCCGAACCATCATTGTATGACTAGGGTATGATGCGCTTTTGCGTAAGTCTCGCTCGTGCCATTCACTGTGCACAACTGTAACACGTACGACAACTTGAAGACCGAAGCGATAAAGTGAACGCCCGGACAAACTGGGCTGAGTGTCATATTGTCCTTACCATATATATTCATATAGGCAACTTTCTCGATGCTGCTAATGAGTCGCAATGACTCAATCAAGCGTGGGAGGGGACATGTCGACGTTTGGTGGGCTGAGGGGGTGTGAATCCGCGATAGGTACTATATTCCACTCGTTCATGCACTACCGTTTCACTGCGCTCCCACAGACTAAATTTATCGAGATACTTCACAATCCTTTTGAATGGCATGGGTAGATGATACTACTTTGGGTTTGCCTTTTCTTTTACTTGCTTGCCCAATATCATCAACCTCAAGCTTTCGGGATCGCCTATCCAATACCCTGGATATTCTCGGCATCGTCCTACATTTACTGAATGAGAATGAATCGTCATCGTCGCCGCTGTCGTACGCTCGTTGCCGTCCATATGCACTAGAATCCCCATCGTCGAGCCAGCGGAAGACCAAGCCGCCATCATCATTATCCTTACCGCCGCCGACATTTATTCCTATATCTACTTCTACACCTTTCAGCTGGTAAGGTTCGAAAGAAGCCGATGGCTAGCCCAATGGCGAACCCTCAATCCACCGCTTCCGGCTCTATAATATATGCTCACGCCTTTTCTCCTCGCCGCCGTCTTCTCTCTTATTGTGTCGACCCAAAATGGAGAAATTGACGCCTCTCATTCGCACCGTCGATCACGCGGACACGCGGCGGCGCAGGATATCGAAGTTCACAAAGTTACTACTGAGTCTTCTTCGGTCTTAGTGAGTGAATGTCTTCTCTCTTCAAAGTTTCTTTCCGGGACGGGGACGATGGATCAGTCCCAACTTAGTTCTCCTTGTTTTCAGAATTGACATTCAAGGTTCTAGTTTTGGATTTAGGTTCCCCAAATGTCTGTTACTCTTTGTTCTGGCCGCCTCCGGATCGAGATCAGGATCGGGCCGAGGGAGGGAGTTACGGACGAGCTTCCCACGTAAAACTCGTGCTCATCTTCGGACACAAAAGCAAAAGCAAGTCTCGGAGGCAATTTTTTCTCTTTGTGAATGCAGCGGGTTTACACGTTCATAACTGTCGGAGGAAGGAGGTATCGTTTCGTTCATTCCAGATAACGCCAAGCGTGGTTTTTACCCCCTCCCTCCCCCCTTTCTTTGTCTTTTTGGAAGGTAGAATGAGCTTAAAGTCGACGTCCCTCAGAGAACCCGAACGAACGTACAAAACAAAATTTGAAAACGAGAACATATGCTCACAAAAGCCGGTTGTGTCGGACGTTCCAAGCCGCCGCGGAGATGGTTTGTTTGCCCTCCCCTCCCTTTCAGATGTACATGAAAGATGAAGCAAGCCGGCGTATAAAACAATTCAAATAAGATACCCAGGCGAGTCAGTCAGTCAGTTGATCCCATGTCTCCATGTCCAAACAAGGTTCACAATGGAAAGAAGCGACCCCCCTCAAGCCTCAAGCTTCGCTTCCGACCTCATTTCCAGGCCTCTGCATTCTTCTGTAGTACATACATGTGCAGCAGAGAGAGCGTCATTCGGACTCTGACCGTCCACTTTTCTTGGCCCTTGGCCTATTGCCTATTGACAGCGAAAACTCTTTTCTTTTCGTTTTCCCGCTCAGGCTCGCGAGCGGAGCGGGAGCGAAAGGAAAGGGAAGAAAAGAAAAGAAAAGAAAAAGCTCCCGAAGGAGTGGTCATCATCCATTTTAATTTAAATTATTGATCATGAATGTATTTTGCAAGGAATGGAATGTACGGGAAGCATTTGTGTGTCGTCTTTACACCTTCTTACGCCTTACATCTTTCTCCTTTCGTTAAGCAGAACGAAGAATGGAGAGAGGAAGAGGGTGGGTGGAGATAGGTTCGCCGGCGGATAGACAAATCACGAATTTGAGTTCCAATATTAATTTCTACTAGTACACTGTAAAGGTCGTGAAAATGGTGGTTAAGTGAATGAATGAACGACAACGAGAGGATGATTGCAGAGGAGTGGAGGAGCAGTACGAGCAAACGTTTACTTTCTCACAAAGAAAAAATAAGGCGGAGAGGGGTTCATGAGATTCATTGAATTGAGTTGGGAGACTCTGGGACGTAAGAACAGAACAGCATTCCTTCATACACGAACACACGAACACGAACAAAACCAAGAAGAAAAAATCCGAGGAAGAGCCAACATGCCAGCAAGTAAGTTAGATTTCCAAAAAAAATGGAGACGGGAAGGAAGCGGGGAGGGAGAGTGTACGTGTACGTGTACTAGAAAGACAAGGTGAAGCGTAGGAGGTGAAACACAGAAGCAAGAGGCGAAAGGTAAGAAAATGAAGTGAAAATACGCATCTACGTATACAATGTATAATATGATATAATATACATATACAGGAGACAGAAGACAGGGGACAGGAGTGAGAGGTGGGTGGGAGGCCGAATCCAAATCCAAATCCGTGTTAGTTTCCATGTTTCCGTGTTTCCATATTTTTGAACGTCGTGGAGAGGGGGAGAGGAAGGAAGGAAATAAAGAGATGGGATGGAGCGAAAGAAAGAGAGAGACAGAAAGAAAAAACGGAAACGAAACGAAACGGAGAAGATATAATGGAATGAATAAAGTGCGAGTGCAAGTTGAGGGCAGGACACGAGAGAGAGTTGAGATTCGAGAGTCGAGAAAAAAAAAGAAACTTGAGAAAACGATAAGAAAAAAGAAGAACGAGATGATACAACAACAACGAAACAAAAAAAAAGACGAAAGAGAAGAAAGAGAGGGGATCGTATCATAACCTCGCAGGATCCAAGAATTCCTCAAACTGGAACTGCATCGCGTACCCAGCACCACCACCACCACCACCTAACCCCGGCTCCCCACACCCATCGCCACCAGCACCAGCACCGTTCCCCATCTCGTGTCCATGCCCATGCCCACGACCAAGCCCGAACCCATGTCCATGCACGAACCCGAATCCGCGTCCGAACCCCTTCTCCCCCGCAGACGCACCCGCCGACGCAGGAACGGGTCCAGAAACAGGAGAAACAGGAGAAACGGCAGAATCAGAAGAAGGCAGCGGGGGTGGAGGCGGAGGCGGAGGCAACCCGGGCTCCTCGCACAAACTCGGCAACGCCCACATCGGGAGCCCATAATCGAGCTCGGGCCCCAGATCGAGCGTACACTCGAGGTCGATGTCGTCCATCCCTATACCTGCGCCTGCGCCTGCGCCCATACTCAAATCCATACGGCTCCCCAAATCCATGTCCATTTCCATATTCATGTCGACGTCGTCGCTGTGGTTTTGGTTTTGGTTTTGGCTCTGACGCTCGATGTCTGATACGGTATCGTTGATAGCTTGCATTTGGGTTTGGGTCTGAGTCTGTGTTTGCGTGGAAGACGACGATGCCGAGAGCGAGTTTGAGTTCGCCGAATCAGCAGAACCACCAGAACCACCAGAATCGGCAGAAGAAAGCGAGAGCGCCTGCAAGGGCGCCACCATCCCGCCCGCGCCCAATTCGCCCCGCCCATTCGCATTGCCATTCGTCGTCGCTGTCGTCGTCGTCGTTATTGTGTTGAGGGGTGAGACGCCGACGCCGACGCTGATGCTGTGCGTGAGGTTGGGAGGAGGGCCGACGGCTGAGGTGGTGAGTGCCCGAAGACGTGGTCGGGCTGTACGAGGTTCGTGCTCGTGCTCGTGTTCGTGCGCTTGGTCTTGCGCTTGGTCTTGCGACGCACCCGCCCCCGCATTGGCTTGTTCTTCCCGGGATTGAGGGAGCTGATCATACGGGGAAAAAGTCGAAGTCAGTAGGAGAGAATAGAGAAAAGAGGGGAGAAAAATAAAGAACGAACCTGTCCTCGACCCATCACCAAACTCATACTCATCGCCCTAGCCCTCGCCTCCCTCTGCTGCATCTCCATCTCCCCTTCCTCTTCCTCTCCATCTTCCTCTCCCTGTCCCTCCTCATCCCCACCCACACCCACATCCCCCTTCGTCACGCGCCCCCCACTCGCACCCACACCCATGAACGTCGGTACGCTCGGGATCCGAATCCCACCCGCACCCGGGGCGCTAACAGCCCGCGCACCCTGCCTCAATACAAACTGTCCACCAGGCTGGTGTTGTTGATGTTGGTGCTGTTGATGTTGGTGGTGGTGTTGGTACCCATACGCCTGATACGCATGCGGATGTCCACCGCCGTTGAAGAACGACCCAACCCCCGTCCCAGCCCCACCAAAATCGAGCGAGAAACTCGCAAGTGGGCGCGTATCGATGCGCACAGAGGTGGCAGCGGACGTTGTGCCTTCTTCCACCCCACCACCGCCAGAAACACCACCAGCAGAAGCACCAGAAGCACCAGGAGGAGAGAACCCAAAATCGAAATCAGACGCGTCCGCCATCGAGACCTCCACGTTATTGTTGTTCGCGTCTCCCGTCGCACCCGCTCCCGAGGCGCCCAACTGCCACTGACTCACGATCGAGTGTGCGTGGGCGGCGTGGGCGTGGGCGTGCTCGTCCATAGCAACGTCGACGTCGACGTCCACGTCCACGTCGAAATCGTCAAAGTAGTAGTCGTCTGATACACTGTTACTATTCGAGTTGCTATTCGTATTCGTGTTTGAGTTCGAGTTCGAGTTCGAGTTGGTGCTAACGCTCGTAACGACAGACAGAGAGGAGAGCGCCGAAGAGGTGGACGAGACGCTCAGGTTTCGGGGTGGGTACTTCGCGTTCGCGTTCGCGTTGTTGTCGTTGGAGGCGGAGGCGGAGGCGGAGGTGGAGGAAGAAAGGGCATAGTGTCCTCCGACGCCGCGGACCCTGCTCTCCGCTCTCCGCTTGCTGGTCCTGCTCACGCTCGTACTCGCTGCGTCCCTCTTCGATGTCGACTTTGACTTCGACTTCGCCTTCGACTCGGATTTCGATTTGGACTTAGATTTGGACTTCGTCTTCGCTTTCGCCTTCGCCTTCTTCCCCTCTCCCGCCCCCTCCCCCTCCTCACCCTCCATCCCACCCTCTTCACCAACCCCACCCACCCCCACACCCGCACCCACACCCTTATACTGCGCCTGCTGCGACTGCGCCGCCTGCGTCTGCTTCACGCTCCTCGCCGGCTGATACACATAATACGGATACATCTCCTCGTGCTCCCTCTTCTTCTGGCGCGCCAGCTCGTCCCAGTGCGCGCGCTCCGCTTTCGAGAGGCTCCGCCACTGCTGCGAGATCGCCTTGCTGAGGTCTGCTTGGCGCTGTTTGCGCTGGACTTGGATTTGTGTTTGCGACGCGGTTTGGGTTTGGGAGGGGGCGGTAGGCTTTTTTGAGTGGGAACGCGGTTTCTTTTTGGCGTCGGTGTTGGCGTCGGTGTTGGTGTCTTGAGGCTCCCCTCCATCCTCTTCACCCTCGCCCTCACCCTCCTCCTCACCCGCTCCTTCCACACCTTCCACACTCTCCCCAACCCCAACCCCAACACCACCCCCAGCCTCAGCCTCCTCCAACGCCAAGTTCCTCTTCAAACAACAATCCCTCCTAAACAAAATAAACGCGTTCTCAGGCCTCTTGATGTACCCCTCGTCGCCCCTCCTCGGTCTCCTCCCGTCCCCTCCCCCACCTGCACCTGCACCTGCACCACTTCCACCTCCACCAAAGCCAGAAGGGTTGGAAGGGTCGTAAGAGGAGGAGGAGAGGTTATTGGAGGCGCCGTACCCGGGTGGGCCGTCGAGGGTTAGGGAGTTGTGGTGCGGGTCTAGGGCGTGTGGGTTTGGGGTGACGCCTGGGGGTGGGGGTGGGGGAGGGGGAGGTGCTGGTGCTGGGGGGCGAGGTTGAGCGGCTTGGGATTGGGATTGAGGGGCGGCGGCGGCGGTGGTGTTGGTGTTGTTGGAAGCAGTCTGCGCCTGAGGCTGTTTCCCCCCACCCAACGAAAGACTCGAAATACTCGCCCCACGCCTCCTCACCGCTAACGTCCCCTTCTCCTTTCCCATCCCCATCCCCATCCCTGCCCCCGCACCCGAAAGCGAAGACGAAAGCGACGGGGACGACGACAAGAACGTCGTAGGCGTTTGAGAAGAAGGAGCAGGGGGAAACGCCCCAGAGATCGAGCTTCGCGATTCGTGTGTGCGCGTCCTCGGTCTCGTCCCGTTCCCTCCACCCATCCCTGCTCCCGCGTGTCGTTGAGAGTGGGCGGAGTGGGAAGAGTGAGAGGAAGAGTAAGGATGGTGTGAGTGGGAGCGCCTGATGGGCGGGGGCGGGGCTGCGGCGCTGAGGGGTGGGTTGGCGTACATCGCCGACGTCGACGTCGTACCCGCTTTTCCTTGCTGTTGTTGCTGTTGTTGTTGCTGGTGAGAGAAGAACGACTGCTCCCCCTGGTGCCGCTGTTGTTGGTGTTGTTGTTGGAGCTGCAACTGCTGCGTCACAGCCGCCAAAGGTCCCAACTGCGCTTCTCCCGTCCCTCCTCCCTCCGTCTCTCCACTGGCCTCACCAGCAACCCCGGCCCCGCCAACACCCCTGGAAAGCGACGGGTCAAACCCATTAACGACAAGCCCGAGCTGAACGTCCATGTCCATCAGGCTCAGCTGACCCGTCGCTGTCGTCCCGTTTAGTCCGTTCGAGCCGACGCCGACGTCGAAAGAGGGGTGAGGGTGGGGGTGGGGGGTCATGTCGAATGGCATTGGCATTCCCACGTTCATACCCATGTTCATACCCACGTTCATGGGCATGTTCATGTTCATGTTTGCCGACACGTCCATACCGACGTCCATCCCGTCGAGGTACATAAAGTCGCCCATGCCCATCCCCATAGAGCCTCCCATACCCATGCTCATAGAGCCTCCCACGTCATACGCGAACATCCCGTTCGCGTCGCCGTTCCTCGTGTCGTCGTTATGTTCGTGATCCCGACCGTGTTCGTGTCCGTGTCCATGTCCATGTACGGCAGAAGGAAACACGAACGCGCGAGGTGTGGGGCCGTCTAACGCGTTCCCGTTCCCGTCTCTCATATTCGAACTCCCCGACACCGACGAAGAGGAAGAGGAAGACGGGGGTAACTGAAGATGATGGTTCCCCACTCCTGCCCCCACTCCTCCCGCCCCCGACCCTAACCCGAGGTGTTGTCGGACGGCGGGCGGGAAGACGAACGCCCGGGGGGTCGGGGAGGATGCCGATGCCGATGCCGATGCCGATGTTGGGACGCCCATCCCGAGTCCGAGTCTGACACCCTCGTCTTGTTCGTGTTCTTCGCCTTCTTGTGACTCGTCGTTTTCGTTTTCGTGGGCGGGGTCGTCCGAGGCAGAAGCGGGTCCAGAAGCAGGTCCAGAAGCGCAGGTCGATGTGGAGGTAGAGGTCGAGGTCGATGTGGAGAGGCTGAGCGCGGACCTTGAGTGTGCGTGTGGGTGTAGTTGCTGATGCGGTTGTTGTGGGTGCGGTTGTGGGTGCTGGTGTTGTTGGTCTAGGTAGTCGGACGCGTACGGGTACGCATACGAGTTATGGTACGAGTGATAGTATGAGTCATGAAACCCAGAGACGGAGTCATGGTACGAAGGAGGAGTCATTGGGGTCGAGGTAGAGGTCGAGGTCGAAGTCATCGAGTAGTCCGTTCCCATTCGTGGATGCATCGGTACGGTGTCGGTGTCGGCAGTGGTAGCGGTATCGGTCAACGATACGATACGATATCCGGTAAGCAGTTGGGGTCGAGGTCGAGGTCGGCGCGTCGATGTGTCGATGAGTCGTCCGGAGCGAAGGTCCCAAAACGGAACAATAGCGGGAAGAGAGAAATGAACAGATCGGGTGCGCGTTGTGCGTCGTTTCGTTCCGTTTCGTAGCCCGTACGAGGTAAGCGTCGGAATCGCGGTGGTAGACGCGTGAACGACGAGAAGAATAAGAGAAAGAAGAAGAACGTCAGCGAGGGGTGTCTGGGTCTGGACGGTCCAGCGGCGCGCCGCAGCAGCAGCAACGAAAGCGAAGGCAGTATGAAGAAGAGTCAAGGGAAGGGAAGGGAAGAAAAGAAAAGCAGGAGCAGGAGCAGGAGGTTGTCTCAGTTAAGAGTCCCGCCCCCTTCATATTATCATAATAAGAGAAAAACAGGATCGAACAAAAGAGAGGGAGGGGAGGGGACGGATGACGAAATTAAAATAATAAAAATAAAATAAAGATAGTGAACGAACGTACGTTTCCCCAGCCCCATTCCAAACCCAAGTCCGAGTCCAAACCTCTTGAACCCACCCACGTCCACACCGTAATCGTAGTCACGATCGTAGTCATAGTCATAGTCATAATCGTACTCGTACCGACAACCCTCCACCGGCACCGGCACCGACTCGCCTTCATAACAGAAATTGACGAATTCGGTGTTGGTGTTGGTGTTGGCGGGACCGGTGCCGGCGCTGGGGAGGCGGAGGACGGTGGGAGGGTGTGGGTCTACGACGCCCAAAGTGGTGGTGGTGGTGCTACTGCTGTTACGCTCGTCGGTCGCGGGTGCGGGCATCGTGGAGTGTCGTTATCGGTATCGGTGGTGCGTTTTTCGCCGTCTTCTGGGACGGGTCGAGTCAAGTGTCCGTGTCCGTGCGCGCGTGTTGCGAAGACGTTATGAGGAACAAAAAGTCGAGTCGAGTCGAGTTGGGGTAGAGTGGTAGCTAGGGTATGCGTGGACAATAGCAGCAGCAGTAGGAGAAGCGGAGGGGGGGGGGGGGGGGGTTATTGTGGTATTGTGTATGAGGACGTTGACTACCGTCGCCGTCGCCGTTATCGTCTTCGTTGCTGAGGAGGGAGGCTGAGACCAAGCAAAAGCAAAAGCAGGAGGAGAAGGGGAGAGAACAAAAGACAAAAGCGGGGGCAGATTCACGAGGGACGATGGGAATATAAAAGCGAGCGAGCGAGAAGCCGCTAACCGCTAAAAAGAAAAGTGCACCGGATTCGACTTTTTTATTTTATTTTAGTTTATTTGCGTTCATTGAGTTGCATTTATTTCTTTATTTTTTACGTGTGAGAAATGGAATCGTAGGCTCCGGAGGGGGGAGGAGGGGAAGAGGAATGGAGAGAAGAGAGGGAGGCCTAGGGGAGGGACTAGTACTCAGACTCACTCACTCACCGAATCAAAGAGGACAGAAGAGAGAAGAGCGAGGGGCTATTGTTCTCTTTCCTAATATAGTAATCTCGGCACATGATCTTTGTCCTTCGAGGTTCGAGGAAAAAGCCTCCGACGCCGACATCACCATCACCTATCTCATTCTCGCGCTTTGGCTTTGGCTCTCGCTCTGGCTTCAGCTTCAATGCGCCGCACGAGTTCATCCCATCCCATCCGACATCTCCGTACGCCTGTGCTCATCAAATCATTCACTCACTCACTGTCAGCTTTGCTTTCCTTCGTGCCGCCTTTGCCGCCCTGCGCCCTGCGCCCCACACCGACAGCCTACAGCCTACAGACTGCGAACTACACAGCCATCCCTCCATCTTTCACCTGATATCTGCGATATCTGATATCCTGATGAAGCCCTCGATAAACCTAACCAAATACAATCACCCCAGTACTACTACTAGTCTGGTACTGCATCCCATCATCCATCCATCGTCGGGCCTTAACCTAACGCTATCATTGCTGAACATGTCCTGAGTCCTCTCCTTGACCCGCCCGTTCGCCTTCGCCTTTGCGTCCCACTCCCACATCCCACTCCCGCCCTGTCCTGTTCTGTCCTAGACTAGTACTGTTAATGTTAATATTAACCTGACTAGTGAAATTAATATTAATATCAATTTTAATCATACTTTTCTCCCTTCCCCTTCCCTTTTCCCCTTCCCTTGGACGAGCGCTTCCATTTCGATTTCCATTCCCCATTCCCCATGCCTCGTTCCCTCCTCTACGAGTCTACCCACCCCTCTCGACTCACGGCTCACGCTTCCCCTCACGCTCCCCCTCCGGTCGCGGTCGCGGTTCTCCGAACTCGCGACTCGCGACTCACGACGCGACTCGAGCCTCCTTATCCCCCCTTCATGTTTCCCTTTTCTTCGTTTCGTCCTTCGTTTCGTCCTTCGTTCTTCGCTCTTCGTCCTTCGTTCTTCGCTCTTCCGAGTCTGCGTCCTTCGTCCTCCCATCCTCTCATCCCACTGGTGCACCGCACCGCACCTCACATTCGCGTACCGACGTACCCATACCCAGATCTAAAACCCTCGTGGCCTCTCCTTCTCATCGCATCGCATCGTGTCCTGTCACGTCCTGGTCCCCCGAAGGTGACAAGGTCCGTCGCGGTATCGTGTACCCCCGAGCCGCGTCCCGTCTCGTCTCGTCGAGTAACGTCTCGTAACGTCCCGTCGAGTCCACCTCGGTCCGGTCCGGTCCGGTCCATCATTCGTCCATTAATATTCGTCCATCTCCTCACTTCAATGTTCCATTTCCCGTTTTTTCCTTGCTACCATTCGTTCGGCCCTTTTTCGTACACTCGTACACGCGTGAGGTACGTATGCATGTACGAAGATAAAGGACAAAGGACAAAGGATACGCTAAGCTTGGGGCTTGGGATAAGGGTAAGTCAAGGCTGCTGTCCACTCACTCACTGAGTCATCCGCAATACTTTCGCTCTCGCGTGTTCGTGTGCGTTGCGTTGCGTGCGTTGCGTGCGTCACCGACTCGACTCGACTCGACTCCCCTCTCTTCCCCTTCCCCTCTCCGTCGCACATCTGCACATACGTAGTCATAGTCATAATCATAATCATAATCATAATCACTACTACTACTATTCCAGTAATCCTGGTCCTGATCCTACCGTGACATCACCACTACGCACCGCATCGTACATCACCACTGCACATTGCACATCATGCTGTGTACATTGAAAGCTTCCGTCCCGACGCTCCGAACCTCCGACATCCCTTCCCTTCCCTTCGCCCCGGGCCAACCGCCCATACTACACCTACACCACACCACACTACCCAACCCCTCGCTTCCCGTCCATTCCCATCAAAATTGAACGGAATGAGGTGGAATGAGATGGAATGAGGTGGAATAAGACGAGATGAGATGAATTCGACTTTTCCTTTTTCCTTTCCTTTCCTTTCCTTTCCTTTCCTTTCCTTTCCTTTCCTTTCTGCACTTCCCCTAGCTTGGACACGAGGCCGAAGACGAAGCCGAAGCCGAACACGGGAGCGCGTACCATTCGTCCGTTCCAGCGACTTCGAGGACGACTGCGACGATTTCAACTTCAACTTCAAGGACGACGACTACGCAACACAACGCAACACAGCGCGATGCTCCGAACACCGAACACCGAACACCGAACACTCAGGCTGGCACGAACGAACGAACGAACGGAAGAAAAACAACTTGAACTTGAACCCACTTGCAGTGGCACGCCTCCTTTTCCGAGTCGTCCCTGTCCTTGTCCTTGTCCTTGTCCTTGTCCTTGTTCTTGTTTTTTGTTTTGTTTTTGTTTTCTTGACGTTCGGGTGTTTAGGTGTTTAGGTGTTTAGGTACTTAGGTAAGTAGTTTTCCCGTTTCCGGGACGCACGAACACACTAACACTAACAGTAACAGACTACATAATGTAACACTAACGCACGAACGCACCACAGACAGCGAGACGACGACGGCTCAAAGACGACGACTCAAAGACGGCGGGCGGACGCGCAGCTATGGCTATGGCTATGACTGCAACTAATGAACTAATGAACTAATGAACCACTAGTACTACTACCACTAGTAGTAGTAGTAGTAGTGCCAGTGCCAGTGCCAGTGACTGTGATTGTGATTGCGTTTGCGTCGCGCGTTCGAAAACACTATCCACTATCCACTATCCACTATCAAAAACGGCATCGACACCAGCATCAATGACCGGATATTGTTAATAGTAATAGTGCGTAGATCATGGGGAAAGCTACGTCAGTACTGTCTGTCTGATCACAGTCATAGTCATACTCATAGTTATACTCACAGTCATAGTAATAGTCACAGTAATAGTAATAGAAAAAAGTAATATTACAATGTAATATGAACATTAATACCTTCACCATCAACCCCCCCCCCCCCCCCCACCATCGTGTGATGATTGTGATTCACGAACGAGTCAATTAGAATCGAAATCGAACGGAGCGGGATGGGATGCCAGTGCCAGTGTCAGTGATCTCAGGCAGCAGCGGTACTTACAGTAATGCCAGTCCCAGTCAACGATATTAGTGTCGATGTCGATAACGAGATTAATGTTGATAACGACACCCTCCTCTTCTCCCACCCCGAGTCCGAGTCGTTCGTTCGTCCGCCCGTTCACTCAACTTCACTGGCACTTGCTCAGTCTGACGCGCATACTAGTATTAATATTAATATTAATACCAGCAGCCGGTAGCCAGTAGCCAGTAGTCAGTAGTCAGTAGCCAGTAGCCAGTAGTCAGTAGTCAGTACCAGCGGTCGAGTCGTGACTCAGTGACTCGAGACTCGAGAGCCGTGGGCCGTGGGGTCACCCGTTCCCGCACCCCGTACCCAGTTGGAGTCGAGTCGAGTCGAGTCGCGTGTCGAGTCGAGTCGCGTGTCGAGTCGAGTCGCGTGTCGAGTCGAGTCGCGTGTCGAGTCGAGTCGCGTGTCGAGTCG